>CM041018.1:1200000-1641520 GCA_022984855.1 Dimocarpus longan
GACCTGCATCAATGTTAGTTTCCAGATGGTGTTGATGCTAATGTTATTGGGTCTGTTTGATGATGATGGTGATGGTTTTTGTAATGGCAGTGGTTTTGGTTTGTGTTGATTATTGATGATGTTGGACTTGTTTGTGTTATTTGTGTTGATGATTGTTTGTGTTGATGATGGATCATTGTTGATGATTTTGATGTTTGTGTTGTTGATGATTTAAATCTAGATTCATCTGGATTCGAAGGAGAAGAAAATAAGAAGAAGAAAATAAGAAGTGAAGAAGAAGAAGGAGAAGAAAGATGAGACACGGTGACTGTGGCTGGTGGGGGTAAGAAAAGACAATTTTACCCCTTAAGCCGTTAATTCTAACTGAGATGAAGTAACGGCGGGTGGGTTTATTGTAATTAAAGTAAAAAGTTAGTTTCACTAGCAATAATGTTTTATCTGGGTAGCTAAATTGCAATTTGCTCATTAAATAACACCAAAGCTTTCATGATTAGATAACTCCAAGTTCAAAGCACTCATCACCTGTAATCTATATCTACTCTGCAAAATGGTGGAAACGAGGGACAAACCGTCAATGCAATAAGAAAATTCATGCATAATGTTAGTGTTATTGTAGTTACTTTCATAAATCAAATATAGAACTTCAACACATGTAATCATATTTAAAAACCAATATTTGATATCGCATATATAAACATTTTCCATATTTGTAATTGATGTCATATAAGATAAAATAATAAACAAAACTAAATATTATATAAAAATGTATATTTATATAATGTAAATAAAAAGTTATGTCTTATAGTATTATTAAGTTTTCGTGTGACGCAGTTTGAATAATAGAGTGTTACAAATATCCATTGCGCTATCAAAATAATAAAATATCATAATTATTTTACGTGACGCGACTAGAATAACAAAATATGTGTGCGCAGAAATCCTACTAAACTAATATCAGAACAATAACTATAGATAATGAACCAAAACAATTTTTTTTTTTTTGTAATCTTATCTAATTAGTTTAAGTTTGAATCACAATGATATAATATTTAATAATTTTAAGAAATAATAAGTTTTAAACTCAATATATAATTCTTTTGCAAGGTTTTTAAATTATACTTAAATAATAGGTTTTAAATAAATGATAATTCAAAATTTGAAAGTAATTAATTCGAAAATTATTGCAAAATGTTTTATTGCTATATAAACAACTTAATTAAAAAAAAAAAATCATTTTTACAATTAATTTTAACCACAAATATAAATTTCAAAATATTTGAAAGTTCATATATTAACATGCATATATCAAAAATGAATTTATTTACCTCAAACAAACAAAATTCACAAAATTTATAGGTTCAATGATCGCACGAATCTATACAATTACAAAATAAATATAATCACAATCACATCACCATAATGATCTTGTTTGGACGAAAATAAGCTTATTGTAATAAACAAAAAATTCTTATCCTATTTGCTTCGAATCTTCAGATTTTCTAGATCTTCAATCAACCTAAAATTTTACTTGGATATTTTAGACACATGTAACAACCTATAGTAAAAATTTCAATAGGTCAAAATTCATTCTTTTCAGCCTTCAGAATTTGTCCAATAGGTCAAAATTTATTCTTTTCAGTTTTTTAGGATTTGTCCAAAAAATAAACTCTAACCACAGTGCACTTTCAAAATTTAAATAAATTCTATAGTCATCAAAAAATCACAATTTTTTTTACAAACAGAAGACATATCAATTAAAATATTAAATTTCGTAATTTTCTGAGTTGTGTAACTAATCTAAATAATTATTCTAACTACGGAACAAAACATTCCAAAGGCATGTAATCTAAATCTTGTATGAAAATATATAAAAGAAATAAAATAAGCCTTTTTTATCCTTTGAACCTCAAGAATAAAATTGAATAATATTATTGGAGAAAAGCATAGCTATATTATTATTATATATATTTTTTATACTATGAAGTTATGTTATAGGTATTTTTATGATATCTTGAATAGGCTGATAAAAGCTCAATATTGTAGATAAAGACCCAAGACAAGTAGAAACCCAAGACCAAGACCTTTTAAGGAGAAGAGACTGCACATTCAGATAAAGCACAGCCCGTTTAGGGATTCAACTTATCAGATGTATAGTTTATTAAACGTATAGCCCGCTTATAAGTTCAGCTCATCAAATATGTAGCTTGTCATATGTTCAGCTTGTAGAATCAGACTACATAATCAGTCTACGAAGTCAAAACACAGTCAAACTTCGTGCGTTCCAGCTTGTATGTAAGATGAGTTGTCAACCATCATAGCTCGTAGGTTGTCAGTCAACTACAGTCAAAACCGTCAAACCAATTATAGCTCAAGACGTGTCATACACGCCAACCCCATCAGAAATTATAGCCTAGATTACGAAGATCTTACCTAACCCACTTGGGTTAACCGCTTAAGCAACATGCTTTGATAGCTGTCAAACGCATTTAATGTAACCCAAACGTATTAAATGTAATACAAACATATTAAATGTGATCATAATTGTATTTTAACTTATTAAACACTACCGTAGCTTCTCTCATTCTATAATAAGGGAGTATCCTCATTGTGAAAAAGGAGAAGAGTGCAGTTACTCAAAAAAAATAGTGAGAGAATAGTGGACGTAGGAAAAATATTAAGCCGAACCACTTAAAAATTTCTGGTGTCAACTATCATTTTTTTACATTCTCGTGTGCGTTTGTTCAATTCACCTTATATTTGCAGTTTGGGCATACACGACCCTAGCCGGTTAATTCCAAACGTCGACAAGTTGTAACCCTAGTTGTGACGTTCAAAACTTAATAGTACTAGGAGTTCTACTCCCTACCCAATTCTCATTTAGTATTCATCTCGTTATATATATATTCATATCTAATAATATATCATTTAATTAATCAATATCTCTGTGTTTTTTTCTTTTCTTTTCTTTTAAGTTATCCAAAAACAATAGAACTCTAATTAATCTAATTTATTATTACATTTTTTTATATATAAAAAAATCACGTTGTTATATGTTACCTAAAAAAAAAAATAGCATTCAATAAGTTTGATAATAAGATAGGTTCAACTCATTACACTGTAGATGATGATGATTATTATTATTATTATTTTTTTTTTTTAAAAAGAAAAACTCACATCAAATATGATTTCGATAAAACTTTTAAACCAATTATTTTCAATGATAACATGTTATGTATAATAATAATAATCAATTAAATGCTTTAGAGTTACTTTTAATGACATTATGTCACATAGAATAATAATCAATTAAATACATTTTTTGTGTTATATTTGTTAGTGTATGAGTTGACATCATATAACATGCGACAATGTTTTAGTATTTATGATTTTGACATCATTATACGATGGTGGTTTGAGCAAACTCAAAAGTTGGTATTATGAGAATTTTTATAAAAGTTGTTACAACATGTTATTGATATTTATTACAACAATTGACCAACTTTCTCAAAGTTAATTTAATATTTAGTAAGTAAGAAAATTTATTTCATATATTAGAGATATTTATTGATCAAAATTTGGTTAACTTATTGTAGGTATTCATTGATCAAAATTTATTTCATTTATTAAAGATATTCATTGATAAAAAAAAATCAGAGTTTGTTTATTGAATGAATGGGGTCAGCTTTTTGACTAGATTCAGCCAAATAGGACAAATATTCATATTTTAAAACTGATTTTATTTAAGCTATTTTTCTAAGTACTTTAAGTTTTAGAAAGTGATTAACTTTTTATGATATTTTTAGTAACATAAGCTCTTTGGGATACATAGCTATTTGTGTTTGGGAGAGGGTTGATCTCAAATTATCGAAGGGAGTTCAAATAGATAGAGATATTAGAAGTTGATGAGAATTTGTTATACTCTACAATAATATACTATGTGTCAACTATAAGAAGTGAGTCTTTAGTTAAATGAATCGAGTTGTATATGTATTATTTGAATTTTCGTTAATCAATATGAACACTTGGGCATGGTCTTGTGGATATAAGGTAAAATTAAATTACATTAAAAATATTATTGTTTTTAGCGTTTTCCATTACAATACCTTGTTTTCTGTTACACCATTTGTCTGCTGCTTGTTATAGCATTTTTGTTAAGAGTGTTATAACAATTACTTTTAATTGTTGCAACAACTATAATAACTGACTATAATTGTTGTAACAATTCAATCAATTTCATTTAATAACAAAAATTTGTGTACTATTAAGGAAATAGGTTTTTTCAATATCCTATAACTTCAGTGGTTGGATATAAATAGTAAATACTAGGGTTTTTTTTTTTTTTTTTGTGTACTTGATATAACTTTAATGAATACTAACGATGGAATGCTACCATCTTTAATAGAGTTGGATATGAGATTAAATTTTCATATTCTCAAGCACAAATAGTATGCTAATTTGTGTTAGGATTAAATTAAAGAATAATATTAACATTTTTTTTTAAGAAAAAATCATGCCTACATTACATGGGGTATGATTTTTTAATATCATATAAACCATTAAATAATACATTTACGCAGAACATTTAAAGTAACCTAACATCACTTTTCAATTAAAACCTAAATATTAAAATCAGACTTTTAAAATTATAAATTCAATGATAAATTTTTTCCAAACACATCAATATCAATAATATTTATACTCCTCTTATGATATCCTCGCACAATTCTAAATTTCCATTGGATAAACAATAAGTAATAATAATTTTTTCATATCAGAAAATCCTAGCTAAATTTTAATTGGATAAACGAAAAATAATTATAAATTTTCATCTGATAAAATCTTGGCTCTATATATTTGCACGAATTGAACCCGGCCATGTAGCTAACAACAAACGGAGTCCTACAAAACAGCACAAATCTCTCTGGCTTTCTGTTCAATTACTTGAATCGTATTAGACAATCTGTCATGGTCCCTCACAAACCAAAAGAAAACAAAAAATAATAAATGGAAAGAAATAACATAACGTTTAAATTAGATCATATATTTTGGATCTCCTAAAAGTACAGAAAATCTTGTAACTCTAAAGTCAAAACATAATTTCAGCCCTATTTATTCATTTTAAATGTTTATTTTTATATTTAAGAATGGTTTTAATTATCTTTATTTATTACCAGTGTAATATAATATGAAAAAAAAAAACTAAAATTCTACGATTAAAAATCTATTTACAATTCCCAATTTGAACTTGCAAACATCGCCGACGTCAATTTTTTTTTGTCTCCACGTGGTAATGCCACTCAACAGTCCAATGTTGTTAAAGTCACGTGCTCTGCGCGTGCGAATATCCCGGCTCCGCCATACATAAAATCCTTCGTTAACTGGTTGTCAAACTGAAGAATAACCGAGGAGACGCGAATTCTCAGCGTTTCCACACTCTTTCTCTCTCTAGCTTTCACACACACGCTCTCACTCTCTCTCTCTTTCTCTAAAAATGGACTCTGTTGCTCTCTTCTGCACTGGAGCCATCCTCGCCGGCGGCCTCTACTGGTTCGTCTGTCTACTGGGCCCAGCCGAACAGAAGGGGAAGCGCGCCGTGGATCTCTCCGGCGGCTCGATCTCCGCCGAGAAAGTGCAAGACAATTACAAGCAGTACTGGTCCTTCTTCCGCCGCCCAAAGGAGATCGAGACGGCGGAGAAAGTCCCCGACTTCGTCGACACTTTCTATAACTTGGTGACGGACATTTACGAGTGGGGTTGGGGCCAGTCCTTCCACTTCTCTCCGTCCATTCCAGGCAAGTCCCACCGTGAAGCCACGCGCCTCCATGAAGAGATGGCCGTCGATCTCATAAACGTCAAACCAGGGGAGATGATCCTCGACGTCGGATGTGGAGTTGGTGGGCCCATGCGCGCCATCGCCGCCCACTCGCGTGCGAAGGTCGTGGGGATCACGATCAACGAGTATCAGGTCAACCGGGCGCGTATGCACAACAAGAAGGCTGGACTCGACTCGCTTTGCGAGGTCGTCTGCGGGAACTTTCTAGAGATGCCGTTCGCTGACGGTAGCTTCGACGGCGCGTACTCTATCGAAGCGACCTGCCATGCGCCCAAGTTGGAGGATGTTTACGCGGAGATCTTCCGGGTCTTGAAACCTGGATCTTTATACGTGTCGTATGAGTGGGTCACGACTGACAAGTACAAGGCGGAGAACCCGGAACACGTGGAGGTCATACAAGGGATCGAGAGAGGAGACGCCTTGCCTGGGCTTCGAAGCTACGCTGACATTGCCGAGATAGCGAAAAAAGTCGGGTTCGAAGTCGTCAAAGAGAAGGATCTGGCCAAACCACCCGCACAACCCTGGTGGACCCGGCTGAAAATGGGTCGGATCGCGTACTGGAGGAACCACATTCTCGTCACTGTACTCGCAGCCATCGGTATCGCACCCAAAGGAACCGTTGACGTCCACCAGATGCTCTTCACCACTGCTGATTATTTGACCCGAGGAGGCGAGACCGGAATCTTCTCGCCGATGCACATGGTCCTCCTTAGAAAACCCGGAGCCCCGAAATCTTCTTTAGCCTGAGGTCGGGTTGTCTCTCTCCGCTCCAACACCTTTTCATATTTTGGACTCGTAGGTTTCTAATTTTTAATTATCTTTTTTTTTTTTTAGTTTTAATTTTAATTTACTTATGATTTTCATCTTCTTGTATCCTTTTTAAATTTTATTTAAATTTGGATGTTGGAATTTTATTTTTATCTTCATTTTAAATTTTCGGATTTTTGTGATAAATTTTGATTTTTATGTCTATAGCTATCTCGGATTTTCCGCCACAATTAATTCAAAAAAATATCTGTATCCCATTATTGAAATCAATCAAGTCCAACAGTGTAGCGAAGTTAGCGGTGTTAGATCTACGAGGATGTGGCCATGTGGGCTGTAGTGGGAAATAGTATGAAAGTGAGCACAGGTGAGAATTACTCGTTGAGTAAGTGTATAGGTAGGTAGACTGTAGAGAGGACAAGTAGACGGACACGACACTCACATGGAGAGTGTAGGAGACACTTTATTGTGAGATGCTTAGGTGGCGACCACTGACTGGGTACTCGACTTTTAACACTCATGCTGTTTGTGTTGTTGAGAGAGGAGGATCCAGCCAAATCTGTTAGGCTTTTGTGTTGTGTTGTGTCAAATATTGTGCTGTTTTTACGTTGATATCTCATATGGGGCCCCACCACTTACTCTGGCTCTTTCAAGTCAGTATAGAGCAGTACCTGTACAATGTACATACGTTTATGTTCAAGGTTCTTCTCTTACAGGTAAATCAAATTATTGATCGTTGGAGATTTCATTTGGGAAAAGTCTCTGATTTACTCTTTGAATGTATGCATTTATTTGCTTTTAATTTCGGGATTTGTTTGTTCTATAAAAAGAATGTTCGGCATAGGCGTAGTTTTTGTTTCAAACTTGTTTTCTATATGTAGTATGATGTTTTTTTTGGTATGAAAAAGCTCTTTTAAAAAACTCTTTTTGTTTAAGTCATCGTAAATAGGGGAAGATGATCACATGCGAAAATCTACATTTTTTTTTTATTTTTTAATGTAGAAATTTCAATAAATTGATTTACTTTATAGAAAATCTACGTTTAGTTGACACATTAAGATAATGTTGGTATGATCTTATAATAACAATATAATACCTGATATATTTTTTTATTTCTCTTTTATAAGAAAATTTTTATTTATAAAACTGCTACATGTCACTTTGTTATTATAACAAAGTCATAATGACGTTAATTTTCTCGTGATAAAGACTAGAGGGGAATGAATTCATTTATGTGTAATAAAGATTAGGAAGGAATGAATTCATTTTTTTTTTTTTTTTTTGACTTTCATTAATTAGCAGTCTCATAAATAGTCTTGATGGAAGTCCGAAGGAAATTAAATGCTGTTACATTAATGTCACAAAATTTAATGTTGAAGGAAATTAAATGATCTTACATTAATGCCGCAACATTTAATGTTGAATTGCACATATGGTAAATTTGTCTGCTCGATACGCGCTTGTTTGAATTAAGGATTTCGAGGCACCCGGTTCCATTTAGTAGACTCTGGACTCTAGAGGTATGTCCCACTGTTGAAAGCCACACTATTGGTCTCATTCTCTACTTATTGTTAAAATTCTTATATGAAAGAATATTGTATTTGATTTGTAAATTTTTGTAAATCATTACATTATGTGTAGAGAATAATGTCATAGTCATAAATACTGAATCACACCATTTGGAATGGAAATTTTAAGATAGAAACCCGTCTATATAAAGTTATTCTACAACAGAACATTAAAGTGGAGGATCACATACTTTGAATCGAAGAGAGAATAATAATATCAGATGTCAACAAATTTATAAAACTAATGTTATGGTAGATGATTTGTGACTTTGTTATATAGTTATAGTTAAAATTGTCACATTACGTGGAATAAAGTCTGATTGTGTTTGTAATTTAAGGAATTTGTGGAATAAAGTCTGATTGTGTTTGTAATTTAAGGAATTTTTGGATATCGCAAGCGTATAAAATCAATGTATTCTTCATTCGGTGGAATCAACCTTCAAAATCACTTTAACATACATAAATATATGATAAAATCAGATCTATCAACGTCATCGTTGGTTAAATTAGGTTGAATTTGTCATTTCTTACAAATATTTCCAATAAAAATGTTATTTCATTACTGATATTTTCTACTAACCTTTTGTGCTCACTACTTAAAATAATAAAAAAAAAAAAACTAACTTTTGGGCTTTTTTTTTTTTTTTTTTTTTTTTTTTTTTTTTTTTAAATTTTGATTATATGTATAAAATTGAATGGTTACTGATCATCCTACTAAAAGCTACCTTAGATCATAAGCCAATGGTGGTGCCTACCCTTTATTAGAAGAGTTAACAGCTATTATAATCAAATTATCTCTCTAGAAAACTGGCTAACTCATTTTGTGTTCAAAATTCAAATAGTGACAATTCCTGGCAACGATAATCAACTTTGCATATGTTTTATTCATTTTTAAAAAACATTCATAATAATTGTTATAATTTCACTTTACATTATTATAGATGATATATATTATCATTCAATGAAGTAATGGTGCACCTCTATTGCCAATTTCATGTTGAAATTCTAGTTTCATTTGGTGGTGAAATAAGGAAAGTAAAGTGACCGTTTTCTTATAAAGCTTTGTTAAAATAAATTCTGACACACTTCTAATCAATATACTATCAATTTAATTTTTTTTTTAAAAAAAATGCATGGTATTGTCTCTTATGCAGAGAGGCCCAACAAACAAAAACCTACTACGGTCGTTTGGGCCAAAAGTCTAAATAAACAAATAAATGAAAATAAACACATTCGGGCCTGTTCTACACCAACACAAGTAGATATATGGTCTTCTCTTCTGATAATATTCTAAAGACGAAGGAAATGATGAAGACAAAAAATCTACAAAGATACTAAGGTATGGATAATTTGATCCACAAAGCAAACGTGTGGATGTCACTTATGGTCACTGAGATTATCCTGATAATTCAACATTATCTCTCTGCTTTCTTTTGACTCCCAAAAAACCATCAAAACAACCTTTTCTCCTCTCCATCTCTACAAACACATCCAACAACGCACTCTTCTTCCATGGCTACAATTACAAATTCCATAGCAAAATTGCTGCCTTCTTCTCTCTCAACAACCTCGAAAACCAGTACTATTTTTCGTCACAATTCAATTTTGATACCACCTACTTTCACCAAATTACCAAACAAGTCTCTCCAAACAAGAACTGAAACGAATAGGACAAGCTTTGTAGCAAAGGCCACAGCTGCTCCTGGGACCAAAAAGGCTACTAGTGATGAGAGGGTACAAAAAATCCACAGCATAGAAGAGTTCGATGAAGCACTTAAACTGGCCAAAAACAAGCTTGTTGTGGTCGAATTCGCTTCCAGTACCAGTGTCAGCAGCAGCAACATGTACCCTTTTATGGTCGACTTGAGCAGACAGTGCAGCGACGTCGAGTTTCTTCTGGTGATGGGTGATGAGTCGGACAAGACGAGAGAGCTCTGTGAAAGAGAGAAGATAAAGAAAGTACCACACTTTAGTTTCTACAAAAGCAATGAAAAAATCCACGAAGAAGAAGGGATCGGTCCTGACCAGCTGATGGGAGACGTGCTATACTACGGTGACAGACACTCTGCTGTGGTGCAGCTGCATTGCAGGGAAGATGTTGAGAAGTTGATCGAAGAACATAAGGTGGATCACAAGCTGTTGGTTCTTGACGTTGGCTTGAAGCACTGTGGGCCCTGCGTGAAGGTCTATCCAACGGTGTTGAAGCTGTCGAGGCAGATGGACAAGGTGGTGTTCGCGAGAATGAACGGTGATGAGAATGATAGCTGCATGCAGTTCTTGAGGGACATGAACGTGGTGGAGGTGCCAACTTTTTTGTTCATCAGAGATGGTGAGATTCGTGGGAGGTATGTGGGTTCTGGTAAAGGAGAGCTTATTGGAGAGATTCTTAGATACCAAGGAGTTCGTGTAACTTACTAGAGAAAAAGAAATTTGGATTAGAATTGAAAGAAACTACAAAAAATTTGAGGGCATTTGAGAGATTTTTGGTGTTAATTTGTGTTGTGTCTAACGTGTAATATACATGACGTGAACAATTGGGTATATTGCATTTGTGTACCCAAATGTCTAATAGGGGTCTTATTAGTTTGAAGTCAATTAGTTACATAGAAAAAATCAATGTTATTTGATATGGCTTTGGCCTTTGTAATATTGCCATCTCTTGTGATCATCATGTACTGGGTTTAGTGCAAATCAATTACTTTGTTGTGATGGGTATGTATCACAATTTTATATATGCAAATATGTTTTATGCTTTTACCGTATTGTTACGGCTACACTAAATTAACTAGCTAGTTGTAGAACTAAATAATTGTTATGGGTATTTTTACGATCAAATCAAATGGACTGTAGAAAGCCCAAAGAATGAACCAAATGATCAGAAATCCAGAAAGTCCACTGTGTTTTACCATCTGCTTGTTAATTTGCTCGTCCACTGGTCGATCATCTATATGTGCTCGTTAATGTGCTTGCTTATCAGTATTTCTCATGTGCTCATTTATCATATCGTTAATGAACTCGTTTATGAGACTGATTATCAGCTTGTCCAAACTGCTCAGCCCTTACTGCATGTACTCGCTTATCAGTTCGTCTATGAAGTCGATTGTCTGCTAATTCATCAGATTGCTGTATAGCTCGTTTATTATCTTTATCACCAACCCTTAATATGATTGGTTTAGCAAAACCCTATTCGCTCATCAGCTTAACAGAGCATCCTTTTTGCCAAGGTGTTAGCTTCTGTTACATCTTTCAGAATGCAAGTCGACTACAGTCAGAGCTATCAGACAGATTACAGTTCAAGACGTATCGTACACTTCAATCCTGTCAGAAATGACAGTAAGAATTATGAAGATTTTACCTAACCAACGTGGGTTAGCTGCTTAAACCCATGCTTTGGCAGAATCAAATCTAATATTGTCAATCGCATTAAATGTAACTCATTATTATAATTTGATTTACTGTACATTATTTTATTATGTATTACTGTAGCTCTTTCCATTCTCTATAAATAGAGAAGGACTTTCATTATAAAAGGGGGAGGAGGAGGGGGGGCGGGCGGAGGTCTTCTGAGTGCCGTTACTCTGCTAAAATAATGAGAAAGTGAATAGTGGACATAGGTATTTTTCTGAGTTAAATCACTTAAAAATTTCTGATGTGCTTTGTTTATCCCTGACACTTCTCCTAACTTTCTACTTATTAACAACACTTCATCCATCAAAACTGTATTTTGGGTCTAAACGAACTTAGTCGGCTAAATTGAGACGTCGACAATAATATTGTGAGATTTTATCTATAATTACTATTGTCATGATCACAGAGTAGTTATATGTTAGCAATTGAAAATTTAAATGTTAGCATTACCCATTTAGCTTTTTTATCCTATAATTAATGTTGTTACCTTTAATACTATAACAATTAGTGTCTTAATTATAACATTAATCAAGGCTTATGTATACACGCACATAAATATATATACATATATATATATATATATACACCTTTGAACATTTGGATACTCCACACATTCTAAATCTAAATACAAATAAGTCCAAATAGATTTACTTAATGTTCACTGTCAGAAAGAAAGATTTACTTCACCTTTGGAGACAAATCTACCATCCTAGCTTGCTGGTAATCTCCATTTAGAAAATCTGTAACATTGGCATAGAAAATTTGTATAGTATCATATGCCATCTGTTTATTACAATCAGTTATTCACATTGGCGATGGATGGCTTTTCAGCATGCATATATACAATTATGCAAAGGAATGGGCCTTTACATATATATATATATGTATAGTATGTATACTGGTCTTCTTATATATGTTCTAGAATGGCATGCATGTCGTCGATGTCGGGTTCAGTGTACTGGTGTTGCATTGGCTCACCGACTAACTTTTTAAGGTGATCAACATTACATTTTCAAATATTATTTATACAGATAATGTTATCTAATCATTTCATTTTTCATATCGTAGTTTCATTTGTCAATTAAATGCCAATTCAGTCCAACAAACAAAACAATATTGGGATCCATCCTATTAATAGGAGTATTAAAGAAATAAAAATGATAAAAACAACGTGGATTTGAGCTGTAGTGGGTGTACTGTGGCCACCGTCTGTATATAATGGACGATCAACATTCAAGACAGAAATAACAAAAAAGACAAAACATGCTCGATGGCAGCTTAGAAATTAAAGCAAACACAGCTCATTTTGATAGTAGTTGTGAATCTTAAATTTTCTTAATAAAACCTCACCTGCCGGCACCAAAACATATCGTCCTCATCAATGAATATGTACGTTTTGCAACCATCGTATTCTTATACTAATTAATTAACCTCTTCTTTCTATATCTTTAATTATATTCGATTTTGATATTCTAAATCCTCATCACGTACCAAGAAAAAAGAAAAAGCACCCATTATTATATAAATTAACCAATTAAATAAATTATGAAATTAACGGAATCGAACTGAAATACAAGGTTTGAATTTTTTATATGTGAATTTTATATAAATAAATTGAAAGTATAAACGTATATACTAAGTCCAGGAAAATATCAACGGAAAAACAGGTTGATTTTGTTGCTTTGCTCTAGATAACAAAGCATATCTCAAAAGTGGATGAAATATGTCATCATATATATGGTACCTCACCTACTCCACTTTAAGGTGATATGGAATGTTATAGTTCTCTATCACGGAAGTCAAGAAAATTTTTACGCGGACATATATATCTCCAGAGTTAATTTAACAAATTATGTTGAGGTTATAAGTTCATTCATATATGATTGTTAGGAATACATGTGTGGGTGTGGCATGCACCATGCAACTTAAATGACAATAATATATACCTTAGTCCTTACAACTTCAATTATTTTTTTTAAGACATCCATAATATCTTTTGTTATAAATTTTTTCTTCATAAAATCACTTTAAATTCCATATAAATTCATCGCTTAAATTAAATATGTGAAGTTAATAACTTTTCTAATACATTTAAATTTTATTGGATTTTTTAACAAATCTGAATTGAATATACCTAAATTTTATTAGATTCTATATAAATTTAAATTTAATATACCTAGATTTTAATATATTTCATATAAAATCATATTTAATACACCTAACTTTTAGTGGAATCCATATAAATTCGGATTGAATACACTCAAATTTATAAAATCTTTTAAATTCCAATAAAATCTTAAATAAATATGCTCTAAGAAGTAACTTTCTCTGTAGAGGAAATATCTCTCTAGATAAAAATGAAATTCAAACCCATAGTTCAATATGACATGAAAGTACACAAATCCCTTAAGCTAAGAGAGTATGTGTCCTCCCCCAACAACTTTCAATTGACTCAAAAACCGCTTCACTAACTTTATTATATACTCATCAAATAATTATCCTTCCAATCACGGCAGTGACTGGAAAATCACAAGAGGGTTTCTCTTTGTAAACGAGAATATATATATAATAAAATTAGTACTATACGAAGATGTACCATAAAAACGCTATTTACTTATTAATTAGCTTAAAAGTCATGTTCATAATGCGCACCTAACATACAAACAAGACAATAAAGTATCATCTTTTTTATTAAAATAAATATACAAACAAGAAAACATGACAAATTCTATCTTTTCTCAGATCAAACAACAGAAAAAAGAAAATTGTTTTAAGTACTTTATTAATGACGATGGATATTGAATTATTCTTTTCACTAATTTTGATAGCAAAACAAACCCAAAATAAATAAATAAAGGTGCCTTGAAAACCATTGGATCACAACAAAAGTTGAATTTAAACACACAGTATACTTCAAACTAATTATATAATATACAATGTTCAACAAGATGATCATGTTTAAATGATCTTAAAAAAAAAAAAAAAGAAAACTAAAAAATGAAAGAGAAAATCGATATCATCATCAACAATTTAATTTGCTTTGATCATTGCATTCAATTGAAGTGGCCTAGGCGGGTTCATGGTTCTTCTCTTCCATAGATTTATTTCGTTCCTTGGCTGCAAAGCTACTCCTCCAGCTACCGTTATTGGTGCCGAAAATGGAATAACAACTTCTTCTTCTTGATCTCCATCGCTATCTCCCCTCTCTTCATCAGAATAATAATAATTCCTGTGATCAGAATCTACCGGTGCAATCTGAGCCGTCCAATCGAAATCACCAAGAGAATTACGACCACTCGCGAACCTCCTCATCTGGCTCAAAGCAGGCGCTCTATCCGGCACTTGTGGGGACTCAACATTCTCATCATCGTGATCGCAAACATGGGGATCGTCAGATTTTCTCGACTTTTTTGATCCAGTGAAGATTCTCCTGATCTTCGAAGCATGTTTTTTCAACTCACCAGGAGAGGACAAAGCAGCTGGCTTGATGTCTTTTGGAAGCGAAAAACTCTTCTGGGTGGCTTTTTTGATCTTCTTCTCTTTGTGCCTCTGCTTGATTTGTCCCATGCATGAAACTTTTGGCGATGTTGGCTCTTGAGTCTCGAAGCTTTGATCGTTCTTTGATTTCCTTCGAGCCTCGTCAGGAATTATGGACACCATCGGACCCGAAAACCCTCTTCCTGCATGGTAATTACCTCTCATCTTGCTCAAGTTTTGGGGCTGATGATAAAATTGATGTTGATGATGATGATGATCCGATGATCTTTTATCTCTACTGGGGCTGTAAGGAGGGTTTTGAAAGCTGACAACCGCACCAGCTGCTTTTGGAAGCAATTTCAAAATTTTGTTCTTGGGTTTGGCTTGTTGTTTCTCCATATAATCCCCCACCAAAATCTTGTTCTCTTTATTCTTGGTTGAAGAAGTTTCTCTTTTTTATATATAGGTGAATCTAATTAACAAGTAGATGAACACAAAATATGAGACTATATATACAGAGAGACAGAAGGGAAGTGTTTGGTTTAGACAATGTCAAAGTTGGAGAGGATATGGTCAAAGAAGATTGGTGCGACTGAGTGAGCGCGCACACCTTCTACCTTGCCCACCAGATCATTTATTATTACAGCTTGCTTTGTTTTTATTTCTTGTTATACTGGATTTTTAAATTTGTATTCTATTCCAATTCTTTTATTTTTTTGAAAGAGTATTCTACTCCAATTCAAAGTGTGTATATATATATATATATACACACACACTACTGCCTATATTTGAAAATAACCAGTATGTAAGCAAACTTGGCCTTTGCGTTGTCGGTTTCTGACTTGTCAAAGCTATTAATTTCATTATTATCAGAATTTAAACGTGTCATAATTTCTTACGTGGATGGTGACAGAAAATTAAGCAGCAAAATTATATATACAGCCAACCCCGGCAACAAAATTCTGTTTGGGCCCCAAGTAAACATACCATTTAAACAGCACATCTTTTTTTAAATTGCAAACCCAATTTTATCTGCATACAATACTAATTAAAATCATTGGCTTTTTTTTTTTTTTTTTTTTTTTTATATATGGAGTACTGACTTTTTAATGGATCTAATAGTAGATAAAAGAAAAAATAATCAATACTATGATGATTACAAAAGCAAAAATTTCAACACTGCTTGGTGGGAAGCAATTGTAAGATTGTAATGATTTTAGGTTTTGAATATTTGGAGGGCTTTAGCTTGAAATTGAAATAGTCCCTTTATTGAGTTCTTATCCTCTTTTTTTTTTGGAAAATACTGTTTAGATACTGATGCCTACTTTGTTCTCTGGAAGGTCAAAAGGGAAAAATGACAATGCATCGGGGATAGAAGTGGTTTGGTTTTCAAGAAAGTCAAAGATGTACAGCATCCTGTATGGCTGTATCATCAAGTTGTGCGCATGTCATTGAAGTGAGAGATAGTGAGATACACTTGCAAATTGCAATCCATGGAGTTTAAGCTGACTTCAAATGAGAGGAATTCGCCTTTTGGGAACCCACAACTTGGAATTCAAATTCAATAGCATTCCTTACACCGTTGATTTTTCTGTATTGAGAACATCTTGGGTTTCATGAACATTGTGTTCGAGGAGGGATTCGTGGCAACATGCTATGTTTATATCAATGGTATGGGTCTGTGATTTGCAATTGCAGCCTTATAGGGTATCATTCAAAGTCTGAAAATTCAAATATGAATCAAATTGAACATGCGATTTTTTAATATTCAATAAATCTATTCAAAAGATGAAACTTGAGATTATCTGTTGGTATGTCTCACGTTTGCATAAATAAAATTATTATTATGAGAAAAAAAATCAATAAAAATATTAATTATCTTTTTTGAAGAAAATTATTAATTTTCTAAAGTAAAATCTTCATTTAGACGGAAATGCAGGGAGGTAATTTGAAACATAAGATAATGTTCAAAAGTGCCAAAATTACCTCAATCTCTAATATCCAACTTTAATTTGTATTAATTGCAAAGCTCCTTATAATAAAAGCACGGATTCCAATCATGAATTTCAACTCTCAAAATAATAATAATAAATCATTAAAAATTATCTATTACAATCTTTCTAAATATAATTATAAGATAATTTGACACAAAATTTAAATAATTTATTTAATTGATTGGATCATAACATATATATATATAAAATTCAACGTAATCTTGAATTACAAATTTTTTCCAAATTAAGTTCATCAACTTAGTTTTCGAGTTTAAATTGTAGATCAAGAATCAAGATATACAAATATGCAATCGTACCTTTGCATAATAAACAGTCCACAAGTAAAACGACATCGTATTTACACATCCAGATTCACAACCCCAAATTCTGCATCAACGCTGCTCCAGTGAAACCCTAACATCTATTACCTTCTTCTTGATGCCTTGTTCGATCCCAGGTACGTCCATGATCATATAATATTTTGTAAGTGTGGATATATTTAGTCAAATCGAACACTTAATTTGATTGATTTGAATATGTAACAAAAACGCAGGATTTTAATTTAATAGCGGAGGAGAAGCAGTCATGGTTCTCTCATTTGATTTACAGGATTTCATTCTCCGTGCTCGAGTGCTCAAATTGTACAGGCAAGCTCTCAGGACTGCGCGAAGAGCTCCTCATCAAGCCAGAGGTCAAAGTTCTTTCCTTTGATGAAATTTTTTACTTGAATTAATTTATTTTTAGGAATTATTTTTCACCAAAAATATGTAACTTATACAAGTCATGGCTTTGAAGATAAATTAATCCAAAATGTGCATGCGCGATTGTTGTAGCTTGATAAATAATCACTTAATTAATAGTTTGATCTATGTATTACCTAAATGTGCATTTGGCATTGTTAAACATGTTCATGATTTGATCTATGTATTACCTAAATGTGCTTTGGCATTGTTAAACATGTTCATGATGTGCAATATTATTGGCTTGCCTGCTTTGTGTCTGATGTTAAACGTGTTTTGTATTAGACTTTATGCAAGCTAGTTTGTGGTTTGAAATTGTATGAAGTGTGTTCTATGGACTTCCATGGTCATGGTGGTGATGGTTATATAATGTATTGTGTAGCGTTTGTTGGGATGTAAATAGAGTGAAGTTGTGTGAATTGCATTGAATTTACAGGTGAATTGAGTCAGACAATTAGACAAGAAATGGAGAAGAATCGGGACTGCAAGGACAAACAAAAGATTCGATACTTGTTTAGTGAAGGTTTAGAGAGAATAAAAGGTTTGGATGAAATGCTTGACATGCAGGGTTATGGTCAGTGAAAAAACTGCTTTTTGTGATGTACAAGGACGTGAAATTTATCAAGTTTCTGATTTCCTACTGATGCAAGTTGAAAATGTAGGAGTTTTTTTATCCTACATTTTCAGGAGATTTGATCTCAGTATCATCTTTGTAATGCCAACAAATTTTCCTCAATGAAACTTGTAAAAGTAAAAGTTTGCGATTTTTCCCTTCTCGTTTGAGTGTCGAAAATTTTCGAAATTGCATGAATGTGACATGATTTGAATAATATGCTTATGCTAAAGCTTCGAAACTATGTGAAATGTGATACGATTTGAATACCATGCTTATGCAAAAGTTCCGAAACCACTTGAATGTAATCTGAGGTTGACTAGTATGCATGAATGTGATGAGTTGAATACTATGCTTATGATAGATGTGGTCAAATTGTACCAAGATATGACTAAACTCTCTTAATAATTGTTCCTTCTAACTGCAACAATTTATGCAAGATGTAGTCAAATTGTACTAAAATATGACTAAACTCTCTTGATACTTGTTTCTTGTAACTGCAAGCAATTGATTTAAAACAAATTTGCGTATTACTTAATAATTTATGCATGGTTATTTAATTGGATTGTAAGTATAATTGTCAAAATAGTATGAAGGAGTCACCGGCAGAAACTGTCAAGAGGGCCAAATCAACAAAGATGGTGAAGAGTATACAGAGTTATTTGATTCTGTCCATGCAAAATCTTCTTCTCTTTCAGTTTTTAAACAAATCAATGGCAAAAAATTTGACACCTAACAAGTTAAATGAAATTGATTAATTTATCTGTATTACAGAAGAATAACTAGACAAAAAGCAAACTGAAATTGTTGACTTGGTGTTGCCAATCAACATGTTGGAGGCTCCTAAACTATGATCACCGACCACTTCTGTCTTGTATGCTTTCATGCAGTTTTGTTTGGGAACCAAGTGAATTTGCATTCTGGGATATTGCTGGTGCTACATTCCTGCTCAAATGCAGTATCTTGTCTCTAAAATTTTAAACTCTATTCCATCTTGCATTAGAAAATACCATTGTCGTCTTCATTATCACCCGATCCACCGTACTTATGGTTAATATAGTTGGCCACAGCTTTTGATTTCAGTATTTGTAGGCGTAATAACCAACAATAGCACCCCAGATGAGACTACCAAATACATCGAAATTTCAGGATGCTCGCTATTGAACTATGCTCTTCGCAGTGAAAGTAGATGCATCCAGGTTGCAAACAACAATCCCACCCTGCTATCAACCGCATTAGTGTTGACCCGTCCAAAAATCAACATCAACGTAGCCATTTGTTTTATTTCAATGCACTCACAATTCATCTCTCATTTCTTCTTCAAGAAAACCAAAAGCGTGCATCTATCTATTCTCACGAATGCCAGCACTACAATATCAAAACTAATACTATCATTCCATTGCACAACAAATAACATCTTCCATCAAAACAAAAAGCTAAAGAGAGATGTCAAAACCGCATTACTCTCTCTATAGAGGGCGTGCAACAAATCCCCTATCAACCATTAGCTCCACCAATTCCTCATGCTTCTTCAACTGCTCCGCCTTCCTCAGCTGCAGCAGCACCGCCTCATAAACTCTCATACTTGGTTTCAAGCATTTTTCCTCGACCATCTCCCTAAAGAACTTATACGCATTATTCCAATGCCCCTTACTACAAAACATCGAAATCAAAATCTGATAGGTATTCACATTAGGCTCAACCTCACTCTCATCCATTTCCTTCTTCAATTTAATAACCATATCAATAGACTTCGACTCTGCAAACATCTTCATCAAAATATTATAAGTCACCGTATTAGCCTCACATCCCAAACCCTTCATCTTGGCATACATCCTATGCGCCCCATTCACATCCCCTAACTTCGCAATATGCCTAAAAATCGTATTAAAAGTAGACGAATTGGGGTTGCACTCTTTCTTAACCATCAAATTAAGCACCTTGATAGCAGCCTCAAGATTGTCATCCTTACAATGAGTCTCTATAAGGAAATTATAAGTGATCGTATCAGCAGCACAACCGAGCTTCTTCATTTGATTATAAACCTGCAGGACCTTCTCGGTCCTACCAGCCTTAACATGGACACGCATCAAATTATTGAAAGTAACAGCATTTGGCTCACACCCCACGTCAAGCATCTCCGCAAAAACATCATGAGCACGCGAAATTTGCCCACACCTACACAATGCATCTATCACAATACTATAAGTATAAACATTGGGTTGTATTCCAGCCATTTTCATTTCCCTAAATACCCTTTCGGCCTCCAAAATATCACCAGCTCTACACCACCCACGAACCAGGTTCGTGTAGATGATAACATCAGGGGCAAATTTGTCTTTTAAGGAATCGAAAAACGATTGAGCCTCACTGGCTCTTCGTTTTCGAGACAAAATGCCGATCAAGATCGAAAATGCGATCTTGTCCGGCGCGCAACCGTATTCTTCCATACGGTTAAACGCGTGCACCGCCTCCACAGCCAATCCAGCCCTCACGTATCGACGAACGAGAATCGAGAATGTCTCGATCGAGACTTCGACGTGCCTCGATTTCATTAAATCGATGAAATGCCAGGCCAGGTCGAATCGCCTTACCTTTCCGGCCAGGCTGATCATTTCGTGGTAGATTTCTGGGTCGTGGATTGATTCCGGTCGGGTCGTGGCCCAGTTGAAGAAGGAGAGGACTTGGAGGAAGGGGATTCCGTGGCGGACAAGGCCGGATCTCTCGATGACGTGGCGGACGATGGAGGGGGAGATGGAGTGGGCGGTGGAGATTTGGGAGAAGTCGACAGAGAGAGAAGATACGGTGAAGGTGGGACTCGGGTCGGATTCCAGCTTAGGGTTTCGACGGTGGTGGTCTTTAATTAAAGAGTGGATTTTGTCGGCGATTAGCGTTTCTTCGGGTGATAAGGAGGCGTTTGGTTCGTTTTTGGTGTCGTTGTCGTTAGTTGTGTCATCGTCTTCGTTGAGCGAAGTTGAATTTGAATTTGACGAAGAAAATGAAAAAAGAGAGTGAGGTTTGAAGATACGTTGTTGATGGAGAGAGTGTGGGAAACGGAGCTTTGACTTGATTATTGTAGAGGCCATCAATGGCTTCTTCTTCTTCTGCTGCTGCTTGCAAGTGATTTTGGTTTCAGTGTTTGTTGACTGCAATTTAGGGTTTTAGAGACCATGTAGGATTTAAGAAGGGTTATAATTGGGATTGTAAAAATTAAGGATTAGAGTTTGAACGACGTCGTTTGAAGAGGAGTGATAGAATTATACATAGATTCCCTTCTTTCAGAAAACTTATTTATAGAATTCATAAAATTATAAAACCGAGAAAACTAACCCGAACGTTGGTCGATTTGCTTTTAATATCATGTTGGGTTGTTAATTTTGAAAGTTTTTTTTTTTTTTTTCCACACATAAATAACCCATTTTTAGGTTCGACTTGAACACTGATCATTTTTTGAAATCTTAAATAAATAACTGTTTTTAGATAAAAATACATTTGATAAAAATATAGAATTTCAATAAATGATTATTTTTCAACTTTAACTTCAAAAAATGATTTTTTCCGTAACTTTCTCATTTTGAAAATAGAACAATTGTCAACGCAATTTAGTTTTGAAACCATTGTATTGGGTTTCCTTTTTAGAAAACACCAAGATTTTATGGATGGACAGTCTATAGAAACCATCTAAAACTATAATTTCGTTTTATATTACTGTTACTGAAACTGATGCAAAGTCAAAAGTACCTCTAATACTAATACTATTCTATTTTAGTTTCATAATTTGATTACAGTTACAAGGTTTATATAATCATATAAAAACAGGAAATTTTTAACTATAATTAATTTCGATTATTATCTCTCACTTATAAAAGTTCAGCCATGAACGAGGTTGCTTCATAGAATATGTCACTAAAGGTCACTGAAGGATCTTATGCCAATTTTTTCAATTGAAACTTCAACCATACTATATCCAGATAACTTGAAAGCGCGATATAAAAAAACTAAACAATAATTTTTTTAAAAAAGATGAATTCGAAATTAATTGGTGAGAAATTCAAGTTCACAATGCAGAATACGTTAATAATTCCAAAGAAAACAACCGTTTTATTTGCTATTTGACGAATGTAATTGTTTCAAAGGTATGGTTTTTAATAATATTATGTTTATATATGAACTTTCTTGGTTAATTTTATACATGAAACAGATATTAAGCATACAGCATGGGTACAAATTTGTATTTGAACATTGGTTTCTTGTAATCTTTAGTCACATCCAAGTACTTCACTTGCTTCTAAGAAAAACTGGCAACATAATTGAAACTGCACTAAAAAGTGATGATGCACCTTACTCTTCAAACTAAACAAAAGTGGCATTCAATGTGCAATATAATACAGTTAGAGTACATTACAATTTTTTTTTGCTTAATTTCTCTGAATATTTGTGCTTTATTATACAATATGTTAAGCAATGTTGAAGTTTCAATTTTGATATTATTAACGATAATTAAGGTTTCTTCGTATGTTAAAAGCTTCCTAAGTAGTCAACTTGGTCTTTAATGACCTAAACTTCATGTTGGTGTTGATGGCATTAATCACTTCCATGCAGCTCGTGTTCAGACATGAAAAATAAAACTTTTGGATGATCTAAAAGATACACAAAAACAAGTAAGAGAAGGAAGCAACGTCTACTTCAAAATTTTTTTAAGAGTTGTAAGGAGGTTGGAGCTACTCAGAGAAATATACATACATGTGGACGTAAAATTTTAATGATGATCATGAATATTTATACATAGAGTTATGTGCCGTTGTAATCCTTATACAGTTATTATTATTATTATTATTATTAATTGGTTTGCTTTTAATTAGATTTGAAACTGCGATATTTGGTTTATATTTAATTGTATACATAAAACATAAAAATCAAATGTGCCTTTATTTGTCTCTTTAAACCTTTTCATGTGAAAATAATTTTGTACATATATTATTACGAAAATTAATGAATATTTATATTTTATAAAATAATCAAATCCGATGAGTTGAAAATCCAAGGGGGACCAAATCTAAATGTGACTTGAATCCAAAGTTATAAACTAAATTAAAAATAACTATTATAGCAAGTTTCTTTGCAACTCAAGTAATATGCACTCCTGATTGGTAACTCCTCAAATTTCGGCTCTTGAGATCGTCCACACTCCTAATTGTATGAGTTAGTTATAACTAATCTCCCAAATTTCTAATTACTATAATATTTAAAAACAAATAAATAAATAAATGGACTTTTTCTTCCACTTTTATAGTAGGAAGTTCAAGTCCCATTACATTTAGCAAACATATACGGGAAGTTCTCTCTAGTTGTTGTAAGAGTACACATCGTGTTGCCCATACAATGTTTGATCTGGTACACTCGATTTTGACAGCTTAATAAATTGTTCGGATATCATATTTGTTTGATCTAGTAGTATTCAGTTTTAACTATAATGTATTCGATTCTAAGAGGTCTCCAAAAGTTTGATTTAGTAGTTTTAATGGGTCTCGAAAAGTTTGACGTAGTGGTATTCAATTTTCATGGGTCCCAATTTGTTTCCATGTCAAATTTAATGTGGTGGGTTTAGGGTTGAACCTTGAACCAATCTCAATTTATTCAAAATCTCTATTTTTATGTGTTGTATATATTTTAGCGACTAAAAAAAAATGGGCCGTTAAAAGTTCAGTGGGCTCGAAAGTTAAGATGACGTTACAGGAATGCAAGTTGTTATGTCTGAACCAATAGATCGCTATTGAACGAGCTTTCAATGTTATTACTGGCTCACTGATCACTCTGATTAGCTACCTGGGATAGACTTAGCTTATAAGCTCACTACGATCACTACGACTGATCCAGTTGACCTTCTAGAAGTATGAAACAATATAATTTGAGAAGAAGTCAACTTTACTAGTTTAAACAAAATCAAATCTCGAGATTTTCGGGATCAATTGCTGATTCGATGGAGATTATTTTGAAATCATAATTAATGTAAATATTTTTTATCTTATTTATATGTAATTCAAATTAACTCAAACTGTGTCACCTTTCATTATATAAAGAGGGGTGCAAATTTATTGTAAAACAGATACAGATTATATACATTGTTACAATGTCAAACTTGAGAGTGACAATCGTGGATATAGACATTGTTACGGTGGACGTAGGTATTGTTGTGATCGAATAACGTAAAAAATTATTATGTGTATCCTATTCTTCCTCTCTCTCTTGTTATTGTTTGTTTTGCTTTTAGTGATTCGCAGCCATTTAGTTTGAAGAATCAGATCAACTTAAAAATAACGTTTACACCATGAAAGTGGGTTCTTCAGGCCACTCAAAAGTCTCAATTTTCATAAAAGTCTTTTAGCCAATTTTGCAGGCTTGGACAGAGCAACCATAACAGTCTTGAAGGCCATCTAATTTGAAGCAAGGCCCACATGATCCAACGAACCTTGTTTTTCACCGGCCAAACAAAAGAAGCCAATACCAGGGGAAAAAAAAAGACTCGAAACGAAGACATCCACCACGACGATGCAACAAAAATGTCGAAGCTTGGCAATCCTAATTCGACGCTACGACGCCGTCTCGCTTCAACGGAGATTCCTCCACAACGGACCGGACACAATAGA
The DNA here is from genome assembly GCA_022984855.1 of Dimocarpus longan. Taxonomy (NCBI): domain Eukaryota; kingdom Viridiplantae; phylum Streptophyta; class Magnoliopsida; order Sapindales; family Sapindaceae; genus Dimocarpus; species Dimocarpus longan. Next base: position 1,225,046 of record CM041018.1, read on the forward strand.
GGAACTATTGGACAGGCACGTGGTGAAGAAAGACAAGTCTCTAGATGATGGCGAGGAAGAGCTGCTGGCCCGGCGTCGACTCACCAGCAACCGTCGGGAGGCGCTGAGTCTCTACCGGGACATCCTTCGGGCCACCCGATTCTTCGTCTGGCCCGATTCGCGTGGCGTCTTGTGGCGAGACATCTTGAGAGAGAACGCAAGGAAGGAGTTCGAAGAAGCCCGGTTCGAGAAGGACCCGGAAATCGTGACCCGGTTGCTGATCGGAGGGCGGGACGCGGTGGAGTCGGCTTTGGAGAAACTTGTGGAGAAGCAGAGGCAGCAGATTGAGAAGGAGCGTGGCGGCCGTGGAAATCAGCGGTGATTGATTCGTTTGGGGGGCTTGTTTTGTAATTTTCAAGATCTGGAAAATTTTGTTTGATGTGTTATTGACAGCAAAGCCAGTTCAAAGGTAGACAACAAGAGGAAGAGGCCTCTCACACTGTTGTTCTTGTTTTTTTTAAATTATTATTATTATTATTTTATGTATATGATCTGATTATGATATAAATAAAGTAATGATTGTTCACTTGTAGACATGACCACGGTTCGGTGGTTCGAACTGAACCAGTACTGTAGAACCGGAATCAGAACATAAGGTTCTGATTCCGGTTTGGAACCGAACCGAAACCGTCACTGTAGCGGTTCCGGTTCCGGTTCTTAAATAAATTAAAAAAAAAATGAGAAAAAAAATCAAGAGCCATCTGGAAACCCAGACGGCGTCTAGCCGTCTGGGGGGAAACCCAAATGGCTTCTAGGTTTCCCCCAGACGTCGATCTGGGTTCGGCTGGTGAAGAAAACAAACAAAACAAAGAGAAGAAGAAGAAGGAGAGAGAAGAGAGAAAGAGAAGAAAACAGAGAAATAGAAGAGAAGAAGAAGAGGGAGAATCGGAGAAGATAAAGACGATCAGACATTCAGACAAGAGAGTCAGAGAGAGAGAGACAGAGAGAAGAATGAGTCAGTGAGGGTAAATGGATAATGGATTTTATTTGGTTTGTGTATAAATTTATTTCTTAATTTTAAAATATAATTTAATATTACTTTTTAAATTTCAAATTATCATTTTAAAAAAAGGTTCCGAAACCGGAATCGAAACCGTTATAGAACCGGAACTGGAACCGGAGCCTGAACCGTTATAGAACCATCGGTTCCAGAACCGAACCGAAACCGTGTTATTTCGGTTAAGGTTCCGGTTCCTAGCTTTTTTAGAACCGGAACCGAAACCGAACCGAACCGTAGTCATGTCTATTCACTTGTATGTTGTGCATGTAAATTTCTCTTGATATTGTTTTTGTGTTGGATAAAGTTTTATGTTTATTTTTTTATTGACTGTGATTTGGTTTCTGGATGGGAAATGGAAATATTTGATTATGTTCTACCACAAAATGATGATCGATGAGAGTTCCTTCTGCCATATCATTCCTTACTGTGCTATGGATGAGACGAGTATCATGCTTTCACTCCTCAATTACACAAGTGGAGCCTCTGTAATACATCAAACGACTACTAAATAGAGAAAAAAAAAAAAAAACAATGAATCCAGTGTACAATGTCCGACCAATTGTATAATCAATTGTTATCTCATAATGTTTACAATTCTCAGAAAGTCTGGCCAGTGTGTTTGAAAATTAGCCACCGTCTTAAACAGCAACCACCAATAACATCACATTCCTCCGCAGCCCCAACAAATGTTGACGAAAAAGCACAATGATTGACAAGAAAATATAGGAAAGAAGTGAAAATAGCTTCTTGGTTCTCACACTTCTATACGAGAATCTATAGCCAATATAACATCTTAGGTGATTTCGGGCTAAAAACCTCCCCCCACACCATCTATAAAGGAAGAGTAATATACCAAACAAAAGAGACAAGGAACCCAGAAAATTTTGTCACACGGGCATGGTATTCATGCCCGTTAAAGTGCTTAAAAAATCGCACCTTTCTGACTTTGTATGCTGCTTCTAAATTCAACTTAGCTGTATATGTGCTTCAAGAGACTATTGACAATTTTTAAAGAAATAAAACTGAAGGCAAGTTTCACTTTGAGATTTTGCGCAACTAATCTTTCTTGGAACCAAATTTGGATGCATAGAAGCCAGTATATAGCTCTGATGAAGCACACAACTGGAATGGAAACACCTCCATGAAAGTAACTTCTGATTTGTAATATTTACACCTGGTATTTTGACAACTTTTCCTTCACAGGGGGCTCTAGTGCAGACAGGCACTGTTCCCATGCTGCTTCTCCAAGCATCTGGTTGACATAATCATAATAGTGGTTAAAGATGTTTGTCATCATGTCAAAACCATGGGCTAAAATCAAACACACTAGTCATGTTGATATGCAAATGTATATGTGATTTTTGAACTATTACAAGCAATTACTAACTTGATCAATCAAAGGAAAGTTGCGACATAAATCTCTAAACTGAAGAAAGAAAAGACCTTCATGGTTATAAAATAAACTAATGTTTCAATGAGATCGTGCATGATAAGGAAGTTGAATGTGTAAAATCTGCAATGAAAAAATCAGGAAACTCTATGACACTTCGGTATGTATACGTGCAAGCACACAAACACTAAAAGAAATTGACAGAGACCTGTTTATATCCATGCAACACCTGGCAAACCTCATTTTGTAGACTTTCTCTCATTACCTGGGAGACAAAGACATGTTAAAAAAACAATACAAAAAGAAAACATATTCAAATGCTTCAAAGTTTAAATTGCTATAGCAATATTACATGCCAACTCGCAATAGCATTGCACATGTACATGAGTGAATTCAAAGCCCCAGATGGATTTGCTCTAACCTGCAAATTTTGAAAGTTACCTTCAATAAGTTGCTATGATTATTATGATTCATAAACAGGAACAGAGAAAGAAATAGCATACAATTGCACATAGACCACGGAAGGCATCTTCCTTCTCGATATCATCCCGTATCCTGCCAAATTTTGTTTAATTATAAGAACATAATTGAAGAATAAACTAGAGAGTGGAGGACAGAAGACAATGCTTCAGTGGAAAGGTCAAAGGTTGAAGATATAAATCACTGATATTACAGAAATGAAGGACTCATAAACTTTCAGGGCAGAAATATAAACTTGTCTCACATGGATAAAGCAGTACACCACGATTGCATAAAATGCTCCATATGTGGAGAAACAACCTCTGGACAGACTAAAGCAAGCCTCCCAAGAGTGATGGCACTGTTCTCCACGAGTGATCTATTGAGATCCTGCCAACGTCAATGATTAATCAAATAACAAGAAAGAAGGAAAATTATTCCAGTTCAGTAGACAAAATTACCTCAGGATGTTGAAGTATTGGGACAAGGCATAAGATAACAGTCATTACAACTGGAGAAATTTCTTGATGAACCTGCCATTTCAATATAAAGCCTAGTGTCAGAATCCGAACACATTAAGAAATTTGGTTCCATAAAAACTCTTATTTGATTTTGGATAAATCCTATCAATCTAAGTCAATGCTTTATTTCACATTTAGATAAAGAGATACTGCAAAAGATAATCTGTTCCCTAACTTAATGTTTGTTTCTAGATAGCTTCCATTACAATATAAATAAGTTGATTCCATATTACACGCTATATCATTTTGCTTTACTACTTCAGATAGGACATCAATTAGCCAGGGGTAGACAGAAGATCTCTTAACTTTACTACCCAAAACAAATATATAAGTTGTATGTCAGAAGCCAGACCAGAGTCAACAGAGTGCAAACTTACATTAAACCTTTAAGCCAAACAAACCTCTAGTCAACAATGTCAACAATATAAGTCATGCCTTGAGCTTTGACATTCAATAAAATTTTTATTCATACCGCAGTGTCCTATATGTAATATCCCCATGCTGTGCAAGAAAACTCAATCCAATAAAATTACATCAGTAAGAACAATCAACAAAATATATATATATATATCTATTACATCAGTGAGAACAAGCGAAAAGAAAAAAGAAATTACATGAGTAAGAGACCAACCAACCTTGACTGCTAATTCACCAATCACCCAACATGCATTATTTGCCACGGAAACGGATTCCCTCAAATCAGAATCACCCTGCAACTTTCAAACGTTGTGTTAAGGGTGCACAACCTAAAAGTAAATATACAATGGTAAATTAGACTTCAGAACTGAAAGGGAGGTCCTCTAACCAGTTGTTTGACTGCCACGTTCAGAAATTCAGATGAGCGTGGTTGCAAATAAGCTGGGCACACCTGATTATAGATTTGGTCATTCTTCATAAATGCATATTGGGATAAAAATATCATAAACGAAAAGAATTTGCCTTACTCGCGCAAGATCTCCCAGAAGAGCAAGAGCACTTTGTTTGACATCCAGAGCATTATCCATGCAACATTGCAGGAGCAAGTCCCTCAGGTTGCTTGGTGAAATCTGTGGAAAATATAAAAGTTACATGGCATCTTCAATTTCTAAAATGATCTCACTACTTCTCATGAAAAAAAAAAAATTAACGGATCCCTCTACAGTAAAAGAGCTAGAAACATCACATGAGAAGATCTCAAATCTGCTATCTGCCTACAAGCTATTAGTTATCAACAATTTTATTTCTAAAATGAGTTTTAATATGTCGACCAAAAAAAGCTGACAAATGCATTCTTTAGACACATTTGCCAACAGAGTATTATCACATTTTCTAGAATGAGCTTTAATTTTAGCATCATTACAACCAGATTTAATGTCACAGAAGTATATTAAGCAGAATGAGAGAGTTTGTGCACAGGTTCTAATTGAAATTAAGTGATCTTTGTAAAAATTCTAACATTAGCTTAACAAATAAACAATTGCAACCAATAAAAGCCACTTAGTTATACAAATGTTATAAGGCATGGTAAATACCAAACTCTCAATTCCACTACCAAGACCTTCTGTCAACCCAGAGAGCAAGTCCAATGAGCAGACAATGAATTCTTTATCATATTGTACTCCAGCTGACATGGGATTAACCTGCATTTAAATATTATCTTCAGAGTTCAGTCAGAAGTAGCTGATAGTTAGGCCTGCTACCTCGTTATCACAGTCAACAAACAGAGCAAGTATAGCATGGAAATCAGCACATCATCGAGTAATGGGCAGACACAAAACCTTATAGCACGCAGGTAAAAATAGGCTCCAACATTCAGAACGTAGTTGCAGATATTCAAAACAGCCGATCATAACCAAGCATATCAAGGCCAAAAATCATATACAAGATCAAGATTATGATCTCTAATGCTAATTATGTAAAAAAATTTAAACTATCTGAACCTTGGCCATGTGATGTGACTGAACGATGTTTATGCACCTTTGGAACACTGGTTCAGCAAATGGAGAAAATCCAGTTCTTAATGCCTAGAAAGTCAAGAAAAAAATAATACTGATTACAATCACAGGTACAATAGATTCCAGTTGAATATTTCATTCACCCATTCAACAAGTGTTGAACATAAGGCGTTAAATTAATTATTTTAATTACTTAACGATCTAAAGAGCACACTATGGCTCTTTTATTTTCAAATTTTTTAAACTTTCATATCTTCAAACACGAATGTCTCAAGGTTATATTATTTGTTGGATAGCAACATACTTGAGCTATAGATGTAAAGCTCTCGAGCAGGGGAAAAAGGTCTTTGTCAAAATTGGAAAGCTGCTGCCACTTTGAAATTAATGGAGGCATCAGAATCTGAAGATATCTGGGCTGCATATTTTAAGATGAGAAAGTGAAAATGAAGTTTCTGCTAATTGTAAACAGACAACAAATACTAATCGTTTAATCTGTGTGGCATTCCAAATCACAGGAGAAAATTAAATACAGACAACTAACATCTTCACTAAATTAATACCTGATTCAGCTCTTCTCCAACAGCATCTGCTAAAGTACCAATAGCATCATAGACAATTCGAAGGTTTTTCCTCTAAATGCAGTCAAGGAAAAAGCAATTACATAACAGATTATGATGGTATAATCATAGGATGGGTGAACATATAAACCAAAAGGTCTAAAGTATATCAGTTAACTGAATAGTTCCACATGAGTAAAATGTAATTATATGAAGACAGGAAAACCTGGTATCTAGCAAAAGCACACATAAGGTGTTGGAGGATAACTTCCAAATGAGGTGCCAACTCTTCCGCTGCCTCCTGCAATAAACATGGTATATTGAGTGCCACGTTTGTCTCAATGTGTAGCACAAATGCCATAATGAAACGTGGTTAAAGGAAAAACCTCTTCAAGTGTAGCAAAAGCCGAGCAGGCAGCTTCTTGAACCCGCTTGTTAGTGTCTAAGATTCTTCGTAAGATACCCATAAGAACTTTATTGAACTGTTCATAACCCTTTTGATGACTGATACCCTGGATGTTGAAGTCAAGTTTCCAGAAAAAAATTAATAATCTTGGCATGGATTGCTGGCTTACGTCACATGGACCCTTAAAATATTGCAAAACAGGCATAAAAATTTCTATGGCTCAGTTAAACCACACATACAAATCTAGACAACTCAAACCAGTATGAAGAATATTAAATATGAACAAAATTCTGTTTCACAATATTTTTTTATATACACTTAATGTTGTTATTTATTTTATAGCAAAACTTCTTTTGAAATAAAAAGGAGAACAGAATGCAGTTTCAATCATTGTTCGTTCATCATTTACTCGCTCATGAATTCAAATGAACCTAACTCTAGATCACAAGGAACTGATTAATAACTAATAAACAGCCAGAACTAAATAACAAACGCAAGAAGAAGGTATTGTTCGGGAATGGTCTGGAGGTAGTAAGAACACTATATGAGATCTTCAACCCAGAAATCTCTATAAAGAAAAGCAATGAATAAAAAAATCAGAAAAATAATCATTCAAGTCAGTTGTACACAGAAGAAGTTACCCATACCTGAATAACAAATTTGCTGAAACGAGAGAGTGTCCAACATGTGATACTCCTAAGCAAAGGAAACTTATCATCTAAGAGTGGGATGAGATATTCCACAATCTGCACATAAATTATTGTAAGTACATTGCTTCTAGTGCAGAGTTACCTCAAAAGAAATTAGCATAACATAAAGAAATGCTGCCACACACAGAATCGGAAATTTTCATGTAAACCAATGTATAACAGCAATCAGACATTCTTCCAGATCCAACATCAATATACTGATGCACAAATGAGTCAACCGATACCATTTCTTCTATTATATACTATTTAATATTTTGAACCTTCAATATCAAGTCAACAAGCACATGACACGACGAGCTTTAACAAAATTACAGATATAAACTCTGTAATGTATGCTATCATGCATTAAGTAAAAAAATACCACTTCAAGAAAATAATGGTGTGCGAGATGAAGCAGAATAAACAATAATATATGTATGTGTGTGTGTGTGTGTAAAATGCAAGGATCTGATTCTATTAGATAAGAACTCAAGCAGATACTGATAATCAGAAACCACACCGGTACAGCATATCCTTTTGTACTTCAAACAGCATCAACAAAATGGCTATTGGAAAGAGCATAAATTACCTCTGCCAGATGCGGGTAAAGACCTCCAATGCAACCTTCAGCTATGGCACCAAGTGCCAACACTGCAGCTTCCCTTTTCTTCCAGGTCCCATCACCAGAGGAGGATAACTTAGCCTAGTTCAAGAAGTAAATTTAGTATCATAACAAATGTACTGTTAAAAGGCTGAAGTGGATTGGCTAAAAGTGAATCTGTGCCAACACCCCATGTTCATTTAATAAAGCCTTATGCCAACTCGTAAACTAGGATTGACACAAAAATCACAATCTTTGAAAGTACGTACATAAATGAGGAAGAAGCAAGGATGTAGGAGAGATCACTAAATGTTTGTGTTCTGCTGACACATTTTCATCAAGTACTATGAGAATTTCAAATGAGTAACAACAAGCTGTAATGATTTTTTTTTCCCTTTTACATAATAAACTTTGTTTTTATTTTTTTATTTCTAGACGAGTACCTCTTACAATGAAATTACTGAAAAAAAAAAAGGACAGCAGTGATCACTTTTTCTAATTCTTTTAACCCTTTCTTTTAGGTGGATGGAGCTATTAAAACAATAAATTATTAATTTATTTCATTTTTTAACAAAAAAAATGTGGGCAGGTCTAACAATTAAAAATGAAAGTATTATTCAAAAAGACTGGCCATGTATAATTAGCCGATCGGTTCTAAAAACTTGTAACATGGAACTGGTGCTACTTGGCACACAGATTGCAAGATTTATTCATCCAGAAATAAAAAACAGTTTACAAGATAAATTGCAATCATACAGTGTGGCCCTAGGATATACCTGAACCAAAGGCATCAATGTTGGAAGAATCTCATCCCCATAAACATTTGAAAGAATGTCAAGACCGGCTGCACTGCATTTTCTTAAGTTCCAAATGTTTAAACTATCATCATCCTGTTTACAAAAATCACTTTATATTTATATATCTATGAAGCTTAAAGTTTACGAAATTAATTACTAAAATGATTATGTAATCATTGGCACCATAATCACATCATTTTCTCATTGAAGAAAAACAAGCACTATTGAAACTTGTATAGGTTCAGGAAAAAACTTACATCGTCCTTCATATCTTCTGAACCATGGAATCTAGAAGAATGAAATCGAGGTCTCAGATCCTGCAGATAAAGGATTCCAAACACAAAAGATCTCATACAAAGATACTGATTTGAAATAAACTTCTATAAAAAATTAAACAAAAACTGATAAAAAAATTGATACCTGATCTCTATCTGGGATAGACTCATCATCCTGCATGTAAGGCAAGGAGAAGATGAAAACAAGTAAAGCCATATAAACTATCATCACATAGCAGTTTATCAGACAGGAGCCAAAAAATATCTACCTCTGCATCAATAAGAGACTCATCATCCTCAGCATAGACCATGTTGCATAACAAAACCTAAACAAGACGATATCACAGTATCAGAAAGGGAAATTGAGAAGCTAGGAGATAATACTAATGATCAAAGAAAGGAGTGATTATTGTGATGAGCAATACTGAAATTAGATGTGGCAAGAACTCTCGTAAAAGCTCTTGGTTTAAGTGAGCTTCACAGTACGCTGTCCTGACAATCACAACGTAGCTTAATCAAGTTTATAAGCACACAACTTCATAAAATAAGAAAATTGTAGTGAGCATTACAGTGAAAATCTGAAATTGAGACTTCCATAGTTCTTTGTTCGGTACAATGTAATGTGAAACAGAGATATTTGAACATACTACAGAAATCAATAATGCTAAAACACAGTCATCCTCACTAAAAAATTTTCATGCGATGATTATTGTAGACTATATCATAAGGAAGGATCCATGGTTGTCTGATGTGGGTACTGTTATCCCTGAAACTGTCCTATTGCTTGATAGAAATCATGGTTTCTCAGTGATTTTTGCTCCTAGAGCTGCCAATTCTATTGCCCATGCTTTAGCTAACCCTGACAATTTTGGTTGTATAGATGGAAGTCTGGACGGAGGATGCTCCTCCTTGGCTAGACAATTTGTTACTGGATGATACCCAGAATCGTTCGTAGATGTTTGTTTTTTTAATTACAGTTTTCACTTCTCAAAATACTAGTTATAATAATAACACCAACTTAATATATCTATTTGTAAAAAAATAAATAAAGAAAATTCCCAAGGCCAACTGACAAATAATACCCATGACCACCACATAGCTGAAAAATCATTTTCCATCACTAGTAAACTACATACATCCCTTGTAAATTATACAATAATATCATAACTACTAAAGCGTTCCACTAAATAACTTGTAAAATTAATGTGATGTTATGGCAATACCAAAATTCACAAGCTTCAAGAGCAACATCATCATCAGTGTCCTTGTTTGATTGCAACATGAATTCAATTATCTTCCTCAAATGTGGCTGTAGTACAACATCAGGCATTGCATCAGTAAGCATGAAAAAGTTATTGTGTGAAACTAGTTAAAAAATATAGGATATAACTCTTAACTATAGATAAATGTGGCTTTTAATTAGTGTCCTATGGACAATAAAATAAACTTGGCAACACACATACAAGTAATGATAGTACTAGATCAATATGAGCAGAATATCAATGCTCACCTCCAAGAAAGAAGGGTTTATTTCACTAATCTGAACAAAAGCTGCACACACCTGCTAAGAAGATTAAGAAATAATAATAACTGAGTAACAAAAACATAATTTAACCGCCAAATTTTACATGAATTAAAAATATCCATCCAGAGGACTGATAAAAAGATTAAAACTGTAAAAAATTAACGGTATAGCCTCCTATCAATTCCACAAGATCTTTAAAATCATCAAAATAAAAATAGTAACAACAAATGCAAATTTTCAGTATGTTGATACTTTTTGCGTGTTATTTATTGAACAACTAATAGATTTCAAATACAAGACTCATGAGTCATGATTGGTAGTTCTCTTTATCATCATCTATTCTCAATATATATTTGATTGTCTATTCAATTAGTTAAAATATCAAACCTGAGAAACATCAAAGAGCAATCAAGAAAGGTGAACACATCCATTGCTTCCTTTAATTTCTATTAATTGATAAATAAGGAACCACTTTGTCATCAATATACAGAGACTACAACTGCTGAAAATCACAAAGTTGACCCATGATCCACATGTAAATATAGTGATAATATCAGAGTGAAAAAAGATTGCAGTAGCATCATTATGATTTTCCATTAAAAACAACTGCTAATTTATAGCAGAAAGAAACAGCTCACCAATTTCCGAACTTCTGCAACAGGATCATGAGAAAGGACAAATAAACCCTGAATGTACTGATCCATGGATAGATACAATGCCTACTTATGCATAAGAAAACATAGTAAGTGATTTGACACCAAAATAATGAAATTTAACAAAATTGGAAGTAAAGCCATTGGTTCTCACAGTAGGCATCAGCATAATGAACTCATTTATTGATGCGAGAGAGAGCTTCCTCAGAGAGGCATGCGGTGACTGGAATAACTGATTTCAGAGGAAAAAAATACAAAAGTGACATGAAGAAAACTCAACTCTTCAGTCAATCATAAAAGCGTTTAAGAAGATAAATATCTTGCCAAAAAGTAAATTACTTTTCTCACCTGCAAAAATCTTGGTAAGAATACATTGATGGGTCTTTCAGCTAATCCAGGCACATCTAAATCAAGCTCTTGAGGAACATCTTCACAAATCTGAGACCCACAATATTATAAATACATCAAACTATCATATAAACTTCACAGTTACTTTAGATAGTCACAGTGTAGATTCCAATCCTCTAGCAACCCTATCCCCATCATGCACTTGCTAGAAAAATATTTGATTCAGGAAATAAGAGCATAAACCAATCTTAAATCAAGTCTAATACATCAGGAAAGTGATAAGAAGAAAAAAAATATGTTTCAACATGCATACATACATGCCACTTCTAATTGTAAACAAAGACATTTTCGTCGACATTGCAAAAGTTGACAGAACCAGACAGTACCTTCGATAAAGCATCCATAGCACCTTCCATATGATTGATCTCATTGCTGTCCAAGCACTGCAAGAGGACTTGCAACAGCTCCGGCCAGCCAGCAATTCTTCCTTGCTGAACCACAACACTAATAATCGTCCCAACTGTATTCCTTATGTGCCTATCTGCCGCTCCTAAACAGGGCAACAACTCCGCTTTTATATATAGCTGATACGCAGGATCAATGGAATTATAAGCATTTCTCAGATTGTTCTTCAAAAGTAGACCAGCCGCTTGTCGAATTTCAATTGATTTACCCTGTCCAGCAAGCAAAATCAACCAGCATAAATAACAAAAACAAGCCACATAACTGATATATAAAAATAAATTATAGTCGTAATAAAAACGGTGAAAATCGTATCAAATCCTTTATTCGAATTTTCACTGTACAGTCAAAGTAAAGCCAACAGAGACATGAAGACATTCAATTATTTGAATAAAAATGTGACAATTACTAATCGAATAAAGCATAAATATCTAATAAATTCAATTAACATCTCAACACACCAAATAGTTTGTCACAAAAACTCCAAAATATATCACGAAAAAACAACTTATAAGCTAAAACGAGTTGATAAATTCAAAATTCAACAAAACCGTCAGATGATCAGAGAATTTTGAAAGTACCTCGGCAGCGTGAGCGAATATAAAAGCGAGATAGTTGTTGAAATCGGGGAACTGGCTATAGTGTTGGAGCTGTTGCCAGATACGTGGCTTATCGGAAGCCGGCGATATGTGTTGCTCAAGCACGCCGCATATCTCTCTCAGGCCTTCCTCTTTCGGCTGCCATAGCGCCTGCGCCGCCATTTCCCGCCGATGAAAGCGAACTCAACAGCAATAAGAGTCCGATTTTTGGAGGCGTTTGAATGGAGAGGGCGGTCGAGCTGTCGTCGGGTGGAGAATTTGGAGTGTGGAATCAATGTGCTCTGTGCAGAGTGGAGTCGGGGACAGAGAGGGTCGTGAGCTGGCGCTAGATTTTCAAATTTTGCACTAATCGCTCCTGGATTTCATTGTAATTGTGATTTTTCCCAATTATTGTTGTTATTTTTATATAGGCGGAAACTAATTGAGAGTATATTATCATTTGGTCCAACAGCGTCGTAAGTTTGTGTGGCTCTCACCCACGGTGGCATCCAAAAAAGGATAAGAGCCTACTGGTCTACCAAAACTTGAATTAGACTAATGCAAATTGCATCCATCCTACCATCATAACAGGGAGAGAAAAATATAGGATCAACACAATTTTTATAATATTTTCTTTTCTATAAGTTATGTTTTCTCATTTATCATTTTATATTTTAATTTTTAATTGATACTGCTGGTTATATTTGGTTGTGATACGAAATAGTATTAGTATAGTTTAAATATTTGTTTTTTAAATAACCATAACATTACATCCAGAAATGCATAATTGTATTAATTTTGTAGTATTTTTTCCCCCAAAATTGTCTCTTGTTGTCTGCTTTTTTTCTTTTTTTTTCAATATACGTTGAGATCAAATAAAATTTACTAAAACATGAAACACTAAGTTCATGGAGTCAGATAGCTACTTTTACAACAATGTAATTTAAACCATCATCATAAATATAAAGGTCTCCCTAGATTAAAAACTCTACTGTTATTGTCCAAATAATTACTCCTACAACATGACAGAAAAAAAAAGGGCAAAAAAAGAAAAAAAAAAAACTTGGAACCATTAATGTAAATGCAAGAACTTGTCAAGACATTTCTTGCCATCACAATATAATTTATTACTTTCACAACACAAAAATAAACTCAAATAATATCACGAATACAAAAAAGTGGTGCTTAATTCACGGATTAAGAGTTGTGCTCTCTCTCTCTCCTTAGTTGTCTTTGATGACATCCATTGCAATCTATTATCTTATCTGTCATTGCATGATCTCGAAATGATCATGATCGGGTGTACTAATTTAATAATTAAGCCAATTATTGAATAAATATTCATCGTAGCCCACTAAAATGGTAGGGTCACAACATTTATCATGAATTTGAACTAATGTCTTTTTATTGAAAATTGATTATTATTACACGGACATCTTTATATGAATCATCATACTTCTATATAAGATTCGCCTTTCTAATCATGGATCAATCTTTCGCTAAAACTTAACATGTTCATATTCATATGCTTGAATTTTGTGTATAAGCTAAAGTTCATTATGTCATTGATTTCCTTTTTGTCTGAGAAAGGAATCTTATGATTTTTGGTCACATTTTATATGAAATTGATTGGATTATAATATAAAGGGTTAGATTGTAATACCTGCAGTGACCACATTTTATGTGGGATTGATTGGATTGTAGTATAAAGGGTTAGATTGTAATACATATAATGACTATTGATCATCAAGGTAATCATTTGTTTATGCAGGGTTTGGCTTTGTCCCCGAAGGTCTATAACGAAGATTAGCTGTTGACATAAATATAAGATAGACCGTAAAGTATGATAAAGACATTCCTAGGATTTGAATCAATAATTTATTGGTGCGTTTACTTCACGGATTGGGGAATGAGAATAGGGAATGAGATTGATTGATATTGTTTACTTGCTTAAAATTCATTCCGTAATGGAAATGAAATTGTGGGCCCCACATCAATTTGGGGTTGTGGAATGGAATCTCATTCCCCTCAACCCACTTGGGAATCCCATTCCCATTCCCTAATCCGTAATAGAAAGTTTTTTATACCCTTATTTAAAAAATAAAGAAAACTTATTTTGACAAGTTATGAACTTACTATAGATATTATGTGGGAATTTTATATTTATATTCGTAGTCGGTTGCTATTATATTTTATGAACTGGTGGTTGGTTGTTTTTATATTTATAAGTATAAATATTTACATATGCTATAAGTTTTCATAAAAAATGTGCTAGTACAAAGTGTTATATTTTATTCTAATGATTTGCAGTTAGCACTCAAATTTTGTGATGGATTGAAGAATATTATAATAATATTGTTAAGGAAGTTTAGGTAACATTTTATATTAAAAAAAAAAAAAACTTGATATACAATATAGATACATAATATATTCTTCTTTTTTTAAAAAAAAAAATATAGATACATAAAATGCTTACAATGATGTTGTTAAATTGTTAAGAATTTTTTTTTTTTTAGCCTATTATGACAAGTTACATAATAAAAAGATGACATTCACATCTTAAACACAATTTTGTATATTGTAATTAATCTATAATTTTAATTAAGGGTATTTTTGTAACTTATAATTAATCCATTCCGATTCCAAAGTAAGTAAACAGCTCAATGGGAATACTGTTAATTTCGATTCCGATTCCTACAGTCGAAGTAAACAACTTATCCTGATTCCGATACTACATTCCGATTCCAAGTCATTTCGATTCCAGATTATTCCGATTCCTATTCCAATTCCTCAAAGTAAAGTAAACGCACCATATAAGTATTTTTGTTGCAAATCTAGTACCTTCAAAACAAATTATATCACTAGTAACTTTTAGTATTTCAATCCTTGTATTAGGTTTCATATTTTTTGTCTAAACCCCATTGACACCATAGTACATCATGCATCTTTCCGATTATAATATCGGTTTGAGTTTTATCTTTGTAAAAATTATAAGAGAAAATATACCATGGCTTTATGCTGTGGATAAAATTCGAATTCCATATTCTTTTTTTGAGAATCAAATCCTATCTTATTTGCATAAAAATAAATGAAAAAAATCCTTTAACTATTATTGAAATCAGTATTCAAACCACATTTGATACTTAATCAATATTAATTGTGAGTTTCTGACAAACTTGACTTAACTATTTGTTTTTTTCCCCTCATAAGTCTTATTTCCACTTAAATATTAATTTAAGTGATTTTAATTTGTTTATTTTTTACTTATTTCTTAATTTAAGTTAAAAAATATCTTATTTAAAGTCAAATTTTCTCACTTTTATCTTAATGTAAAATTTTTTATTAATAAATATACTATAGTTTTCCAAATTAACTTTGTGTTGTTATATTATTATCAAAATATACCTGGCAAAAAAAAAAAATCCACAATTCCAATAAATTCCAAACCCTAATCCTAAAAACTAACCTCCTTAAGATCAATCGTTGTCGTCACTGATCATTAACCGATCATTAGAGGAGGTTGGCAACCTCCTCTCTACATGTGGTAGAGGAGGAGGTCAGCCTCCTCTCAAATAAAAAGAGAAGATTGTGACATCCTTCATTTGAATGAGAAAATGTCCTTTTAATTGTTGGTGTGACGGTCTCAATCGTCGATATAAGAAGAGATCGAAAACCTCCTACATGGAGATTGTTGGCCTCTTCGTCGTTGTAAGAAAGAGGTCTCCTCCTTTGTAATTTTTTTTCTCAAAATTATTTTGTAAAAAACTAATATATCATAAAAAAAAATCTAAAAATAATAATAATCTACTTATAAAAATATTAAAAATTAATATTAAAAAATAATATATTTGTAATAGTACAATTACTTAATAATTAAGTTTAAGAATTCCAAATAGAAAAACAAACAACAATCAACGCCTTAATTATAAAGATTTATTAAATAATTGCTTATATTAAATTTTATTAAGATTTAAAATTAAAAAACAAATACCATCTTAGTTGTGATGTCCATTTTGTAACGTCCCAAATTTTTCTAGGATTTTTTTTTATATATATATATTGAATTTTATTTTCAAGTGGGATTAAAATAAAATTCAATGAGTGGTATAACGATAATAAAGTAGTTAGTTTTGGAGCTAAGATGGAATAAGAAATGAAAAAAAATATCAAGTTATCAATAATTATTGTCTGAGAGTTTAAATGAGAATTTTAAAAAAAAAGTTTAGGGGTCGATTTAGCATTTTAAAATTTTGAGGGATTAAATTGTAGTTTGACATAATAAAATTATATAAAAAGACAAGAATAGTGACCGACACTATTCATTTTCTTCTCTCTTCGGCCGGTTGCTCTCTGGTGCGAAATTTTTGTTTTTTTTATTTTATTTTCTATTTTCTTTATTTCTTTTAGTTTAATCACCCATTTCAACCAATTTTCTAGCCAAAACACCTATATCTAACCTCATTCAAGCTATTGGGTGTCTAAATCTAGATTTGGGAAATTGACAGTAAAGGGACAATTCGGGTAAGTCATGTTTTTTGTCCGTTTGAGAGCTCAAATTGTGTAGAAATTTATGTAGAAGAATGCTAGAATATTTAGGAAGCATCAATAACATTATATGATAGCTTAATCTCCTCTCAAGCATGATTTTTTTCAACTTTTCAAACCCCAGGCAGAGAGACACGCGATTCTGATCCCAAAAATTTCAATTAAAGATCCTAGGGATCATTTGGGAGCTGATAGAGGCTAGTAGAAAGCCCAAAGGTTGGTGTACACATTTTTAAAAATTTTGCTTATTAATTCCGAATTTAAATATATATATATATATATTACTGTGATTGTTGATTTAATTATTTGTTTGAGATATTAAATTGTTTTGAGTATTAATTAGATGTTATTTGATGAAATTATTTGAAGAAAAATACTTTCGAAACAATTTTCGAAATTAAAATTTCCTATAGTTGAAATTAATGTATAAAATATTATAGAGGCATTTTCGTCATTCCGCTTTTCTGGACGTGTTAATTATGAGATGTGTTTGGTAGTATGTTTGATGAATTTAAGATTTGGAATGAAAATTTTGAGAATATCCTATTTTGGGATCGTCCCAAAAATATGAGAAAAGAAATAATAATTTTATTAAGATGTGATAACGAAATGGTCATCTGAAATGACCACGAGTGGTACCCCGAAGAATCCAGAATAATAGATTTAAATATGGAATAAAAAAAAAGTTTATGCGATTAAAGTTGTGTTAAAAATTTAAATATTTTGTACTTTTGAAAACTTTAAAGGGCCCTAATAAAACTAATCACCGGTAGGTGGGGATTGGTAGTTGGCTAGCCAATAGGGTAATTATTAGCAGTACTGCACCGTTACGATTGATCACAGACGTTGTATGATGGACCTTGAGAGGCACCGAGTGTCCGATCCTGAAACGGAAACAGATTGTGATGTGACCCGATGGATACTCACCGAGCGGCCGATGCCGGGGTCACTATTTATTCTAGCGGGTAGCCACCGAGTGGTCGATGCTAGGAGACCCGTTGCCGATCCATGGTATCGTGATAGACTTTACGAAGGGCTCTAATAAATTGAATAAAGAAAATCTTGTGAATTTATTTGATAATGGAATTTGTGAGAATTAGATTGTGATTGTGCTTGCAATAAAAATATATTGGAAAGTCACAGAATTATGATTTATTTTGTGAAATTGTATACCGTGTGTTTTATTGATAAATAAATTATGATCGTGCATATTGTTTTAATTTATGCTTGTATTTTGAAAATAAATATGATTTTAATATTATATGAGTACACCCACTAAGTCGAAAGACTTAGCGCGTTGGATTTACCGCGCGCAGGTAGTTGAATAGGGCTTGAAGTAAAGACAAAGACAAAATAGCTGCAGTTTCCCTCAAGTCACATCCACCCTCTTCATTTTGGTAATCATCATTTTTGTGCTGCAGGATCATCATATTTTGGCCACAATCATGTTGTGTGCATTCTGTTGGTATTGTAAATATCGTGAACAAAATCTGTAATTAAAGTTTACCACTTGTAGTAAATTCTGTAAATTATTCGCTGAAAAAGATTTTATATGATATTGTCTTTGTAAAATATTTAAATATTAAAGAAATATTTACTATTACTGTTTGTGTGTTGAAGTGGATTTGAAATGGACAAGAGGTCCGAAACAGGAAGTTGAGAAACGAATTGAATTAGAAGTGTATTTTTCAACAGGTTTAAATTTTGGATTTTCAGAAAAACAGAGGAAACTCTGTCGAAATTTTATTAAAATAAAATCAATGTTTTTGAAAACGTAATTTTTATAAAAGAAATTTTGAAATAAGAAAAAGAGTAACATCCCACGCCTCGATTCTCGTACGAACGGGAATATTGGGGTAAGAGTGTTACACATTTAAAACCCAAAAGCACCTTCATATTAGAGGTGAACAATTAAGAAAAAAAGTTGGTTTCTCTTTTGATAATTTTAGAGAGAGAGGTTGTCCTTTCTGCATTCTTTATACACTTCTTCTTCTAGTGGATCCGATAGGCGTTTATCCATTTTCTGATCAAAGTCTGTTATTTCTCTTTTTCTTCTCCTTGCTTTTTACCAGTTTTGGGTTTTCAAGGGGTGGATTTAGAGTTTTTCTAGATCGACTCCTTGAAAAACAATATATTTTAATGGTTTGGGTTCGTCGTGGAGTCTCAGTCATCTCCTCCGTTTTCGATAAGGGTTTTTGTGATTTTATTTTGTTAGTTCATTGGTCATTGAACATTTTTTTTTCTATTTTGGTGGAAATCGACGTTCAACTCAAGCTCCCTAACTGATTAGAAGTTACAACAAGTCCTGGGTGCCTTTTTGTCACTTTGACAAAGAAATCAACGGTTTTCATTGTGGTTGTAGAGCTACAGGAGTTTTGGTTAATTGAAGGAATGTTGTCTTTCGGTATACCGAAATTGGGATCCACGGTGTAGCTGAAGAAGAAGATTTCATTCTGGGTGCAAGGAAGTTGTTATGTAAAGTATATTTTGAGTGTTGTTGATCTTTCCTTTGGGTCATAGTTTTGTTTGTTGTGTTTAGCTTTTTGGTGGATTAGCTGGTTTCAGAGATTTCAAGGCTTTCTCAGTTAGGGAATTGTCTAATAATCCTTTTGGCCATTCTAGCTTCCTCATTCTTGAAGAAGGATTTGGATAATTGTATGTGTGCTTATTTGCTATTTTCTTAAGTTTGTTTGGCTGCTCAATGCTTGTATGATGTGTTTACTTCATGGATTTAGGAATGAGAATGAGAAATGAAATTGATTGATGGTGTTTATTTATTTAAAATTCATTCCGTAATGAGAATGAATGTGTGGGTTCTACATTAATTTGGGGTTGTGGAATGAGAATCTCATTTCCCCCAACCCACTTGAGAATCTCATTCTCATTCATTTTGTTAAAATAAAAAGTCTCTTATACCATTCTTTAAAAAATAAAGAAAAATTTATTTTATTTGGTGTTAAAAAAAATGTATATTGTAATAAAAAATTACACACCGTTGATTTTTTATCACAAATTTCTTAACGATTATAATGGACTAATAAAATAATATGTAATTTTTTATTTGATATTAAAAAAAACATATTATAATAAAAAGTTGTACATCAAGTTAGTAGACTATTAAAATAATATGTAATTTTTTTATTATAATATGTAGTTTTTTATTTGATATTAAAAAAAAAAAAGTATACTATAATAAAAAATTACACATTATTATAATTAATTCATATTTTTAATTAAGGGTATTTTTGTAACTTACAGTTAATTCATTCCGATTCTAAAATAAAGTAAATAGTTCAATGGTAGTACTGTTGATTTCAATTCCGATTCCTATAGTTGAAGTAAACAATTATTCCGATTCCGATATTTCATTTTGATTCCAAATTATTCCGATTTTATATCATTCTGATTGTTATTTTGATTCCTTCAAGTGAAGTAAACGTATCAATAATATGTTGGTTCCCAAATTTGGGAAGAAAGTAATGAAGTTTTTAGTAGTGCAAAAAATAAATAAAGAAGTGGTCAATTCAGAGAACCACGTAATTTTACTTTTGGTATTCAAAACCTCATCCTAAATGTCAAATCATACACGTCCAAATTGACTGCAAAACCCATCTTAGATTTGTTGGTTTCAGCAAACACAGATTTTGAACGCTGAATTAAAAAATTGTTACCAAAAATATAAAACAATGGAAAAATTTCCATTTCAAGCCAAACAAGCATAATAACAAACCTTGTGCTGCTCACCACCGTTGAAAAACCGAAACAAAAACCACGAGCACCATCAAAATGACACAATTACCCACATCTAACCAACCATATATCCTAAAGCACCGACAAGAATGCACTAACCACTCGGGGCCAAACGTCATTTCAGTACTTCTCGAAGACTTTGGTACGCCCTTAAAACAGAAAAATAAACAAAAACATATGAAATCTCAGTTGGACACCATAACAGCTCCGCGTCTCAAACATTCACTTAAAAAAAAAGCTGATTTTTGTTTTTGTTTTTTTTATTTGTGTTTAGTTTCTTCTCGAATCATCATCGACAGTTAGGGTTTTTGAACAGCTTGGAAGTCAATGGTGAAAGTGAGGCACTCTCGTTTACAAGCGAAGAAATGGTCGACATTGACGCTGGTCTTGTCAATGCTGTTTATGCTAACAGTTGTTCTCCTCATGCTTCTCGCTATGGGGATCTTCTCGCTACCAATCGGCGACGACGATTCTTCGCCGAACGATCTCAGTTCATATAGACGACTCGCCATTGAAAAGTATAGCGTCTAATCAAACGCTCAATTTCACTGATTTTTTTTTTGGTCAAATTTGATGTGTATATATACATATTATGTGAATCTTGTTTGTTGAAAATGAAACGACGTTGTTTTTGTCTGTTGCAGGCATAACAAGACGATGGAGATGAGAGGAGAGCAGTGGACCGAGATCATTTCATGGGAGCCTAGAGCTTTCATTTACCACAACTTCTTGGTCATTTTCTTTTGTTTTTGTTGTGTTTGTTTGATTAAATGCGAAATATTGTACTGTATATGTTTATCGTGTTGAGAATTTGCATGCATTGTCGATGTGGTGTCTGCGACTGAGACTGCTTTGGGTGGTGATTCTTTTTGTTTAGTTACATTACAAACAATTACATGAATTTTTGAGAGGTGTGTATTTTTTTGTATAGTTAAGGAATTTTGAATATGTGATTTGGTTGCTCGCGACAAATTGGTCTTAGAAATGTTTTAATTGTAAAAATAAGCACTCGTTGTGTGGTGAATTGGTGATTATACACAAATGTAATGTAGTCGACCTGATTTATAGGGGATGGAAGTTTTGTTCTTGGTGTCATGAACTCACAATATATAGTGCTTAAATTTTGTCATTGATCCCTGTCTTGTGTGTTTTCTTTTTTGAGTTGTCTGCACTTATTTAAAGGCATTTTGTTTTGGAGTCTATTTTTTGTTAGAGTTGATGTAGACAATGCAGGGAAGATGAATTGGGCATAAAGGCAGGCCTGTATGGAATCTATAAGGATCAGATATATGTTTGGATTTTACTGTTGTAGTAGGGGTTTTAGAATCTGATTGCAGGAATATGGAGTACGTCCTTTTAAGTGTATTTTGTGAAGTTTTTGTACCAAAATAACGTGTTTGAAGCACTCTAACGTGTTGAGTAGATTAGCTCGTGTTTTCATTAATTTTTTGACTTGGGCTACTGATTTGTGCAGTCCAAGGAAGAATGTGTGTATCTGATAAATCTTGCTACGCCTGCTATGAGAAAATCAACTGTTGTTGATAGCAAAACTGGCCAGAGTAAAGATAGCAGGTCTGCGTTTCCTCACCTTCCATTCCCATTTTCTTTGCTGTATTAATAGACTGTAGAAAGAAAGGGTTTAGTTAATCTATTCTTTTTTGTTTAAAAAAATTGAAGAACTTGGCATCTCTTATTTGCAGAGTGCGCACAAGCTCTGGTATGTTTCTGAACAGAGGACAAGATAAAATTATAAGGAACATTGAGAAAAGGATAGCAGACTTCACATTTATTCCAGTAGGTGAGCCTGAGGGATGAGGTTTTTTCCATTTTTTTTAAACATACTGAGGGATGAGATTTTAGAAGCTCCAAAACTCTATTTCCTGTATGATAATCTGCTTGTTTTATAAAATGATCACATGCTTGAACTGTCTCATATTTAGTTTTCTGGTGAACCTTACAAAAGACGTTTAATGTGGCATATTGGCATGCAAATGGAAGTGTTTCTGCTGATGCAAATATAGAAATGTGATTTTAATTTTATTGAAAGTGGCTTGATTCGGCACAATGTATATTATAATGCCTATTTCTCTTTGGTATTTTGGTTTGCAGCATAAGTTCTTGAAATAGTGTGTGTTTATCTGGCTTCTTTCCATGAATTTCTAAATTGTCAATTATAAAGGAATTGGTGCTCTCTTATCATTGTGAAGTTTGTAAGTGACGTAGGAAAAAGTGGACAGGCCCATTTATCTGAATGATCAATATTTCTTTGGTCAGTGATATAGAACCAAAAAATAATTTGTATATCTCTGTTATATTAGTTGTTTTCATCTCATGAAATTGTGGTCATTCCAAGCTAACTTTGCAATCTACAGAGCACGGAGAAGGCCTTCAGGTTCTCCACTATGAAGTTGGACAGAAATATGATGCACACTATGATTACTTCCTTGATGAGTTCAATACTAAGAATGGAGGCCAACGAATAGCCACTCTTCTTATGTATTTGTAAGAGCTAATTGCCTCTTGTCAACATTTTACATAAATTCTTATTGATATACATCTTGTAAAGAAAATTGGTAGTTGTCTTTTCTCCCTTCTTACTATTACTATTTACTGTTAATGCAGATCAGATGTTGAAGAAGGTGGGGAGACAGTATTTCCTGCTGCAAAAGCAAATTTCAGTTCAGTGCCATGGTGGAATGAGTTGTCAGAATGTGGTAAAGCAGGCCTTGCCATTAAACCAAAAATGGGTGATGCATTGCTGTTCTGGAGCATGAGGCCTGATGCCACACTAGATCCTTCAAGTTTGCATGGTTAGCAATGTGCAAGCTTTTGCTCTAATTGATGAATGATTTCTGCAGTTCATCTCACATTTCAAATGAAAAGGATTTGCCCCTGTGGCTTTTTCTAACTTGAAATAACTTACTATTGGAAGTTATTTTTCATTTTTTGTTAGTAATCAAACACAGCATTAAAGATGAGTTAAATTCATTTTGTGCTTGATGATAGGTGGTTGCCCTGTGATTAGGGGAAACAAATGGTCGTGTACAAAATGGATGCATCTTCATGAGTATAAAGTCTAAGCTATTTTTTGTAAAGGTAATTCTCAATCCCTAAACTATATAAACATTGTGGAAGGAGGAACAGTAAGGTTGACAACTATTAAATTTGTGATTTGTTAGAATGAAAATCGAATATTGTAATAAAAATATATATAAATTCAGTTCATTGTCACATTACATTCATCCACTTAAAGTTGTGGCTCACAATTCACTTTATTTAAACATACATGTAAAGATCTGTAAGCATCTTTTCTTAATAAATATTTAATACAGGCTAGAATTATAAGCTCTTAGTTAATGACTGTCAAAATAGAACCTGTAGGAAACGACATCAGTTGCATAGTTAAGATGGCCCAGTAGGTGGTGTCATCAGTTGAGGATGTTGAATTGGATTGGTAGGGATCTAAATATTGGTAAAACAGATTCTTGTAGGCTTAGTTTCACTCATTGTGATGAGATGATTTTTGGGGCTTTAGGGAGTTGCTAAACATTACTGCTGTTAAACAAGGTGGTATACTATTGTAAGTAGTCCTAGCTTTGTAACCTATGGTATCCTCTTGAAAGCTTTGTTGATGTTTTCTTGTTATTTCTCTACATCACATATATAGTAGAATGGACCTCCAAGCAAATTTTTTTTTCTCTATCATTCGGAAATGCGTGTGATCTTATCCTCTACATTTGCACAATACACAGCTGACGAACTGCTTGTGATATAGCCTTACAAGACCCTGCCCCTCCTTATTCTAAATTCTTAATGCAACACAAACTGTTGCATCCAGCTATCCATTATGATGATTTCAATTGATGCGATTTCTTGAATTCTGATTTAGTTTTGATTTCTTCATGGCAGGATATACAGCCTAGTTAATGGCATGATCTGGTGCTTCCTTTAAAGCTACCATTTATATTTCTCCTTGATCCAGGTTATATGATTCTTTTTTCGATGGGGTTTTAATGCTTCTCCTAATCACTAGGTTGGAGTTTAATTTTTAAAACACAAATTGAACAGTACTTAGCGAATAGGCAAACAGTTTGCAAGTATATGTTGACAGCAGTTGTAAGAGTAACAAAATAAAGTTTAAAAATACAAGATATATAATCTCTTTCTTGATGGTGTTATTTACTTATTTATTTATTTTTTTTCCTGTAGCTTTTTTGAGCAGGATTAGTGTTAATTTGTAATTCATTTGGTGACAATCTGTCTATTGGTCGTGCATCAGCTATCAGATACTGCCAAAAAAAAAAAAGAGTAGATATAATTTATACTCTAATATCGCTTCAATTTCAGCATCAGCCGTTAAGTCATTTTCTCTAAACCATTACTCCAGACGAGTTCTCACCAGTCTTCTTTTTACCAATCGACAACTTTCTGCATTGGATTCTTATGATTAGCTTTAGGGCTTTTATATTCCAGGAAAAGGTGGAGCCTTGTTTTCAAGAATAAAGACAGTATCTCGAAAATTATTACAAAGCTTAATCATCCGGACAACTTGTATCTATCTTCTATGTCAATAGTATTCCCTTTAAACCCCACTATGTGCTGTCAGCCACTCTCCTCTGTATCTGCAACGTCTCTTTACACCCATTTTATCCTTCGAATCGATCATTCCTTCAATTTAGGCTGCATATTAGAAAAGCAAGATTTATTTAGCTTTTAATCAATCATTAGTCATGGATCAGTTCCCTCATGATCTCAAACCCAAACCAATATGAACTTGGGCTAACACAAATAGACCATGGTCCATGAGTTATCAATTCGCTTTATAGTGATGATATTTGCATCTCACTAATACAGTACATCCTATCAAAATTATTTTAAAAGAATAATATATAAATATAATCCACATAATACATAAAATATTTTTTTGTAAATTTATTATATTATATAAATATAAATATAAGTCATCAAATTTATTAATGTTTTTTGTAAATTAATTGTTTTTTTTTAATAGTTAACGGGATGTACTTATCAAATGGATGCCGATATAGTTTTAAAGCTCTTTGCTTTATTGCTTTGTTGAGAAAGTGGGCATATGTAAATCAAAATCTAATTAACAAAGATGCGACCACTGTGCAAACATATAAGTAGCAAAATTAGCTGGAAGATACCTTCTCTGTGCCAATTTTCCGAAGCTGGCTCAAAATGTCAGCAATATCTTGCGGTGGCGGGCATGAAAATTGTAATTTATCCCCTGTGTGTGGATGTGTGAACCTACAAAATAACAGGTAAAAGTAACTATACAGTATACCTATGATATTCGTAAATGAGAAGCAGATGTTAGGAATTGAGCTTCATCCTCTACCCAAGAGCACAAGCATGGAGGCAAGGTCTCTCTAATTGAGAAACCAATTTTAGAAGTTCACCATGACAGCTTGGTGAAGTTCTCGGCTGAAGCAGTGACAGGGCCATGTTCTTGGTCCCTCCGTACACTTCATCACCTAATAGCGGAATTCCCATGTACCTTGCATGTGCTCGGATCTACAATAAAATTTGCAAAACAGTTAGGAGTATGAAAGTGTCGAGAGTCTAGACTTCAACACAACCCATCCATTGAAGTCATACATATATACAACAAATGATATAAATCCTCCACTAACTACAAATAATGCAGTCAATGTTTAAATATAGGTTCCACATGTCTAAAAAAACTTCCCGGATGATATCATCTTACTTCAATAAGAGATTCCACAACTGAGCTTTGATTAGAGGCATATATTATGGCCAAGAATGTCCACATAAATCCCAAGATATGTTGTTTATGTTTTGATTTGGCAACTATGACAGCATATCCTTTTAAACAATAATAAAAAGAAATTTTATAACTCAATAGAGCTATGCTAGACAATTATATTGTCTGCTCAATTTAGGCAGATGAATAAAAATTTATAATATGTCAAAAAATAAAATAGAAATTTATGAAGTAGGAGCAGATGTCCAAACCAGCTAATACTCTTCAACATCACTGAGTTATAATAGCTGAAAATTTGTACACCATGCGGTACCTGATGTGTGCGTCCAGTCTCTAATCTCCACTCCACCAATGCAGAACCACCACCAGCAAGAACTTCTATGACTTTGTACCTGATAAAGATTTAAGCAACTTACAAACACACACCATAAGCTTGGAAACGTTTGGCGTTCATTAATTTTATGAGTGTGGACATAATCTGTCAAGGATTAATGGTCTTTACCAAGCACCAAAGAAGCTAGAGATCCTTATCCAAATGATTTGACATATCTCTATGATCCTAACCCTCTTCCATGAATTTTCCTCGTCACATTATCACAACGGCAAGCAAAATAACATAATCCTTTCTACAACTAAGTTGTGAGCTTCAAAATATGGGGTCGAACAACAAAGCATATATGCTGAATTGGCTCTTATCCTATCTTTCAACAGTTAATGCTACTAGTAAGGAGATAAGGAAAAGATGAAGAACCATAAATCACCTACTAGCTGCATGGCGGGCTTGTCCATATTTGCTTGGTCCAGTTACGGCAGTCATACGAATGCGATTATTCAGATCACGGCCAATCGGAACCTCAACACGTCCTGAAGTAAGAGAGGGAATGCCAGAAGTAAGACTGATGTATACTCTCTGGATGGTATGTAGCTTGAATTGTTCCGATAAATGGACATGAGAATGTTCATCCTGCCAGTGCCACTCTACACGTTAGCCGCCAATTCAATATCGGACAACAAAATCAGCAAATTTTTCAGCTTCAAGCAGCTAAGTACGAGGGGAAAAATTCACCTTTGCAACAACAAGCAATCCACTGGTGCCTTTGTCCAATCTGTGCACTATCCCAGGTCGAACTGACGCTCCACTCACACTCGAGCATAAACCTTCATCATCAGAAAAATCCTCTGCCTCAGAAAGAACTTCCCGATATGAAAACCCTCCTATAGGAAGACTGCAATGGTGAAGAATCCCATTTACAAGCGTACCCGTTGCATTACCTGGCGCTGGATGCACCACCTGGAAACAAACACCAAATATCTACACAATCAAAAAATGTTGTGATGACTTCAAAAGCCTATTCCAAATCTACAACACCAACACTTACACAAGTTATATAATACACATTCAAAGTAAATTTCCAGCATATATATACATATACACACAACAACCAATGCCACAAAAGAACATTTTCGACGCGAATTTAAGCAGTTATCTGCTGAGTTGGTTACCATATGAGCAGGTTTGTTTACAACCAGTACATGGTCATCCTCATAAACTATATCAAGAGGTATATCTTCTGGTTCAGCTCTCAAAGGTTGCAACTCCGAAATCGTGCAATTCACCTTATCTCCAGCTTTCACATTGTGAGAAACCTGCTCATCACCAGAACCAATCCATTTTACGAAACACACAATAACAACAATACAAACATTTCTTGTCAATATGCTCGACTCAGGAATTTGTATAGCTATTAAAAATCAAAACTTGGAAGTGAAAATTGGATGCTAGAGAGCAGAATTCGACAACCTTATTGACGACGAGACCGTTGACAGTGACGAGACCAGAGCGAATGCTGGATTGGACGCGAGCTCGGCTGATGCCAGCAATGCGAGAGGAGATCCAAGAGTCGAGTCTGAGCTTTCTTGGTGCTGCTTTGACGTCGACGGTTTCGTCCAATTCGACGCCGCCGAAATTGGCGATGGGCTCTTGGTTAATGCCTTTGGTGGAGAAACAACGGACTATGAGGAGTTTGGAAACCCTAGAAGGAGATTTTTGGGCGGAGAATCGAAGAGCTTTAGTGGAGGGAGCAGAGTAGTAAGACTGGAGGCAGAGCATTTCCTCGCCTTTTTCTTTTTCGGTTTTGTTGGATGACTTGCATTGGAGGTATAATTATAAACACGAAAATTGGACTGTTTATAGCTGTTAAACGGCGCCGTTCTACAAAGTACGTATATATGCATAGGTAATTAGTTTTTATTATTTGTGCTCCCAAGCTGTTAAATTGTTATGACTATTAATCAAATTCATGAATTGTAACCTCTTTTTTTTTTTTAAAAAAATCTCTCTTCTAATCACATATATATATTTTTATATTTTAAATCTTAAAATATTGACAGTTAACTTCTAATTTTTTAGTGCTGTTTTTATTTAGGGGTTTTAAAAACAGATGTACAAGAATTTAGAAGTATATAATTATACAAGTACTCGGCTTTTGTCAATGTATTAGAGTTCAAATTTTTTACAATATCACAAATATTGTTAAAATTTCGATTTACAATCAATATCGATGATTATAAGCAAATCATATCTATTTTCAATTTTTTAGTTCTTAGTTTTTAATTGTTTTCATTTATTTAAGTTGGATTAAAATAGTATAAATATAAATCACTCTTTGTTGTTGGTGACTTAGACTCTACTTGTTAACAATCAGGAGAGAGTGACGCACAACGAAAGGGTACAATTTCTTGAATTTTTCTATCATGCATTGAGACAAGAGTTTAGAAGTTTCAAATTTTTTATTTTGAATTTCAATATAGTAGTATTGGGAGTTTGGGAACAATACATTAGATATACAAGTTCTACAAACTGTATGAGTGTGGCAAATTTAGCATCTGAAGGTAAAACTTTGCTATTCACAACAGCTCCACGAAGTTTATTGACACTAAAGCATAATAGACATCAACCAATATAAGCTCAACTTGCAGGCATTGAGACTCACTCACAGCCATCCTCTTCTTGGCTCTTTATTTTCTTTACATTGTTGTATATTACAACTTCATTATCTTCTTTTTCCATCAGTATCTTGGGTTCCTTTTCTCATCATCGCAGCAAACTCCTCATAGTTGATCCTCCCATCCTATGTAACCAAATCCAATAAAAAATAAATACATGGAAAAAAAAAAAAAAATCATTGGTTTAGATTTAAAGAAATGACAAGTTACTTTATCAGTATCGACATCTTCAATGATTTCATCTATAGTAGCCTCATCTCCCATTCCATATTGTGTCATGGCTTGCCTCAACTCATCTCTTGTGATAAACCTGGTGACACAACAAAAAAAGTCACATTCAAATTCAACAATGTTGATAGTGAATGTTCACGGTCTATATGTACATGAATCAACCTGTTAACATAAGATACATCAATGGTGCACACATACCCGCTGTTATCTTTGTCGAAGTATTGGAAAGCCTTGTACAAGTGTTCTTCCTTCTCAAGTTTATGCCGATGCATAGTGGCAGTAATGAATTCGGTGTAATCTATACTGCCACTCTTGTCAACATCAGCCTGAAGAATTATAACCAGTCAATAAAATTTAGAGGGTACAATTTATTTGAAATATTCATTAACTATAAAGCACATTTCTTGCTTTACAATAAAGTGCGCGGATAAAAAAGAGTATGAGAGAGTCGAAAAGGTCCTACCGCATCCATCAACTGCTTTATTTCTGCTTCAGTAAGCGTAGATCCTAGCCTGGACAACCCATCTCTGAGTTCTTCTAATGTAATTGTACCACTTCTATCAATGTCTATGTTGTCGAACATCTGTTTCAGGCCCTTGATTTCTTCTTCAGAGAGGCTTTCTGCTATTACCTTCATCAATACGATCTTTTCAAATTAGAACATGTAACAAGCGGACGACAACAATGATTAAGACTGTGGCTTGGTTCTGCACAAACTTTTAAATGCTTTTACGTTCACAGATTGTAAATCATACCTTCAAAGCAAGCTTCTTCAGCTTGTTCATTGCTCTGAATTGCTTCATCCTTATTAGAACAGCACTATCAATAGGCCTGTCAGATTTTTCAACATCTTCCTTCAGCCATGGATGTTCTGCTCAAATATGTCAAGTGAATAACGTTAAGGATACACTTCATGTCTATACACATTCTGTTCTATATTGAGGATGGCGCTAAATTTATTTTTGTAAAATTGGACATGACAACACATTGCCAAGCTGTTAAACACAAACTTATTACACAAGAGGCACCCATCAAAACGAGTGGAGGGGCAAGATTGATTTAAAATGGTTTGCTCATTCTAATTGTAAGTATCATATCATACCAAGGGCTGCAGCAGCAGTTATTCGTTCCTTGGGGTCCCTTGTTAACATTTTCCTGATGAGATCCTTTGCAGAAGACGATATGGTAGGCCATGGCGACGTCTGTAAGTCCAGATTACCTTCTAGAACTGCTTCAAAAATTCCTTTCTCCGTCTCTGTGACAAAATTTAATCATGTACTTACTAGAGCTAGAGAAGCAAATGTAAAATACACTCGTTATGCTGGAAAGATACTTCTCTATAGATTGAACAAAATGTAAGCCATCTCTAGTCAACTAAATGGCATGGCCAAATTAGGTGAAGATCTAGTATAATTTGGAAGCGCGTTTTGCTCCTCTGAAGGTGTGTCACTGACTGAGTTAAAACAAAATGTCCAATTATGCATTCATTGAAAGGAGTATGAGGTGAAACAGCAAAATTGAAGCAAGTTATATACCAAAAAGCAACTTTGTTCGTGCAATGCCGGCGTTTATGAATGTAGAACAATAATGTTGAGTTGTTTAAACTTTAAACAACCAAATACATAGTAATGCACAACAGTTATCACCATTTCTCATTATCAAGATCCACCTGAATGTAATTCTTAGTTTCCAAGTTAAATTCTCTGATGTCAACTGAAAACAGGAAAATAAAGAGCATTAACATACCGGCCCAAAATGGTGGCACCCCACTTAAAAGAATGTACAAAATGACTCCAGCACTCCATACATCTATCTCCTTTCCATAATTACGCCGCAACACTTCTGGAGCAACATAGTATGCGCTGCCAACAATGTCTCTGTACACTTTCCCTAGATAAAACCACATGCAAGTCGAATTCAATACAAAAACAAAAACAAACCAAAAGAAAACAACGTAGAAACAAGACCTACTGTTTAATAATAGTAGCTTAATTTTCGTCACAATGTTGTAACAATTGTACATAACTAATCTGCAAGCTCTAGCACTATTCATGCATAATTATACTATACATATATTTGTCTAAGCTGCTGCCAAATAACAGGCTAATTAATAATCAATCTGACAATTTCTAAGGAATTGACAAGCCAACACTGGTGGAATTAAATGCTCTATTCACATCTGGTAACGATGTATCGCCATTGCGATCAACCGTCTCCATTGGTTTTCATACCCCCGTATACAATGCTGTTTATGTTTTTTCATTTGGATTTTGATTTGACAAGTGGGGTTGGTTTAGTCAGACTGATGTGATGAATCCAGTAAGTGGGTATTTTTACTATTTCCTTTTTGATAACCTTATCCTTTTCCTTTTACTTACATGAAAATCGTTGACTTCGTTGACCAGTCTATTTCTTCATTGACTTGGTCATGTTGACCCATGATTGCTTTTGAAGCTAAAACCCTTTAGTTTTCCTATTGATGTATATAAGTTCAATTTATGTTTTTCTTCTTTTTATACCTGGATTTTAGATATATCCTTGAAGACAAAGCAATCCCACCTTATAATTAATTTCAAAAACTAACATTGCATCAAATTTTGATCTCTTCAATTGGTTCTAAATGTGTTTTTTTAACTTCTTAAAACACAATATTAGAAAAAAAAAATGTAAACAATAAAAGAATAAAAAAACACTAGAACTACCAATGAAGCAACTATGAGATGATGCAACTCCAAATTTGCAAATCAATTTTGATGCAAAATTTATAATTTTGTTGAAAAATAAAACACACACAATAGAGACATGAAATCAAACAAGCTGGAATCCAAATCAAACCAAATAAAAACTAACCATGTTCAATGAAGACAGAGAGTCCAAAGTCCGTTGCTTTGATAGGAGCAGCTTCTTCTTTACTCACAAGCAAGAAATTTTCAGGCTTCAAGTCTCTATGCATCACACCCATGAAGTGACAAACATGAACCACATTGACAATCTGCCTGCAAATTGAAGCGGCTTCACGTTCTGAGTAGCTACCTTTGGAAATGATCCGATCAAAAAGCTCCCCACCAGAGCATAGCTCCATGACAACATGCATATTCTGCCTGTCCTCATAAGCACCCTTGAATTCAACAATGTTGGGTTGTCCAGTCAAGTGTTCTAGTATCAGAATCTCTCTCCTGACATCCTCAATGTCCTTGTCACGCACAAGCTTGCGCCTTGAAATGGACTTGCAAGCATACTTGTTCCTAGTTGCCTTCTCAGTGCAAAGATAAGTGATCCCAAACTGACCCCTCCCAAGCTCCTTGTCAAGATCATATATTGATGTCAAGTTCACATACGGCTTGCCTAGTATGGGACCAATCGATGAAGATGGTACAGGAGGACTGGAAAAAGGAACCTGAGGTGGGGTTGGTTGTGTTGGTGGCGGTGATGTTGCAGGGCGCTGGGGGCGCTGTTCTGGTGCATGTGGTGGACGATGAGGAGATGAGTTGTCATCAGACGACGAGATGGGGATTTCTCGGGGGGGTTCCCTTTGAAACAATGATGAGAGACAGTGTCCCATTTGAGAGAGAGAGAGAGAGAGAGAGAGATGTGTGATGATATATTTAAGAGAGTTAATAATATTGGTGGGTGGCCGGTGGTTCCTTTGGTATGTCTCAGATAAAGCTTTTATAGTAACGGATCAGTTATATCGAAGGTGACTGTTGTGCTCGTGTTTTTGTTTTTGTGTTTGTTTTTTGGTTAGTGTCTCGTTCACTTTATTTGGTGCTTTGCTTTTGCCCATTGGACCATCCTGAGTATTATTCTTCACTTTTTCTTGCATACGCCTTGCTTTGGACAAGAAAGCAGTGGCACTTAGGTTTGGTTTCGACTTTCATGTTTAGTTTGGAGCAAGCTTTGTCAACTCAACTGTTTTCAGTTTCATTTTTTTCACAACAGTCACCCTTAATTTGAACACTAATGGCTTGCACTTACAATTTTAATAGTATAGGTTCGAAGATATATTACTTAAACTAATCTTATTTGATTTAGATTTTTAATAATCAGAATAGATATCTTTAGAACAAATTTATGTGAAAATATATTATTATATCAGATCTTATTTGCATCATATAATTATATTTAATGTTTGAAATGTATATATATATAGCAATGTTATTAGATTATTTTATTATTCTATGTACGTAGCTTTATTTTTACATAAAATTGTACCAGTTTTAAATATTAAATTAAATTCTCATAAAGTCCCGTTAATAAATTTATGTGTGTGGATATATCTCCTATTACAAGAATAAATTGTTAGATTATGTACTTAACATTTGATTTCGATAGTTAATTACATTTAGATCTCTGCGGCGCCCCATATAAAAATCTGGTGGAGTGCGCAACAGGTACAACTTAAAGGAAGCGTGTTTTTTAGGTCGAAACAGTGACGTGGGAGATGGGACCGTCAGCCTGCCACATTGCATAATCGATGGATCTGAATTTGGGTGTAGAAAACTCTATCTGCGTAGAGTGGAGAAACAAAAGGCCCAATTTTATAAAGTATGTTTAGTGTCATGAGCCCCGTTGACTAGGCCATTGACCTTGCAAGTGGTAAACCTTTTCCTTCACTTTTTTCCTTCTCGTTATCACCCACTTTTAATCGCAATTAATATGAAATTTAACGTGAAATTTTGA
The DNA here is from genome assembly GCA_022984855.1 of Dimocarpus longan. Lineage (NCBI taxonomy): Eukaryota > Viridiplantae > Streptophyta > Magnoliopsida > Sapindales > Sapindaceae > Dimocarpus > Dimocarpus longan. Next base: position 1,259,241 of record CM041018.1, read on the forward strand.
TATGCGTAGAGGATATTTCACTTTAAATTTTCAACTTTAACATATATATAATTATAATATTCTATCTTTGTTCCATTTGAAGGGGAAAATTTTGAACTCAGAATTTTCATTTTATGTAGAAACGTGGATACCATTAAAATCTCATATATGTCTATTTTAATATTTACAAGTCTATTATAATTGACACAAATGATACACTATCGTACACATCATCTCTTAGCATATACGATTATCTACTGATCTTCTAAGGCCCTGTTTGTTAGCTAGGTTGGGACTGGGTTTGGATAAAATTTTTATCCAAACCCATGTTTGGTGCAAGCAGATCTCTCTTATTAATTTATCCAAAGTTTTCTCAACAGTGTTTTTAACCATCTCCAATGGGTTAATTGAAACCCACTAAAATTGATGAGTTAATTTTATCTCATCTTACCTGTTTAGTGTTTCTTCACCAGCTCCGTCGTTCGCCACCGTCATCTGCTTCAATTCGTCGTTCTATTCGTACTCCAATCCAATCTCCGCTCTTCTGGTTCTTCTCCAACCGTCACTTTCTTCTCCGGTCGTCTCTTTCTTCTCAGTTCTTCTCCTTCTCTTCCACCACTAGCGATTCTCTAAATTGACGAGACCAAGATACGATCGATTGGCAACTGGGTTCCACGTCGTCTTCGCTACCGTTCCAAGGCATCGACGCCTTCGTCGTCTCCACCACGCGTCCCGCTGCTGAAAACGACGAGGGTTCTGGAAGGATTTGAGATGGGGAGAATGAGAGAGAGACGAGAGTGGTGGTGGGAAGCCGGAATGGTGGGGGAAATGAAAAAAAAAATTTCAAATATTTGTAAATTTACATTTTAGTCATTGATAAATTTTATTTAAATCCTATCCTATCCTAATATCACCAAACATGATATCACAATTAAAGTAATCTAATCCAGTCTCATCCAATCCAATCTCATACAAATAATCCAATCCTATCCCACGTAACAAACGAGGCCTAAGAGGTTGGTCTTGGAGGAAAGTTGAATTCCACCAAATACATATTACAGTTTTGGTAGTTTTTTTTATTTTTTTTCCTTAATGTGTGAATAAATAAGTAGTGTGTAAATAATTGTCTTACATTTAGAGGAATTAATATGTTTGATTTTCTATATCCAGAGACTGACATATTATGGTATAATTAAAGTGATTTTAAAAAAAAAAAACGGTTATTATTTAAAGTGCAAGGAAAGTGATTGAAAACTTCAGTATTATAGCCTACTTTAAATTTCTTGTTTTCACACCAATTTATTGGTTTGTCCAAAAAGATCACAATCAATTGGGCTATGATTGTATATGATCACTATTTGATCCCATTTACTTGTTGACTGTTTTGTGTCCGATCGCCGGAGGGATCACGTTTTTAGGAGACTTTGTCCGTCGTCAACCAATTTATGCGCTTTCCTCAAAGAGGTCCTTTGTAGCTGATTGATTGCCAACAATTAGCTTTATTATCACGACGACCATTGATCGTGGAAGTAAACATCAAAACTTTCATCAAAATTATGATAAATGACGAAAATAATACCCTCTTTATGAAGTTAGACTGTTGATGAATTTATTAATAGGTGGATATTTTCGAATTCGGGTTAGATTGGATTAGAAATCTTCTCACCCAACATGAATTAGGTTTAAAATTTTTCAACTCAATCCAACCTAATAAATTCTTCAACTCAACTCAACCTAATAATAATCGAGTTGAATTAGATCGAGTTGAATTTAATTCATCACAAAGATACAAATGATCTAGTTGATAACTTTTATAGTCTTAACAATTTGATTAAAAATAAACAAGTATAAATAAAGATTTAATAATTATAAATAAATTATTTAATTCACCATAAAAGACTGTCCTTAATCCTCACCCCTAATAAATGTTATTCTAGAGGGAGAAAAAAAATCTTAGATTTATAACTAGGGATAGATGTTTATTGGGTTCGAATTGGGTTGGATTGAAAATTTTTCAACCCAACTCATCTTATTTTCTTAAGATTTAATCTAACTCAACTCAATATCAAAAAGATCAAATTGGATTAGATCTATTGAGTTAAATTAGAGATATCCACCCCTAAATCTATTAAAACCAATATTTACTTCTAGCTATTGATTTTCGTATAGCTATTAAAAAAAATATCTTAAAAGTTAAGGATTATGACAACTTTCTTCTAGAAAGTTGACACCAAAGATAATTACTCTATACGAAAGATAATTACTCTCGTCAGAGTAAGAATTATGGCACTTGGTAGGTTATGATGGAAAGAAGCTTTTAGTTTATCCATAATTTCCTCCAAGCTTAATATATTTAACACAATCCCCACAGAACTAGAGCAGACAACTACGTGCTCAACAATTTGCCAGCTGTTTAAAAGCATAACAATGGCAAGGACGATGTACAGGCATCCTTCTCGGACAAGATCTGCACTCAAATGCCCCTTTTTTTTTTTAAATTTCAATTCTAATTGCCTGATTCTGTCTCCATAGTACAACTAGGCACTGGAAAAAAAATAGGTGAAAACAGACAGTTCTCATAAAAGCTTTTGGATCTGAAATCAACAAATTTTCATGTCTATTATAAATAGTTTGGAAGTATAATGCTCTGTAGTTGATAGGAAGTCACGCACTCATTCATGCTGCTCAACTTCGCCTGGGTAAAGATTTTGCAATAAATTCACGAGCATAAACGAAACACCACCATCATCAACTCAGTTTCCTGAGTCACGACTGTAATACTGGTCCAATGTCTTGGCTGGTATACGGTGGAGAAGCTCACGGGGGAAGATTCGGAGCAGTGTCCAGGCCAAATCAAGTGACTGAAAGATGTTGCGGGTGTCATAGGCACCTTGGGTCACAAACTTCCTCTCAAATTTATCCAGGAATTCCAAATAAAGCTGAAGGTCCAAAAAGCAGAGGGAAAAGGAAACTTGTCTTTGTTAGTAAACTATGAGAAGGTCCATGTATATAATTAAAGCCATTTGTAAGATGATATTCTCAAGGAAAGCCATGTGACAACACGAGAGAGAGAGAGAGAGAGACCAGATCTTCTGAAGAAAGTGCTTCTTCTCCAACCACAGCTTTCATAACCTGGACATCTTTTCCAATAGCATAATTTGCGTACAACTGAAATTAAGAAAATATGAAGAGCAGACAAGAAACAAGTATGAAGAGTTAGAGATAAATAATGGTAAATGCGGGGATATTCACACCACTTTAGACTACCAATCAGACCTGGTTGGATACATCAGCATGATCTCGACGGGTCATTCCCTCACCAATAGCACTCTGCAGTATAATTATAAACACTTGAATATAATTCTCTCAATATTAATCTTTTGTTGTTGTTGTTTTTGTCTACGCTCTACCTCCTCCTCAACCTCAAATGTCTGTTACTTGTTACAGTGATGCGCTATGAAACAAAATATATAGATAGTGATACTGTTCTGTACTATTCAATGACATGTTAACGGGCCAAACTACCTCCACAGCAACCATGTACAGTCCATTCCGACTACAGACAGCCCAATATGACACTAAAGTTGGAAAAGGGATGAATTCATTTTTGGTCAAAATTAAAAGAAAAACCACAAAATTATTCATTTTTGGTTGTGAATGAAACTTCATTCAATTTTAATTTCTTTTATGTTGGTGATTTTAGGTGAATTTCACCTGTGTGGAATATTTGAATCATTTCACGTAGATGAAAGTAGGTGAAATGAATCAACCTTCACGTAGATGAAATATTTTATATAGATAAATTTCCATCTACATAAAATATTGTTAGAAAAGTAAAAAGGTTAAAAGCCAATGAAGTTTCGTTTGGGGCCACAAAAAATAATTATGTTTTTTGCCAAAAGCAAATTTTCCCTTTTAGTTTGAACCATTTTTAATAATTTCCACATTGAAAAATTTTAAATTACTATTAACAGTAAAAACTGGCTGCAAGGCAAGCGGTTTCAGTTTTATGTTTACAACCATAATTATATGATGAAGACTTTATTGATTTCCATTTGATTATTGATTGGGGTAGCTGATCTAAATGTCAAAGTAAGGTTTTTAGATAGATGTGTTAATTCATGGGCTTGATGCATTGAACATGAGCAAATGAGAAATTTTTAATATCTAATTTCTAATTTCTAAGAAATTGCCAACCCAAGCATATGGTTCTCAGCACTTGAAATATTGAAGCCTACCGCTGCAGGACTTTTTCTTTCTTTGATGTGGAATTTAGAAGAGGAGATGGAATTTGAAATATATATATAGAGATAGAGAGAGAGAGGATTAAATAGTCATATAGTTCATTATAATTTTTATGTACAAATATTACAAAAATAACAAAATTGAGTCCTTCTGTATAGTGGAATAATAAGAATAGCATTTGTTTATTTATTACATCAGTAGGATACTAATCTGAACAGGTAAAATCAGACTTATAATAAAATACCTGTCACCATCCAAGAAATCAATAAGTTATGCTTTTGTTTAGATTAGAATGCCGCCCACAACTACATTGTAGACCCTTAAGGCTATTAGGGTAATAATGGTATTTTTATTATTTTAAAAAATTGTAAGATTAAATTATGGTTTATACAACCACAAATATGGTTTAATGGTAGAAATACTCAATTTGATAATTTCTTAAGCTTGGGTTGTTGTATCATAAGTTTCATTTCAAAAACTAATTTGATATACAACTAATTTGAATTTCAATATAGTAGTATTGGGAGTTTGGGAACAATACATTAGATATACAAGTTCTACAAACCGTATGAGTGTGGCAAATTTAGCATCTGAAGGTAAAACTTTGCTATTCACAACAGCTGCACGAAGTTTATTGACACTAAAACATAATAGACATCAACCAATACAAGCTCAACTTGCAGGCAACAACAATTGAGACTCACTCACAGCCATCCTCTTCTTGGCTCTTTATTTTCTTCACATTGTTGTATATTACAACTTCATTATCTTCTTTTTCCATCAGTATCTTGGGTTCCTTTTCTCATCATCGCAGCAAACTCCTCATAGTTGATCCTCCCATCCTATGTAACCAAATCCAATAAAAAATAAATAAATATTCAAGTGGAAAATGAGAAAAAAAATATATATATCATTGGTTTAGATTTAAAGAAATGACAAGTTACTTTATCAGTATCGACATCTTCAATGATTTCATCTATAGTAGCCTCATCTCCCATTCCATATTGTGTCATGGCTTGCCTCAACTCATCTCTTGTGATAAACCTGGTGACACAACAAAACAAGTCACATTCGAATTCAACAATGTTGATAGTGAATGTTCACAATCTATATATGTACATGAATCAACCTGTTAACATAAGATACATCAGTGGTGCACACATACCCGCTGTTATCTTTGTCGAAGTATTGGAAAGCCTTGTACAAGTGTTCTTCCTTCTCTAGTTTATGCCGATGCATAGTGGCAGTAATGAATTCGGTGTAATCTATACTGCCATTCTTGTCAACATCAGCCTGAAGAATTATAACCAGTCAATAAAATTTAGATGGTACAATTTATTTGAAATATTCATTAACTATAAAGCACATTTCTTGCTTTACAATAAAGGGCGCGGATAAAAAAGAGTATGAGAGAGTCGAAAAGGTCCTACCGCATCCATCAACTGCTTTATTTCTGCTTCAGTAAGCCTAGATCCTAGCCTGGACAACCCATCTCTGAGTTCTTCTAATGTAATTGTACCACTACTATCAGTGTCTATGTTGTCGAACATCTGTTTCAGGCCCTTGATTTCTTCTTCAGAGAGGCTTTCTGCTATTACCTTCATCAATACGATCTTTTCAAATTAGAACATGTAACAAGTGGACGACAACAATGATTAAGACTGTGGCTTAGTTCTGCACAAACTTTTAAATGCTTTTACGTTCACAGATCGTAAATCATACCTTCAAAGCAAGCTTCTTCAGCTTGTTCATTGCTCTGAATTGCTTCATCCTTATTAGAACAGCACTATCAATAGGCCTGTCAGATTTTTCAACATCTTCCTTCAGCCATGGATGTTCTGCTCAAATATGTCCAGTGAATAACGTTAAGGATACACTTCATGTCTATACACATTCTGTTCTATATTGAGGATGGCGCTAAATTTATTTTTGTAAAATTGGACATGACAACACATTGCCAAGCTGTTAAACACAAACTTATTACACAAGAGGCACCCATCAAAACGAGTGGAGTGGCAAGATTGATTTAAAATGGTTAGCTCATTCTAATTGTAAGTATCATATCATACCAAGGGCTGCAGCAGCAGTTATTCGTTTCTTGGGGTCCCTTGTTAACATTTTCCTGATGAGATCCTTTGCAGAAGACGATATGGTAGGCCATGGCGACGTCTGTAAGTCCAGATTACCTTCTAGAACTGCTTCAAAAATTCCTTTCTCCGTCTCTGTAACAAAATTTAATCATGTACTTACTAGAGCTAGAGAAGCAAATGTAAAATAGACTCATTATGGTGGAAAGATACTTCTCTATAGATTGAACAAAATGTAAGCCATCTCTAGTCAACTAAATGGCATGGCCAAATTAGGTGAAGATCTAGTATAATTTGGAAGCGCGTTTTGCTCCTCTGAAGGTGTGTCACTGACTGAGCTAAAACAAAATGTCCAATTATGCATTCATTGAAAGGAGTATGAGGTGAAACAGCAAAATTGAGGCAAGTTATATACCAAAAAGCAACTTTGTTCGTGCAATGCCGGCGTTTATGACTTTAGAACAATAATGTTGAGTTGTTTAAACTTTAAACAACCAAATACATGGTAATGCACAACAGTTATCACCATTTCTCATTATCAAGATCCACCTGAATGTAATTCTTAGTTTCCAAGTTAAATTCTCTGATGTCAACTGAAAACAGGAAAATAAAGAGCATTAACATACCGGCCCAAAATGGTGGCACCCCACTTAAAAGAATGTACAAAATGACTCCAGCACTCCATACATCTATCTCCTTTCCATAATTACGCCGCAACACTTCTGGAGCAACATAGTATGCGCTGCCAACAATGTCTCTGTACACTTCCCCTAGATAAAACCACATGCAAGTCGAATTCAATACAAAAACAAAAACAAACCACAAGAAAACAACATAGAAACAAGACCTACTGTTTAATGATAGTAGCTTAATTTTCGTCACAATGTTGTAACAATTGTACATAACTAATCTGCAAGCTCTAGCACTAGTCGTGCATAATTATACTATACATATATTTGTCTAAGCTGCTGCCAAATAACAGGCTAATTAATTATCAATCTGACAATTTCTAAGGAATTGACAAGCCAACACTGGTGGAATTAAAAGCTCTATTCACATCTGGTAACGATGTATCGCCTTTGCGATCAACCGTGTCCATTGGTTTTCATACCCCAGTATACAATGCTGTTTATGTTTTTTCATTTGGATTTTGATTTGACAAGTGGGGTTGGTTTAGTCAGACTGATGTGATGAATCCAGTATGCGTGTATTTTACTATTTCCTCTTTGATAATCTTATCCTTTTCCTCTTACTTACATGAAAATCGTTGACTTCGTTGACCAGTCTCTTTCTTCATTGACTTGGTCATGTTGACCCATGATTGCTTTTGAAGCTAAATCCCTTTAGTTTTCCTATTGATGTATACAAGTTCAATTATAGTTTTCTTCTTTTTATACCTAGATTTTAGATATATCCTCGAAGACAAAGCAATCCCACCTTATAATTAATTTCAAAAACTAACATTGCATCAAATTGTGATCTCTTCAATTGGTTCTCAATGTGTGTTTTTCAACTTCTTAAAACACAATATTAGAAAAAAAAATGTAAACAATAAAAGAATAAAAAAACACTAGAACTACCAATGAAGCAACTATGAGATGATGCAACTCCAAATTTGCAAATCAATTTTGATGCAAAATTTATAATTTTGTTGAAAAATAAAACACACACAATAGAGACATGAAATCAAACAAGCTGGAATCCAAATCAAATCAGAAAAAGAAAATCAAATCAAACCAAATAAAAACTAACCATGTTCAATGAAGACAGAGAGTCCAAAGTCCGTTGCTTTGATAGGAGCAGCTTCTTCTTTACTCACAAGCAAGAAATTTTCAGGCTTCAAGTCTCTATGCATCACACCCATGAAGTGACAAACATGAACCACATTGACAATCTGCCTGCAAATTGAAGCAGCTTCACGTTCTGAGTAGCTACCTTTGGAAATGATCCGATCAAAAAGCTCCCCACCAGAGCATAGCTCCATGACAACATGCAAATTCTGCCTGTCCTCATAAGCACCCTTGAATTCAACAATGTTGGGTTGTCCAGTCAAGTGTTCTAGTATCAGAATCTCTCTCCTGACATCCTCAATGTCCTTGTCACGCACAAGCTTGCGCCTTGAAATGGACTTGCAAGCATACTTGTTCCTAGTTGCCTTCTCAGTGCAAAGATAAGTGATCCCAAACTGACCCCTCCCAAGCTCCTTGTCAAGATCATATATTGATGCCAAGTTCACATACGGCTTGCCTAGTATGGGACCGATCGATGAAGATGGTACAGGAGGACTGGAAGGAGAATCCTGAGGTGGGGTTGGTTGTGTTGGTGGTGGATGTTGTGGACGATGAGGAGATGAGTTGTCATCAGTGTACGAGATGGGGATTTTATGTGTCCTTGAAAACAATGATGAGAGACACTGTCCCATTTGAGAGAGAGAGAGAGAGAGATGTGTGATGATATATTTAAGAGAGTTAATAATATTGGTGGGTGGGTGGTGGTTTCTCAGATAAAGCTTTTATAGTAACGGATCAGTTATATCGAACGTGACTGTTGTGTTTGTGTTTTTGTTTTTGTGTTTGTTTTTTGGTTAGTGTCTCGTTCACTTTGTTTGGTGCTTTGCTTTTGCCCATTGGACCATCCTGAGTATCATTCTTCACTTTTTCTTGCATACGCCTTTGCTTTGGACAAGAAAGCAGTGGCACTTAGGTTTGGTTTCGACTTTCATGTTTAGTTTGGAGCAAGCTTTGTCAACTCAACTGTTTTCAGTTTCATTTTCTTCACAACAGTCACCCTTAATTAGAACACTGATGGCTTGCACTTACAATTTTAATAGTATAGGTTCGAAGATATATTACTTAAACTAATCTTATTTGATTTAGATTTTTAATAATCAGAATATATATCTTTAGAACCAATTTATGTGAAAATATATTATTATATCAAATCTTATTTGCATCATATAATTATATTTAATGTTTGAAATGTATATATATATAGCAATGTTATTAGATTATTTTATTATTCTATGTACGTAGCTTTATTTTTACATAAAATTGTACCAGTTTTAAATATTAAATTAAATTCTCATAAAGTCCCGTTTATAAATTTATGTGTGTGGATATATCTCCTATTACAAGAATAAATTGTTAGATTATGTACTTAACATTTGATTTCGATAGTTAATTACATTTAGATCTCTTCGGCGCCCCATATAAAAATGGAAAACAAAAAATCTGGTGGAGTGCGCAACAGGTACAACTTAAAGGAAGCGTGTTTTTTAGGTCGAAACAGTGACGTGGGAGATGGGACCGTCAGCCTGCCACATTGCATAATTGATGGATCTGAATTTGGGTGTAGAAAACTCTATCTGCGTAGAGTGGAGAAACAAAAGGCCCAATTTTATAAAGTATGTTTAGTGTCATGAGCCCCGTTGACTAGGCCATTGACCTTGCAAGTTGTAAACCTTTTCCTTCACTTTTTTCCTTCTCGTTATCACCCACTTTTAATCGCAATTAATATGAAATTTAACGTGAAATTTTGATATGCGTAGAGGATATTTCACTTTAAATTTTCAACTTTAACATATATATATAAAATTATAATATTCTTTCTTTGTTCCATTTAAAGGGGAAAAATTTGAACTCAGAATCTTCATTTTATGAAGAAATGTGGATACCATTAAAATCTCATATATGTCTATTTTAATATTTACAAGTCTATTATAATTGACACAAATGATACACTATCGTACACATCATCTCTTAGCATATACGATTATCTACTCATCCTCTAAGAGGTTGGCCTCGGAGGAAAGTTGAATTCCACCAAATACATATTGCAGTTTTGGTAGTTTTTTATTTTTTTTTTCCTTAACGTGTGAATAAATAAGCAGTGTGTAAATAATTATCTTACATTTAGAGGAATTAATATGTTTGATTTTTAATATCCAGATAGATCTCTGACATATTATAGTATAATTAAAGTTACAATTTAAAGTGATTTAAAAAAAAAAACGGTTATTATTTAAAGAGCAAGGAAAGTGATTGAAAATTTCAGTATTATAACCTACTTCAAATTTCTTGTTTTCACACCAATTTATTGGTTTGTCCAAAAAGATCACAATCAATTGGGCTACGATTGTATATGATCACTATTTGAACCCATTTACTTGTTTATTGTTTTGTGTCTGATCGCCGGAAGGGTCACGTTATCAGAAGACTTTGTCCGTCGTCAACCAATTTATGTGCTTTCCTAAAAGAGATCCCTTGTAGCTGATTGATCACCAACAATTACCTTCATTATCACGACGACCATTGATCGTGGAAGTAAACATCAAAACTTTCATCAAAATTATGATAAATGTCGAAAATAATACCCTCTTTATGAAGTTAGACTGTTGATGAATTTATTAATAGACAGACATTTTCGGATTTGGATTAGATTGGGTTAAAATTTTTCTCACCCAACATGGATTGAGTTCAAAATTTTTCAACTCAATCTAATCCAATCAATTCTTCAACCCAACTCAACCTAATAATAGTCGAGTTGAATTAAATCGAGTTAAATTTAATTCATCACAAAGGTATAAACGATCTAATTGATAACTTTTATAATCTTAACAATTTGATTAAAAATAAATAAGTACAAATAAAGATTCAATAATTATAAATAAATTATTCAATTCATCATAAAAGACTGTCCTTAATTCTCGCCCCTAGCAAATGTTATTTTAGGGAGAGAAAAAAATCTTAGATTTATAACTTGTTATATGTATTTTTGGGATACCCCAAATGGGCTGGTAAAAACCTAAAGGCCGAGCAAACAGAGGCCCAATTTATCAGGCTCCAGCTCCTTCAGGTCGTTAGCTCCTCAGGTCGTCAGCTCCTCAGGTCGCTGCTCTTCAGGTCGCTGCTCCTTTAAGTCATGAGCTCCTCAGGTCGTCAGCTCCTCAGGTCGGTGCTCCTTCAGGTCGTGAGCTCCTCAGGTTGCTGCTCCTTCAGGTCGTGAGCTCCTCAGATCGCTGAGCTCCTCCAGGTCGAGCAAGCTCCTCCAGCAGCACACCGACTCATAAGCTCTCAGCTCCCAAGATGCTCAGCTCCCAGCTCGCAGGCATAACCTTATCAGCTCATCAGCTCGCCCAAAATTACCTCGTGAGCTCGTTTTGAGCTCTAGCTCGCACAATAACGTGACGTGCACGGCCAACCATTTCAGATCAGTAGCAGCGTGATTTACTCAACCACTGCAGCGTGGGTAGCGTCAGAAGACTCAGACTCTTTGGCAGTAGGCTTTGAAAATTGTATTATGCATTTAATGTTTTCCCATTACTGTAGCACCTCCCCCCTCTCTATAAATAGGAGCAAAATCTTAGTAAATTGGAAGATTTTTCTCTGCTCTCTCTCTATTTGTACCCAGAAAATATAGTAATAACAGTGACTGCCACCACCAACGGTGGAGGCGCCGTGGACGTAGGCCATTTTTAAGGCCGAACCACGTAGATTTGTGTGCTTTTCTTCCTCTTCTGCTTCCTCTTTGCCTATGGTCTCTTGTTTTTGTTCTGTTTTTCGTTGATCTGCGGCATTGGGCTCAAGAATCTCGTTGACTAGAGATCCGGATTATCTTACTAGATTTTGACGTCAACATTTTGGCGCTAAAAGGAGGGCCCAACTGCAGATTTCTCCAGATTTTCAGGCAGCCATGGCAAGGGGAAGAAAGACTAGGAGCTTTAGCGCAGCAATTCCAGGTGAACCAGAATTCCTGGGCAATGTAGCTGAAGGTCAGCTCACCCAAAACGAGCTCTCTCCAGCCCCTTACCAACCAGATCCAGTAATCCCACTGACTAGGGGGCTTCAAGAGCTGCATCAAAGACCCGATTCTCAGCTTAAGCTTTCAGCTCCCAGTTCTCAGGTTGAGCTCGCAGGTAAAGCTTTCAGCTCCCAGTTCTCAGGTTGAGCTCGCAGGTAAAGCTTTCAGCTTCCAATTCTCAGGTTGAGCTCGCAGGTCTAGTTTTCAACTCCCAATTCTCAGGTTGAGCTCGCAGGTAAAGCTTTCAGCTCCCAGTTCTCAGGTTGAGCTCGCAGGTCTAGCTTTCAGCTCCCAGTTCTCAGGTTGAGCTCGCAGGTCTAGCTTTCAGCTCCCAATTCTCAGGTTGAGCTTGCAGGTAAAGCTTTCAGCTCCCAGTTCTCAGGTTGAGCTCGCAGGTCTAGCTTTCAGCTCCCAATTCTCAGGTTGAGCTCGCAGGTCTAGCTTTCAGCTCCCAATTCTCAGGTTGAGCTCGCAGGTAAAGCTTTCAGCTCCTAGTTCTCAGGTTGAGCTCGCAGGTCTAGCTTTCAGCTCTCAGTTCTCAGGTTGAGCTCGCAGGTAAAGCTTTCAGCTCCCAATTCTTATGTTGAACTCGTAGGTAAAGCTTTCAGCTCCCAGTTCTCAGGTTGAGCTCGCAGGTCTAGCTTTTAGCTCCCAGTTCTCAGGTAGAAGTCCTGGAAGGAACCATCGTGTCCTGTGAGCTCGCAACGCTCTGGACGGAGCGATGGTCTCCTGTGGACTCATCACCCAAGTCCTGGAAGGAACCATCGTTGAGCTTTCATCTCCCAGCTCGCAGCTCCCAACTTGTAGGTTCGCGAGCGCCCTGCCTACGCTTGTGGGTCCCATGGAAGGCGTTAAAGGTGGAAGGGTCCAGTTCCAAACATCAGCGCCCTGCCTACGCCTGAGGGTCCCATGGAAGGCGTTAAAGGTGGAAGGGTCCAGTTCCGAGCATCAGCGCCCTGCCTACGCCCACGGGTCCCCTAGATAGGGGTTAAAGGTGAAAGGGTCCGAATTGCCACGCCATACAGCCAAAAGGTGTGCAGACCAGCAGACCTCCAAACTACCTAATCGGTCAGCCTAGTCGGCATTACGTTGTACAGCTCGGGTTATAACCCTTAGAGCACGGCTAAGGTTACGACCTCGATAACTTTTATTATATACAGCTCAGGTTACGGCCTTTTGAGCACAGCTGGAGTTTATATATGTATATGTTCACCTCTCGCCATGACACGGGCCCCTACGACCCATCGGCACAACGCGAGATGTTTGTTATTACTGATGTTTTTTACTTTTGAGTCCACATGAAACTCAGATGAAGCAAATGCCTAATAGATCTCACCGCCAGGCAGATCAGCAACATGCTTCTAGTATTTCTCCATCTCATCGAGACAACAAGCTCTTGTATACAATAGCTTTTACCAGCAAGTTCAAGCTCCCAGTCCGTAGAACGAACTAGGAGTTGGGGGACTTGTGTTATATGTATTTTTGGGATACCCCAAATGGGCTGGTAAAAGCCCAAAAGCCCAGCAAACAGAGGCCCAACTTATCAGGCTCCAGCTCCTTCAGGTCGTGAGCTCCTCAGGTCGTTGCTCCTCAGGTCGCTGCTCCTTCAGGTCGTGAGCTCCTTAGGTCGTGAGCTCCTCAGGTCATTGCTCCTTCAGGTCGTGAGCTCCTCAGGTCGCTGCTCCTTCAGGTCGTGAGCTCCTCCAGGTCTCGCAAGCTCCTCCAGCAGCACACCGACTCATCAGCTCTCAGCTCCCAGCTCGTAGGCATAACCTTATCAGCTCATCAGCTCGCCCAAAATTACCTCGTGAGCTCGTTTTGAGCTCTAGCTCGCGCAATAACGTGACGTGCACGGCCAACCATTTCAGATCAGTAGCAGCGTGGGTAGTGTCAGAAGACTCAGACTCTTTGATAGTAGGCTTTGAAAATTGTATTATGCATTTAATGTTTTCCCATTACTGTAGCACTTTCCCCCTCTCTATAAATAGGAGCAAAATCTTAGTAAATGAGAAGGTTTTTCTCTGTTCTCTCTCTATTTGTACCAAAAAAATACAGTAATAACAGTGACTGTCACCACCAACGGTGGAGGCACCGTGGACGTAGACCATTTTTAAGGTCGAACCACGTAGATTTGTGTGATTTTCTTCCTCTTCTGCTTCTCTTCTGCTTCCTCTTTGCCTATGGTCTCTTGTTTTTATTATGTTTTTTGTTGATCTACGACATTGGGCTCAAGAATCTCGTTGACTAGAGATCCGGATTATCTTACCAGATTTTGACGTCAACATAACTAATGATAGATAATTATCGGGTTCGAATTGGATTAGATTAAAAAATTTTCAATCTAACTCATCCTATTTTCTTAAAATTTAATCTAACTGAACTCAATATAAAAAGATCCAATTAGATTATTAGATCTATCTGAGTTATATCATAGATGTCCACCCCTAAATCTATTAAAACCAATATTTAGTTCTAGCTATTGATGTGACAATTCCCGACAGTATGATAACTAAAGCCAAAATAATTTAAATCAACAGTCACTTTCAGTACAACCAAACACAAAAATATATCTTAAAAGTTAAGGATTATGACAACTTTCTTCTTGAAGGTTGACAAGAGTAAGAATTATAGCATTTAGTAGGTTATGAAAGAAAGAACCTTTTAGTTTATCCATAATTTCCTCCAAGCTTATATTATTTAACACAATCCGATAAAAAAAAGTGAACCACAGAACTAGGGCAGACAACTACATGCTCAACAATTTGCCACCTGTTTAAATGCATAACAATGGCAAGGACGATGTACAGGCATCCTTCTCGGACAAGATCCGCACTCAAATGCCCGTTTGTTTTTGATTTCAATTCTAATTGCCTGATTCTGTCTCCATAGTACAACTAGGCACTGGAAAAAAAAATAGGTGAAAACAGACAGTTCTCATAAAAGCTTTTGGATCTGAAATCAACAAATTTTCATTTCTATTATAAATAGTTTGGAAGTATAATGCTCTGTAGTTGATAGGAAGTCACGCACTCATTCATGCTGCTCAACTTCGCCTGGGTAAAGATTTTGCAATAAATTCACGAGCATAAACGAAACACCACCATCATCAACTCAGTTTCCTGAGTCACGACTGTAATACTGGTCCAATGTCTTGGCTGGTATACGGTGGAGAAGCTCTCGGGGGAAGATTCGGAGCAGTGTCCAGGCCAAATCAAGTGACTGAAAGATGTTGCGGGTGTCATAGGCACCTTGGGTCACAAACTTCCTCTCAAATTTATCCAGGAATTCCAAATAAAGCTGAAGGTCCAAAAAGCAGAGGGAAAAGGAAACTTGTCTTTGTTAGTAAACTATGATAAGGTCCATGTATATAATTAAAGCCATTTGTAAGATGATATTCTCAAGGAAAGCCATGTGACAACACGAGAGAGAGAGAGAGAGAGAGAGACCAGATCTTCTGAAGAAAGTGCTTCTTCTCCAACCACAGCTTTCATAGCCTGGACATCTTTTCCAATAGCATAATTTGCGTACAACTGAAATTAAGAAAATATGAAGAGCAGACAAGAAACAAGTATGAAGAGTTAGAGAAAAATAATGGTAAATGCGGGGAAATTCACACCACTTTAGACTACCAATCAGACCTGGTTGGATACATCAGCATGATCTCGACGAGTCATTCCCTCACCAATAGCACTCTGCAGTATAATTATAAACCAAAAAGCTGAGTGTTAACTTCCCAGGATGCATCCAGAAGAAAGCACTCTTTATGTTGTAAGAAGAGATCTGTTACAACAGTCTTACCTTCATTAAACGAGAGAGTGATGGAAGCACATTTATAGGTGGATATATCTGTTCAGAAAATCAATTAAAAAAATAATTGTCAAGACATGCCTTTCATATAGTCACAGCTGATGTTTCTCTATAAATTTACAGTTTAGACCTCCATTCAGCAAGATGCATTACATAAACAGAATGGTCCAGTTTCCATACATAATGTTGAATGTCAATTAACTAACCACCTTTATGTTTCTATAGCCAACAAAACTGACAGAAACATTATTTATAGAGACAACAAACATTATTTATAGAGACAATCTAGTACAACTGACTATCAGAGATTAATCTCAGTGACTCCTTATCCTCACATATGGTGATATATTATTGAGTAGGGCTACCAATAACCTAACAGCAAGATACTTTCCATACACCCATATCGGACAAATCTGACAGCAAATGTCTATTATCACAACGATAATATAACAAAATCCACTGACATTACATAGTCTGGGGTGCTAACAAAGTTCCCAAAGATATGGTCCAGCGGTAGAGGACTAACCTGTCGATTATGGAGTTGTCTATCAATGTATATCTGTCCCTCAGTAATATAACCAGTAAGATCTGGAGTAGGGTGTGTAATATCTGGTTCAAAAAACAAAACCAATTACAAGGGATGTCTGATCACCATAACAAGAAGCAATAATGTGCTTGAAAGAATGTATCGACATGTTTGTTAAGCCAAGTACTACCATCATTAGGCATAGTCAAAATAGGAATTTGAGTTATGGAGCCTTTTCGTCCTTCTATACGTCCTGCACGTTCATAAATTGTTGCCAGATCCGTATACATATACCCAGGATACCCACGCCTTCCTGGCACTTCCTCTCGGGCAGCAGATACCTGCGGTTGTCAGTTGTCACAACTGCTATGTAAATTTTCAAAACTGAATAAATTCCAAAATTTAAATGTCACAAGACAAATCATTTTAAAATTTCTTAGGACTCTCCAACAAATCTTAATTGCAAAGATATAGAATCTATTACAATACAGATGTTTGCCTGTTCTCTGGGTAAAACATGATAAAGAGATGCCAGTTATCACCAGCCATCCCAGCATTGTAAGCATAAAATTTATTACCTCTCGAAGAGCATCGGCGTATGAACTCATATCTGTCAGTATAACTAAAACATGCTTCCCACATTCATAAGCCAAATATTCTGCAGTTGTAAGGGCAATACGAGGAGTGATTATTCTTTCAATTGTGGGGTCATTGGCCTGTATAAAGCATGTCAAGAGAGTGAAGCGGACTATCAGGACAGAAATCATCATCACCGAGTAAGTACACCAATTGCAACTGCCTTCTCACAAATATTTAGAATTAAAAAAAAATTATCAGGGCTACATTATTGAAATTACCAGATTTAGGAAAAGGGTAACTCTCTCCATTGATCCATTTTCCTCAAAATCACGTTTAAAAAACTGAGCTGTCTCCATGTTTACACCCATAGCTGCAAAGACAATGGCAAAATTGTCCTCTTCCCCATCCTACAGACAAAGCCATTATAAAGAGGTGCAGCAGATAAGAGAAATAAACAAGCAACCAATATCACTAATTTCTTAAACAGAAAGTAGAAGAAAGCATATTGGTCATTGCTGAGATGATAATCTTGATCTCCAACATCTTCCTTTTCTACAAGGGTTTATGAACTTGCAATATATAAATCCAACATCATATACAGTTTGAAGCAGTGTCCCTCAAAAAGAGTATATAAACAGTGCTTATTCTATAATCCAAATAAAAGAATTTGGACATTTTGCACATTTTGCATGGCTGTCAGCAAACATTTCAGTTGCTTAACTTCACCATCCAATAACTAAAAATAGTTTATTACTAAGAAAACAATATCCAGTAAAGTAGAAACAAGTTACTACTTTGATTAGAACACTACAATTATTAAGTGAAATCTTTAAGCTATACTAAATTTCGGTTATCATGACAAAATAGAAGGCTGGGGTGGGGGGAAGTACCTCCAAGAGATTATCAGTCTTCTCCAACCGCTTTACAAGACCAGCCTGACGACAGATCTGGGCAGCTATTTCATTATGAGGAAGACCAGCAGCAGAAAAAAGTGGAATCTTCTGTCCACGTGCAATGGAGTTCATCACATCAATAGTAGAAATCCCTGTCTGAATCATTTCTTCAGGATAGGTTCTCTCACTAGGGTTGATAGAGCTTCCTAAAATTAAGAAGCATGAATTTAGTCTTAACTATATGCATATTGCATAAGACTAGAATTTTGTATTGACAAGTGATCTCCTCAGTATGGCTCACCAGAAATATCTAGGTACGCCTCAGGCAAAATTGGTGGGCCATTATCAATAGGTTTTCCAGAGCCATTAAATATGCGACCAAGCATATCCAATGACACAGGCGTCTTCAAAACCTGCATCATAAAGAATTGAAGGGACTTACAACTTAAACAAAAATTATTATATATGTAAATATCAGAAAGACCAAATCCCAACCTATTTAGAAAAGCCACCAACAGTGTGTCTCAATGGAACATGTCAGATTGAGAAACAGAACAGATAGAGGAAAGAGATACTTTTTTTTCACAACCAAATCTTTTTGCTTTTATTTTTATGAAAATTGTACCCATTTTAAAACATGGGATAAACATGCCTAAAACAGCAGGTACGCTTAAAAGAACTTCTCCATCAAAAATATTCCCCAAAAATTTTGTGCTGAACGGTACAGCACCTAGTCATTCTCAATTCAATAGTATGCATACTTGATTTCAATGGACAAAAATTGAACTAGTGTAAAATTTCATATAATAACTTGTTGCAGCATTTCCTGAAAAGATTGCTAATGACCAAAACAGATCAGCTCTTGCTGGTTGTACGATACCTATATCTATATTTGAATTGCTAATACAATGACTGGACAGTATAAATTTAATAGTTCTCACATTTTGAATGGTATTTAGTTTTTACTGATCAGAGTTACCAACCTACCTCAATAACCAGCAGAAAGTCCAACCTAAATATTTTAAACTAGGTTCAAAAACTGAAGTAAAATACCTCTCCTGTAAACTGCACGGTTGTGAATTTGTTGTCAATCCCTGATGTTCCTTCGAAAACCTGACAAAGGATGGGAAAAAAATGAACCATGTAACATTGAGGGAAAATACTATACTTTTAACTGTGTTAAATTTGACAGTTAAGCTCCTAGTTTAGTAACAAGACAGAATTAGAAAAGAAAAGCTCCATAAAGCAAACAAAAGGTCTTGAAGAACACATCCTCACACAATCACACCAAATTTGTACAAGCCACCGGAATTCATTGAATTAATAGGATAAGCTTATGCATCTGTAACAGATCCACAAGCTTAAGTAGAATTCTTAATTAAAAAAATTTGAGGCCTAACATGGAACCAAATTGAACTGGGATCTTATAGGCTCTTCATATAGAATATTTACATTCCTCATCCATGAACACTTGAATACCTCTGGAATCAGGGCTAACCTACAGCAGAATTTTAATCACTTGAAAAATAATAGTCTCCAGGAAGGTTCTTTACATGCTTGGCATCCCTTGCGCAGTCGCACTAATGGTATTGGCTTTAATACGACTATTCTCTGAAACATCACTCCACAGTTTTCTCTAAACTTTTATCCATCTTTGCCATACCTACTTATTAGAAAATAAGGCATTGTGCTTTTGTTTAATCATCATACTTGGAAAGTAATCACATAATGGCATCGCCATGCATGTACACAAACATGTACACAAACAAAGGTAAAAAAAAAAAGCATCAAATAGGCAACCTGCACTACAGCTTTCTCCCCATCGACTTCCAAGACTTGTCCACGTCGCATTGTTCCATCTCCCAGACGGATGTTGACAATTTCCTGATACTTTGGACCCTGCAACAATTACAAGTTACAAAATTATGCGACTGAATCAAAATCCTTGATCTAAGATAATTATCAGAAGAACAAAGATAACAGAGAACAGAGCAGGCAATCTACCTTGACTTTCTCAAGAATGACCAGTGGCCCTGCAACACCAGACACAGTTCTGTACTCTGCAAACATAAAGCACCATATAAATATTCTAAACCACCTTTAACAAAGCCCAACTAAACTCTACGTAACATTAACACACCGAACTACTACAATGTAGTAAAATCACAAACGTAAAGCAGATCCAATCACCATAAAAATAACATAAAAAAGTTCACACTCTCAGAACTTATTTAATGCATGATAATCCATTACACCAAACATAAAAGCACCTTATAGTGGAGAACAAAAAGCAACCCCATTTGACTTAGAAACCACCAAATATCAAAAAGCCAAAAACTTTAAACAAGTAAGTTTCTATAAGGCCATTTAAAAAAAAAAAAAAAAACTTAAAGACTAAAAAACTTGAAAATAGCCAATTCATGCTCTTCAAAAGAGACAGAATATAACAAACCTCTGAATCCCAGAACTTTCCAATCAATCAAAAATTAACCAAATTGAATCGACACGTACCCATGCCAACCTCAAGAGCCCCCTCCTCCATGTCAATAATCTCCGTTGCAGCTCCCATCTCAAATCCAATCTGATCATACATCCAAACGACAAATGCATTCACATACACATATACACATACACGTATACGTACATACATACTTACATAATCAACAAACACACTGTTCGAGTGATTAAGGATTGTGAAGAAAGTTGACTAAATAAAAATATAACACATGAGAAATAACTAAGTTTATTCAAAATTTACACTAAAACACTGTTGACTGTGATAAACTGAACAAAAATTGAAATCAAGAATGGAGTGGTGGTGATCGAAATCTTGATCCACTAAGCAGATATTTGGAGTTCGATTTGATCACAACATTGATTGATTAGATTACAGAGCAGTGTTGTTCAAAGTGGAGAAAACAAAAATGGTGGAGAGAGGACCGCGTACCAGTTCGACAGATTGAGCGAGAGAGAGAGCTCAGTGTGGAGACAATTAATTAACTTGATAATTGAAAATTTTATGATCCGAATTGCTGCGGTTCACTTCTGTCCGGTTATTATTGTTTGGTTGGTCCCTTCGAAACTCGTCGGTGTGGATCACCTGGAACTGTCCAAAACGATGTGTTTTATTAACAGTGACAAATTATCTATCTTGACACAATTTTGATAATTTTTTATTAATTGAAAATTATGTACTTACAAACTGAAAGAATGAATATGAATGATTTAATTGAGTTTCAGATTATTAGTATATTTCTTAGGGTATATAATGACACTACCCATTCAAAATTTATTCAAACAGCTCTTCAAATAGTTTAAACAAATATTATATTTTTTTACACTTTCGTAATAAAAATTCAAATTCCTAGATAAATCAAGAGTTTCATTCTCAGGCCGCATATGTAATATTTGATTTCATTATATATTGATAGACGAGTAGGTATCTCTTAATTTGATGAAAATATATTTTTGATCCATTTATGTAGTTTTAATTTTAGCATGTCACAAAAAAATCTTGTCAACCTATCTTATAATTATCCATATAAAAAAATATTTATATGAAGAATCTAGTGGAAATTTTCAATACAAAAACATTATTTTTGAAGTAATGTTATATTATTCAAAAATTTATCCAAATTTATTATCTAAATGATGTGGTAAATTTATATGTAATTATTATATCATTAATACAGTATTCCAAAATTAATGCGGTAATTACAAATCAGCTTATTACATCATTTCAATGAAATTTTTGGATAATTTTTAGAAAATATTGCATTATTTTTATTTTTATTGTGACATTCAAAATATGACTAAATTTAAGTTTTCCAAATATTTTACTTAAATTCATATGTGAATAATATAATATGTGAGTAGTCAAAATTTTGTAAATCATAAGACGATATGATAATTAATAGAATTTTAACATCTCATATATCACATTATTTATGTATGAATTTTGGTAAAATATTTTATAAGCCTAACTTTTCTCTAAAAGTACATGAAATTGATTTCAAATTATATGACATAGTATTATTAAATTGGCACAAAAGTGAAGTCAATAAGACTCATTTATCATTGTTAAAAGAATGGTCATAAATAGCATTACTCAATCTTCGCTATTACAGAGTGCCTATTCAACTAAAATTAAATAACAGCCACATTCCGAAAATATTCGGTCATAATTTCATACTTTAGCATTAATATAACCACACTAGTGAATTGCCCAGTCGAGTGATCAAATTGTACGCATTTTGTAAAGGGGGAAACTGCAGAGAAACTTCTTAAAAATTGTTCAAAGGCTGAGATTTGGCAGGTGGTGAGGACGGACACATGGCTCACGTGGATTCACTGGACAGCGAAGCGAAGGGATCACATGTCTGTCCACGTAACCCCACCACGGGTTTCATTGTTCTTCTTCTTTTACACAAACGTCCAAAGCGAAACCAAAAGAAACTAAAGAAGGATGTATGATTATGTATGCTGGTCCAAATTTTGGCCATGGCAATAACGTGGCTTTATTTCCAAATAAAATATCGATAAAGACATTTTTTTTAATAAAATTTTCTATACTTTAGAGCAGATTTTCCTGCAAAGCAATCATCTTCGGGTGTCGTATGCGTAGCATTTTTTAGCAATTTGATCAGGAGAGAGATTAGACCAATTCTATCACTTCGGTAAAGTCTTAAAGATTGGAAATCTCTCTCATGTCAAGACGATACAAATTGGATATTGCTAAAACAAGGCCCTTCAATGGACCCGTTTGGATCACAATAAAGCCAACAATTAGCCCAAAATATCTTGGACTGACAAAGTTGAAGCACTTGCTATTGTGATCATCATATATGTTGGATACTATATCGATAATTGAAAGCCAACTGATTCAAGGCCTAAATTTTGTACAATTTGATAATCCGATTACAATCACTTTGAACCAGCATGTAGCATACATATATCTTGATCACATGCACAAACCCAAATGGGGTCCGAAGCAAAGGTCGCTACCATGTGATACTACATATATTTTAACTACAACAAATTCTCGATTCAAATTAACATAACATATATATATATATATATATATATGATTTCAGAGGGAAAATATATTCCCTATACTAATAAACAAACGATAAACCCATAGTCAAGCCTCTGCTCAGCAGAGAAGCGTATACGTAGTAGTTACACCCAAAGTTGGATTTCCCTTAATCAGCAACATTTAGCTAGAAAAGGCAACGTCACGGACTTGCCTCTCGGCCATGGCACTGCGGTCCACAGCCCTCACACACTTGGGGTGCACTTCGTAGCCACATTCGAGGCACTGGTATGCCCAACCGGACCCTTGCTCATCGCAATCACAACATATAAAAGGGCCTCCTCCTGTGCCATCCGATACCAAATTGAGCTCATGACGATGTCCTGCATGGAACTCAGACCGTGGCAGATTTTTGGCGGCTTCATCCATTTCTTTCTCTAGAACCTCTAGTTTGGCCCCGGTGAATGGATAGGCATTTTCTTGGTACAAGTTTATTAGATTCCTGCCTTGTTTGGTGACAGTTTTGCCATCAGGACCTATTATGACCAAACATGGAATGCCTAACACGTCGAAGTGCTTGGCAAGGTCTTTGAGGTTGGGGTCCCCAAAAGGCAATGCCAGCCACGGCATTGTTTCAAAGTAAGACTCGAAAGACTCTTGGTCCCGATCACTAGACACGAACACGATTTCAAAGTCTTCCTCTCCCTTTTCCACCAACATTTGCTTGATGTTGTGGTAGATAGAGGCCAACTTGGGAGTGAACTTCACACATGGCATGCCCCATTGTGCTGAAAAGTAAAGCCCGACCGTTTTACCTACCAAGGAAGCAACAGATACCTGCACAAAGCAAACTTCACTATTTATATGAAGCTCCACTCAACTTTGTGTACATTAAACACTATACAATACTATCCTACCTATATCCAATCTTCTTTGATGGTTAAAAAAAAAAAAAAAGTTTATTCAGTCTAATAATACCCCATATTCGAGTTGTTATTCAAGAAAAGAGAATACCTTCTTAACGATGTTTCTATAAATAATAATACAAAATTTACAATTCAAATTATATGTGTTAGGTACTATTAGACTTAAAAGTTTAACCTGATAGGAAATTACTCAATTTATAGTATTTAATATGTTAATACGCCTCCTATTGTGCAACTATATAACATAAACAAATAAAAGGAGAGATAGGGATTGAACTAAAGATCTCCAAACTCTAATATCATGTTAGTTAATTAAGCTACCAGGAAAATATCCAACTATAATATTTAAGATTTAAAGTTATGATATGTTAACAATATAAACATCACATGACATAAAAGAATATCCCAAATATATGAAAATAAAACATAAATACAATAGATTAGTATTAGTCATATGACAAGTTTGACTATCTTATCCAACCACTAACCTTACCTCTCAATCAAATTCTTAAATTGATTATAATGGTGATTATTGAAACCAATTCAAGGGCTCCAATTGAGAGGTAAAGTTAGTAATTGGATAATATAACTAAACCCTATGACATACTATATAGATTGTAAATATAATATTTAGGATGAATTAAATGTATTGTATTAAGCACTACAAACGAGGCAGCACTATAATTATCAATGGGTTAAGAGAGAGTAGTGTGGAGACTGTAAAGAGTGTAATGTGTCGGCAGAAGGAATACAAGAGAATTCATTCTTATCCACACAAGGGATTAATAGAAAGTGGAATCTAGCGAAGCAATGACACATACGTGTTATTAGTTCCCTGTCCACCTCGTAGTTACATGAGAGAGACAGAAAGATTACAAGTGAACCAAAGGATATTGAAATTGAGGAGACCAGGACCAACCGAATGCAAATCATATACATATATGCCTAATTTTTATATGCATAAAAAAATACTATATATATCCTCGTGCCATGCATGCAGGAAAATGTAAAAGATACTTTCGTTATCCTTTTTTTCATATTCCATATACATAATATTATTCTCATGGATCAAACCGATTTAATGCAAAAGATTATTATGATCACGATTCAATTCATATTATCATATCCAAAAACGAATGTACGTACCTTATTAGATGTAGGATGACTCAAAAGATAGTCTCTATCATGGTTTGTTAGTAAATTTGTTAATGTTTGGCGCTCATGCTTCTCTTCGTCTTCCTTGTGCAATTCCTCCAACTTTGATTTTGTAAACGGGAACGCTTTTGTCCCGTAACGATATATTAGCTCCACACCATCGTGTAACGTGGCATCATCTTTATCATCTTTAGGTTGCAATACAACCAAGCATGGAATGCCTTCGATATCGAATTTTTTATTCAAGGCCTTCTTTGTTTCCAAATCGGAGAATGGGACTGCCAACCACGGCATGCAAGCACGATAGTTGTTGAATGCGTCCAAGTCCTCATCTGAGGACACGAAGACAATCTCGAAATTAGCCCCATTGTGCTTCAATTCCCCGTAAGTATTGACAAGGATTTGAGTAAAGTTTCGACATGGTGGGTACCAATTAGCTGAGAAGTAAAGGGCAACGACCTTGCCTTCAAGATCAGACACTTTCACCTGCATCAAAGAACATAAATTCGAACTCATAATCATTTTCTTTTCCTACAACATTGCTCTCTCTTTTGTCTTAATAGTCCTCACTATCATGATCTCCGCTAGCTAATAATAAAAATCAGGTCCAATTGTAAGATACCATGATTTGACTTGAGCATATTAAGTTACTAATATAACTTATCTTTTTCATGTAACTCCAACCACAAAAAACTTTACACATTAGTTATCATCAGGCCAAAAATCCTAAACTCATAGTAAGAGTCAAAATATAATATTTAAGATTTAAAATTGACACATGACACATCCCTTTATGTGTAATGTGGACAGCTGATATATGTGCTGACAAAAATCAGACATATATTATACACCCTCTAACATCATATCTAAAAGTTTAAACTACTAAGAATAAATCCAGTTATAGTTTTAATATTTGAAATTAACCGTGACATTATTAAATAAAAATATCAAAGAATACACTCAAAAAAGGCCTGCTGGTCCACAGTAGAAAATTTTAGATAGTAACAAAATTAACATATATAACTTATGTATTTTAAAAAAAAAAAAAAATTAAAATGATTTTGAAACTAATTTTACTTTTCTTTTTTTTTTTTTTTTAAGTTTGGATTAAGAAAACCAAATCAAAAGATAAAGATAATGATAGGACCAAATAAGGACAAGTAGTTGGATAAGATTGATGCAGCCATTTTTTGAGCTGGTAAAAGGGAAAACGAAGATCAGGAATGAGATACCAATCCCATTCCTCCGCCACCTCAAGATTTTAGAGAGTGAGCCTGGAAAAGGACGTGCCATCAGCCTCTCCACTGTTTGTGTAGAAGTGAGAGGGCCACGTGTTATACACAACTTAGCGACTTAGCGTCAATGTGAGGCTAGACTAGAAGTTGTACTGATATCAATAAGACGATGATGAAACATGTGACCCCTGAATGGATCTTGGTTGTTTGTAAATTGTCCCAGTGCACACAGCAACACTATGCGATGAGGGCCATCGTGATTGAGACTGCATGTAGTGTTGTTGCATGTTTATAGAGAACTTCGTGACAACTAGCATCTTATTAGCAACCAAAAAATTCTCCCCAGATCTCCACAATCCCAACAACCACAAAGAGGATATTTCTTACACCAATAGTTTGGCTTCAGTCTTTGTTGGAGGACAGTGCCAACATGATAAGATCAGGAATACAAATATTCTGGTTTGTTATTTATCATTATTATTTTTTTCTCAACAGTTGAAAAAAATCTAAATTTAGACCATACGGGAGACAGTAATCAAGTATTACCATAATCTACCATACGAAAAATTAACTAGAAGAAAACATTCATGAAACTATATGGTAACACATGCAACAGAAAAAATGCTAACAAAAATCTACACAATTATCAATATTTTACAAATCCATCATACTTATATAATCAATTCTTAATTCAAGAATGACTAATGTATATTTTTGTTAAATTAATACCAGTATCAATTTAAAAGGAATTATGAACACTACAGCTGATGATTAACTAGACAAATAACGCTATCAGATAATTTATCTACTCTAATGCTAACAAACCTGCACCGTTTCTAGCTAGTCAAAGCAAAAAGTTTGATAATAGTAATTCGTACTGAATGATGAAATAAAGAAGACAGCCTGATATTTATCAGACAAGACTTAAGAGTGTCACATAGGATCCAAAGCAAACCAAAGAAGCTAAAAACAGCATTACAAAAGTGGACTACAAGCTCTCAAAGTACGTTTGTCCACATTTGCAATATCACACACTACTTGAACGATGATAATAATAATGGAGATCAGTCTAGAAACCGACACGTTTTTCACGTTCAAGAACAGTAGGGTCTAGATGTTCGTTGGATCTTAACTACAGATCTCAGACAAACAATTTATACACATAAAATATACCATGTTCCCCCATAAGATTTGGTTGTGACTAGACACCAATAAACTCAAACCCAGTTCTAGATTTGATTTGAGGAACAAAACAAAATATTTATAGAAGGAAGAAGTCAAACTTGCGTGATGATTTGTCATTAATTATATATATTTAATTTGATGCGGTAATATTTAGTTTAATCTGTAGAATTTTTAATTTTTGGATATAATTATTTATGATTTGGTCAGAAGAAAGAAGAAAAAACACATATTTTATATCTTTAGATATGTCGTTAAGCATCAAGTAATCCAGAAGGAAATTAATTTAGTAAGACTTGCAAAATATTGAGCAATTAGTTCTACAGAAAACCAAGAAAATATGGTTCCAGAAAGTTCGTTGTTCAACATGTTAAATATATATATAGAGAGAGAGAATTATATATACAGCAATAAATGTTGTTTTTCAAATATTTTTCTTTGATCTTTTGATATACACAGCTATACCTATGAACCATGATTCCATACAACTTGGAGGAAACAAAAATGAAAACAAGCTCGTTCTTTTTAAAAAAAATAATAATAATAATAAGTGAATAACACATGAAGAAAATACATGAAAATGAAAAGGAATATAACTTATGCAAATCAAGGATGTAAATAGACTAAAAGTGAGTGCATGAATCATAATCATTCATGGAGAAATAATTCAAGAATAAATTGTTCAACCACAATAAAAACACCCCATGTACATTTTTGAAGAGAAAAAACAAATCAAAACACATACTCCATGATAATATATTGACAAAGTGAAACCAAACAAACCGTAGAAGAAAAGAGAGCCGCAGAGAACCTGAGTTCCATTAAGAGAGACAATATAATCACGATCTTTGGTTGCTAAAAGGGAGGAAAATCTAGAGCAAGTTGAGAGCTTGTTGTCATGGGAGTTGCCGTTAGACAGAGCTTGAACAGACTTGTTTATCTCCTCCTCCAATCTCATCTGGCCCCTCATCGCTTCATTTCTCATGTCTCTCTACCTCTCTCTCTCTCTCTCTCTCTCTCTCTCTCACTCACACACTCTCTCTCTCTCCCTCACCGCTTTATTTCCGTGTGAAAATCATCACCAGCCCTCTACTTCTCCCTCCTCCAATGCCTTATATTCCTTAGAACCGGATTCATTTGATTTCCACGTCATTCATTATTAGCCATCACATCTCATCACCACAACATCAACTCTCTCACACACACGTATGTGTACCCTTTACTGCCCTCCAAAGGTGCATATACTTGTCTACTCCTCGTCTTCATGACTTTTAATGATGCACCCAAGCCCTACCTGTCATTCTTCGGTTTGCCACCCTAAAATAAAAAAATAAAAATTTATTTAATCACTCTTATTAAAATTGATATACCGTCTTAAACAATTTATAATAATATAATAAAATTTAAATAAAATATTATAGGAAATAAATCTCAATTATTAATTATATATATAATTATCAATTACATTATCACTAAATTTATATAAATAAAAAATAATATAAAAATATTTGATTTACCATATTATAGCTCTATCACCACGTGTTCTAATGTAATCGCTAATGTTACAAATTTAGAAAAAATTATATCAAACATGCTTTTTTTTACCTATAATAATTACTTCAAAATTTTAAAAAGAAAGTGTAACTTAAATCTATAATTATAGTTATTTTTATCTTTATTTTATGACTTATATAATCTATAAAGGAGTTTATTCTAATTTGAATTATTATCATAAGCACTTTTAAAATTGAAAGACATAAATATAATTGTGACTTTTGCTTCATCTATACTAAAAACTATTAAATTTAAAAAAAAGAAAAAGACTACTACTTGGTGTTTTAAAAGTACCAACCAATGTAACAATCGTAAATGGGCTCAGCACATTTTAAGTCAACCCGAGTAAACCTTAAAAGAGGGTACGCCACGTGTACGGTGAGCGTGAGCGGAGGATGAGAGAGGGTGGGAGCATGGTAGTAATTCCCATGCAGTGCGGCCTTAGAGTCCCGTGTTGTCATAAAAGACTTTGAATTGATGTTTAAGTGGTAGGGAATAAACAAACATATTGGGGGACACCTGTCTTTCGTTCGACCATTTTTTCTCTTTTTCTAGAATTACTTTTTCCCGAAAAATATGACGGCGTTACGTACTGTACACAATCTCTATGCTCAGATTTTGATCCAACGGTTGTGATCATGACACCCTACTCACCTTTTAGGGAGAAAACCAAGTCTGAAATGCCACACTAGCTTAGTCCATCTATCCATGACGACTGCAATTGTAGCTTTTTGTCAATTTATTTACTTTGAAATCGACGTTGAAACTGATTCTGTTTTCTAAATTGATGCTCTTGTTTTAAGATTGTAAAATGTTTTAACACCTGTCTTCAAAATTGTAATTTTAAGATAAAATTTTATGTCTTTCAAAAAAAAAAAAAAAAGAGATAAAGTTTTATACGATTGATTTATTAAAGGAAGAATATGATTTTTTTTTTATTAGGATCAACTAAGGATACTATAGGAATCAAGTTAAGATGTTATCGAGATCAGTTACAATAAGTCTCGATCCAGGATCAATTCTTAAAACATGAGAAAGGATAATCTATATACAATAAGAAAATTATCCACATTAGATATATAAGATGTATGAGTCAAACTCATAATCTATTATGAGATTAAAAAAAATGAATTATTCATAGTTATTAACATAATACTTTTGATTAAGTAACTATTATTTACAAAAAAAAAAAAAAAAAAATCCTTAAATTGAACACATTGCCAATAAATGAATAATAATGCTTGGAATCCCTTGTTTAAAATTATTCCAAGTTCACTTAATAAAATAATATTACATGTAGAACAAATTATTAATTTTAAAGTATTTAGCTTGCAGTATATATATGTGTGTGGGTGTAAAATCTTAAAATGCATACATTTCTCTTCTTTCTTTGATAGCTTAACAGTTTAATTATCACTATCATTTATTATAACAGTAGTTATCTTTTATTTATAGAAGTAGATATTCATATCATACAAATATTTTTAGATGTCAAACAAATTCTAATAGATTTTTTTATCTGATTGGTTGCAACTTTCAAATATATATATATGTATATTGTATTTTAATTAATTAATGTTGTTTTGTATTTATTTATACGGTAAAACAAAAATGGAGAAACCTACTATTGAATTCAAACCTATGTTTAAGGAAATTGAGATGTAAAATTACCGGACAAAAAGTAAAACATGGATTATGAATGAATAATAACATGTTTAACTTTTTGTGAAATAATTTATTTTCAAAGTTCATTTAATAAAATAATCTAAGTCATAGAAAAATTATTAATTCTAAAGTATGATTATATTATTAATATGTTAATGTTGCTTCGTATTTATATACCTTAGCGCGATGGTGAAGCCACGTTCAGGTCTAATACCACATTCAACCCCACAAAAAGTCGTTTACACAACATATATTCTTATCTATGTCAATGCAGTCTCATAAATTGATAATTTATGATCTAGACTCTACTATATTTATGGTTTCTTACTGATTGGTCCCTCCACAGACAATTTTCTGGTCGATAATATTACTATACGTATAGAAACCAAAATGTGCAGAATTTTCTTTTTTTTTTTTTTTTTAGAAATACAGAAATTTTTATTGGTTTCATCTTATATATCATATAAAGCTTTTTCTCCCACAGCAGAACGGGACGTCTGGATGGACGCTTAAATTTGCTCGGTGAGACCTGATGATCAAAGTTGTGATATGATCAAGCGGTAGGTATGCAAAATTAAACGGAAATTAAAGAGTGTGTGTGTCTATATATATATCAGACAACACTGTTAACCCAAGACAACTATTTGGTGTGATTTTTGGGAAGGTTGTAAATGAAATCCCTTAGAAAAGTTTTAAGAGAAGAATATTTTCATAAACAAAAATTATTAAAATATAATAGATTTGCTCTTAAGTTTGTTATTTCAGCAGGTTGGTCTGACCCCTTGATTTTAGATCCTATTAGGCAATCTATACAGGATTTAGAATAATACATTAGGGAGGTTCAAACTTATCTAGAAATAGAAGGTGAAAGAGGTAGACTTTGAGACTAGAATTAAAGTTTTTTAAGCATTAACTCTCAAGCTTTTGGGCCGAACATCTAGGTCGAACTGGTGATTGGAACTTGTCGTGCGAATTGGTTGTGTTAGCCGAAAGGGTGTGAGAAGACATGTAAGTAGTGGACTATTCTGATCATTTCACGCGAAACCAGACACTACAGAGAAGATGTTTAGAAGCTTCAGTTCAAGGTTTAGGTCTCCTAGTTCATCCTCTATTTAAAATGAGGAGGATCAATCTAATGTATCTACTTCTGAATAACGTGTATCTACTTCTTCATTTTTTTAAAAATAAAGAAATTGTTTTTATTACCGAAATAGAGCGACATTTTAAGAACTGGACTATCCCTAAGATAGATCCAGCAAATGTGTATAAATTTAGTATCTTTAGGCTTAAAACGGACTACCTTATATCGACGATAGAATATATAATTTCTGTAGAAAATGAATCTGCTGCTGTCTTCCATCTTTTACCAAACGCTCTCTTTACTAAGTACCAATTGTATAAATTTGGTCATGTAGAACTAGTACAGGTAGCTGTTAAGTCCTTAACAAAGGAAGCACAGAATACTTCATTGCTGGCATGTCTAAGGGATGTTAAACATAATAAATTCAAAGATTCATTATTTGGATGCATACAGAGTGTATTTACTGATGAAGTAATTTATTTTGATTGTACTCCTAATTTATCTTTCAATTTGCACAATCAGAATGCCTCTGATGCTTTGGCATTGAATCTTCAGTCACGTGAGTTTGATATGGCCCCTAGAACCAGCCATCCAGTGGTCATATATAGATTATATATGAAGTTGGCCAATACATTGGCTCTAAAAATAAATCTGCAACGATTAATACGTGATAAGGCAGGAGTCACAACTCAGTTTAGCATCAATGACGCTAAATCTAAAATTAAAAATATATATATATATATATATAATATATGAATTATTCATAGTTATTAACATAATACTTTTGGTTAAGTAACTATTATTTAAAAAAAAAAAAAAAAATCCTTAAATTGAACACATTGCCAATAAATGAATAATAATGCTTGGAATCCCTTGTTTAATATTATTCCAAGTTCACTTAATAAAATAATATTACATGTAGAACAAATTATTAATTTTAAATTAGCTAGCGGTATATATATGTGTGTGGGTGTGAAATCTTAAAATAGATGGTTGCATACATTTCTCTTCATTCTTCGAAAGGTTAACAATTCAATTACCACTATCATTTATTAGAGTAGTAGTTATCTTTTATTCATAGAAGTAGATATTTATACCATACAAATGTTTTTAGATGTCAAACATTCTAATATATTTTTTATTTGATTGGTAGCAACTTTCAAATATATACATTTGTATATTGTATTTTAATTAATTAATGTTGTTTTGTATTTATTTATACGGTAAAACAAAAATGGAGAAACCTACTATTGAATTCAAACCTATGTTTAAAGAAATTGAGATGTAAAATTACCGGACAAAAAGTAAAACATGGATTATGAATGAATAATAACATGTTTAACCTTTTTGTGAAATAATTTATTTTCAAAGTTCATTTAATAAAATAATCTAAGTCATAGAAAAATTATTAATTCTAAAGTATGATTGTATTATTAATATGTTAATGTTGCTTCGTATTTATACACCTCAGCGCAATGGTGAAGCCACGTTCAGGTCTAATACCACATTCAACCCCACAAAAAGTTGTTTACACAACAAATTTCTTATCTATATCAATGCAGTCTCATAAATTGATAATTTATGATCTAGACTCTA
The DNA here is from genome assembly GCA_022984855.1 of Dimocarpus longan. Taxonomy (NCBI): domain Eukaryota; kingdom Viridiplantae; phylum Streptophyta; class Magnoliopsida; order Sapindales; family Sapindaceae; genus Dimocarpus; species Dimocarpus longan. The sequence goes on from CM041018.1 coordinate 1,292,582, forward strand.
CTATATTTATGATTTCTTAATGAATTGGTCCCTCCACAGAATTTCTGGTCGATAATATTACTATATGTATAGAAACCAAAATGTACAGAATTTCATTTTTTTTTTTTCGAAGTACAGAAATATTTATTGGTTTCATCTTATATATCATATAAAGCTTTTTCTCCCACGATAGAACGAGACGTCTGGATGGAAGCTTGAATTTGTTCGGTGGGACCTGATGATCTAAGTTGTGATATGATCAAGCAGTAGGCATGTAAAATTAAATGGAAATTAAAGTGTGTGTGTGTGTCTATATATATATATATATATATATATATATATATATATATATCAGACAACACTGTTAACCCAAGACAACTATTTGGTGTGATTTTTGGGACAGTTTTTGTCTGGAGTAAGTGCGTGTACACAGGGACATAACCCGTGAGAAATGAAATTAGATTGGTGAGGCCAATTGTTTTTGTACTTGGTATCATTTAACATATATGGCCTTGCCACTTGCAATTCGTTGTATGGTGCTAAATCAGTATCCCACCGAATTTCACTTTTGTTCTTATCTTTTTTTCATAGCCATGCAATGATTTGAGATTGGAAACTTGTATGGCCGTTAGTTCATTACCTTGATTTTTCTCCTTAATTTACTCACCATGACCACCCTCCATTCTACACTCAAGAAGAGATTTTAGTAATGTAGGTCCATATTAATTGAATAGTATTACACCTTTTTAATAATATGTTTCATTTTTCTTTTCGAAACAAAATAAGTTTTACGTTACTCATAAATAAAGGTGATGAGACGTTTTATTTGCATTACAAGATGAATCATTCGAATTACCTTATATTTTACTAAATCGACCATAGGCCAATCCCTTTTCATTTGAGAGTATTAATAAGTTTTACCTTACTCACAAAGCTAATGTGAGAAGACATGTTATTGGTGTCACGGATATATTTATATGAATCTTCTGAAATTCATGTTGCTCGTAAACATGTGAATACAAAGAAACTTCACATTTTAAGAGCATCTACAATGCGATTTTGCATTTTGAGTTTCTATTATGACACATTGTGATAGATTTATTTCTATAGTTACAAACGTTAAGGTTCAACTATACGATCCAGTTTCTTAGACCTAGCAATTTAAAAAAAGTCAAACAATAAAGACGAATAACTTTGACATCGACATGGTGCCCGTTGGAGGTACTTCAACTCTTCAGTTTGGTCAATAAACAAATGAAGATAAAAAGAAAGAGTGAGTTTACGACTAATAGATGTGATCTTGGTGTACAGACTAGTGATGGAAATGTAGTCATTGAGATAAAGAATTGGGTAATGAGGATGTACTTGATGTGAAATGAGTAAGACATAATGCGATAATGTAGATAGAGATATTAGCTAAGTGTATATGGAAAGTTTAGCAGAATGACGATATGGTGAAAAAGATGTCATTTGGCTCTCTGGTTGCTCATCTTTAATAAGTGGGGAGAAAGCTATTATAGAGGTGCAATGACATTTGAGATTAAAAGATCTATTTGTTTGATCCATGCTTCTACATCTACTAGCGAATCCCCCATTAATTTGGTCAAATCTCTTATTAAAGAGGATTGAGTTGTCCAAACTTTACTACTGATCGTAGGTTCCCAGGGTTCTAAGATTCAATTGGATTGGATTAGATATTGATCAAACATCTAGGTTGCTATATTAGACCTTAACAACAACCTGTCTATAGGGCCTATAAATAGGCTGATTTGTACCATTACACATATTAACAATTTTTTTTTTTCCAATCCATTCTGGAAAAAATGATTTTAAAAATACATGTAATGGTAAAACTTTAAAAGCCTGGCATTTGCCATCGTCACAACTTGCATTGTATAAATAAAAAGACTATAATTTAAATTACTGTAAAATTAAATAAGTAATCTCTATTATCAAATCATATTAGACAATAATATTTTTTTCTCTTGTAATTATAAATATTTTAAATTCACAAGAAATTAAACTTTTGCTAAAATACTTTCAAGTGTAAATTTAAATGGTGTATATATAAAATCATGTTTAGTGTATTTGTTCTCATCTCAAACATAGTATGCTCAAATTCCACTACCTGTATATGGATGAAAGGATTTTTATTATAGGAGTACATATGTTATATTTAAAAAGGTTCCACAAACTTCAAATTTGATTGGTATCTTATTTTTCCAAAAAAAAAAAAAATTACAAAACCTTGTAAATGTAATAAGAGGAATACTTGTTCAAAGCATGTTTAATAATTAAAAATTGGAAGTAAAAGGAATCATATTTTGTTGGAAAAAGGAAATTATAGTTTCTTATTTATGCTTATAGTTATGATTTATATAATTCAATTCGAAATAATGTAAGATAATCTAATTATAAGTTGCATCCTTTTCTCTTAAGAAAATATACCTTGGGTTCGATTATAAAATGGACGTATAGAATACATATATTACACTTACAGAATTTCTGTAGAGAATGAACATGGAGAGGGGGTTTTTTAAAAAAATAAAATAAAATATATTGAGAGGGTGGTTGTTCCCGATAGAAAAGCATGTTTTGCGTGACATGATAAGAAATCCAAGAGTTTCAAAATTCCCATGTGACATGAAAATGAGGGAGAAGGAAATTAAGAGAAATCTTTCAAAATTGTCAATTGCTTGATCTCGAAGTAGAGTGATTCAGAACTTCACTATAGCCCAGTTTACTTGTCAAACAATAGGATGTTGAGTTTGAGCATTTCTGTCAATAAAATTGATAATTACTAAATAATTCATAGATATAAATAATTTATTAAAAAATTTCATTAATTTGTGATTTTTTTTTTTAATATACGAGTAGCTCTCTTCTATCTATTAAATAATAATAATAAGTAGTAATAATCTAGTCAAAAATTATGTTATTGTAGTGGATAAAGCATTGATTGTAAATCCATCTCTCTTATAAGAGGTGGATTCAACACTCATTAATAATATATATATTTTTTGTTCTTGTATAAGGGTAGTCTTCTACTTATATATGGATCTGGTATGAGAGCCTTTTTTTTTACCATATTATTGATATTTAATTCTATTTAATCTCGATTATTAGTGATTTTTTTTATATAAGAGCTATAATTGTTATTTAATTCCATTTGTTTCCGCTTGTTAGTTCCATAATGTAATGTAACGTAATACAATAAAAATTATATATACAGTAACAGTCTGAATCGTATCTCGTGTGAAAAAGTTGCTCGATCTCAAACAAGAGTAGGGTGATTATATACAGAGAGAGAGAGAACTTGAAAAAAGAATAATGATAATAATAGATAAATCAAAGTTGTACAAACATGTAACACGTGTAAAAGTGAGCAGGACGTGTGTCACATGCTACCTATGAAAGTTGTTGGATTTGCTTCAGGTGAATGAATTATACGAATCCAGGGGCCCCACCACCAAAGGTCCCGTCCTCGAACGCAAGCACCGAAGACCACGTGTCCAACACAGCACAACGCCGTGTCCAAGAGAGTGAAGTAAAGGACAAAAGCGGCCCTCTTATGATGGGAGTTCGAGGCCTGCATGACAGCGAAGATCAGGGTTGCGTCCACGTGGTTGTGACGACGCGTGTCGGTATCGTACGGTGGTAGGTGACACGCATGGTACTGCCTTCCATCTCGATCGCGGTTTTGTTTTGGAAATTAAAGTTCGTCTATGTTTTTTTTTCTTCTAAGACTGAAATAAATCAGATTAACCTGAGATTGGATACATTCCGAAAAACTATTTTTAATAGAAAGAAATTCATTCATGTCAAGATAGGTATAAACCCATACGGACAGTGAGTCAACTTATACTAATGATAAAAAAACTATTATGATATTATTATTATTATTATTGTTATTGTTATTGGATACATACCAAACACGATGAGAGGCAAGGGAGCTGCTGATGCCAACCAACGGCGCCATCAGTCAAATGACAGTCTTAATTATTTTAAGCTACTTCTCTCGTACGTGATCTGCCAACGTTAAAACATTGATATCTATTTTCATTTTTTTTTAAAAAAAAATGAGTCCAGATTTATTAATATATGTCAAAAATAATTAATTTAATATTTTTAATATTAATTATTTATGTCATAAAAAAATTGAAAACATAATGAGCAACTATACGTAGGTACTTCTTCATTATTCGATAACTTTGAGGGGAAATTATTAATTTTGAATTATAAAATTTTAAACTTTTCTTAATTAGATTTCAATTGAGGATGACAATTGATTAGATCGGATCAAGTTTGACCCTTATCAAATTTGATCCAAAATTTTTAAATGATACTCCAAACTAGACCCATACCTCAAGCAGATCGTCATTTTCCGTCTTCAACCCAAACCGATTGAAGGAATTTATTCTAAATTCAATCCATTAATTTAATTTAGTTTTTAATTAATCATATAATTACTATCAAAATATATATATATACAAACAAAAAATAGACAAATTGACTCTGATACCCATGATACTTCTAAAAGAGTTCCAAATTCATATAATAACTCTGACAATTACCAGAATAAGACTTGAACACCTTGTAATAACTCCCTTTAAATTTAGAGTTTTTTTTATCTTTATATATATACACCGCATTATCCGATTAGATTAGGGCAAAAAAGCTTGTCCCAAACCCAATCTGAAATTTTTTAGGGTTACTCCAAACTCGACCCATATCCCAAATAGGTAGCTACTTTTCGTTCCAAACTCTCCTCAAATAAATCGGATTTGTACGAGTTTGAATCGAATAGAGTATTTTTGTCATCCCTAAATTTAATCTTATAATATCTATTTTTTTTGTTAAGTTGAAGCTTTCGGCAAGCATTATTTTGAAGTTTTTTTTTTTTTTTTTTCAAATTGTAATAATTAATTGATACATTGACTTTAAAAAAAAATTAATGATCAAGATAATTACATCATGTATAATTTAAATCTAAACTCCTTTTATAAAAATTAAAAAAAAAAAATTAAAAGAGAATTTCAACTCTCAAATTTTATTTTATATACTTTCGTTAACAGGTGTGGCAAAGATGCAATACTGTAGATCAGTATCAAGTTTAAATTCTACCATGTGTTATTATTCGTATGTGTCGGTAGCTCCAATACCATTAATAAATATCTCCAAATTTTAAAAGTAAATATTTACATTGTATTTTAGTTTTATTTAAAAAATAATATTTAATTTTTATAAATTTTAAGGAATTCAATTGATATGGGATTGGAATTGGAAAAATAATAATAACAATAATCTTTATCGTAACTACTCATCACCTGTACGGGCTATTTAGTGCAGCTACATTTGTGTTATGTGAATAAAATAAAATCCAAGTAAACTTAAATATAGGTCCACTGATGGCAAGTAATGCTCGTGGAAGAAGAACAAAAGTCACAGATTGCTGATTCTTGTTATCCATTGGGACCATATTATGTTAAAGAGGTATTGGATCTAGGACCATTGTATAGGATGTATAATTCAATTTCGGTGGTGACTATATATGGTGCACACGCTATATCTCGCTTGGTATCTTATAGTACGAATTTATGCTTTATATTGGCTGCGAAATGTGGGGTAAGAAATTTTTTTTTATTTTGATATAATACACATACTATTACTGAAATAGATGGTGTCGTCGGACATTCTATGTGATATCCATTAAGACACAATTTGGAACGGAAGTTCCTTTGACTGGAAGAATGGATCTCAGAGGAAGGAAAGAGAAGGCCCAACACATACAAGAGAAAAACTACAATTATTGAAGTAGACTTTGGTCAGTCGAATCTAAGTGTACGAGCATACCAAGGTGGAGGCAACATCGGGCCTTTCCTCAATGTAGGGTAAGAATTTTATTGCACATGACAATGTCTATTCTTATTATCAAGGAAGTATACTAAAAAACGAGACGTGGTGTCAGCAGAATAATCAAAATTTGTCAAAAGATATAAAAAATGATGATGGAAACTTTTTTTTTTTTTTTCCATTAAAAAAAAAGAAAGAAAATAATGATAGAAACTTGTAAAACAATAATGACAAGTCAACCAAGCACCAAACCTCAACTACATGGACGATAGGAGTTAATATTCTTTTATATGAGAGAATTTTTAGAAGGTAGTTATGTAATTTATCAAATTAAAATTTGATCTAATTTGAAAATTTTAACTATAAGATGCATTCTCAACTTATTAAGTAACAATGTTAGTCCACTTTCAATTCTATTTTTGAGGTAATGATTTGAGAGAAATGCATGCATGAGAGAAAAAGGGCAAGATTAGGAGATAATAAAGAGAGAATTTAATTGATTTTTTTTATTAATAATGAAAGAGATAGAGAATATATTAAAAAAGAGGGAAGAAAAAATACATATGTATAAATGTGAATAGAATTAAAGATATCAATGCATCTCAACCATCCAATTTATTATAATATAAAGGTTAATAAATTATGTAATTTTTATGAGTAGAAAGTAGAGGAAATTTTTCATTATAATCTGTTATTTTTGAGAATTTATTTCATTTTTAATCGTGAATATATTATAGAAAAATTAAAGTATTCAAAATTTTCAAAACTCATCCATTTAAACAAGATTTTAACAAAAATTTAAGACATCATATTGACGAATTTTAAAAATTTTAAAGCTCATTATTTTCAATAAGTCATATATAGGTGAATAAATCTATCATAATACAAAGGCTAAAATGAAGGGGGAAAAAAAATCGAAAGTAAATGTTCATACCAATCATGAAGCATGTTATTTATCACTCCCGTCGCCACTTGTACTTCTATTCTTGTCTATTCCTGGTGTTTGGTGCACCAGAAAATCTGTATTAACTTAGATTTTTACAAAATATCGGTCTCGCTTTCAAAAAATTTCGTACGCCGGTTTCAAGTGATTCTTTAAGATTTGGATATGCAAATCTAAATGGGCCCGCCCCCGACCGCGGTATAGAATAATTTTGTGGAAGATTTTAATATTCACATTATTGCAATGTTTATAAAAGTCGAGGAAAGTTGGAAGTCTTAATCAAAAGATAATGGTACGATTAACACAATTCAAATATTTTATGAAGACGTCAAATGTTAATAACCGAAGAAAATAAGATAGTTATATTGTTGTGACTAGAAGTCCTGCATTGTTTCCAAATGGTTGGTAGATGTCGTTTAAATGGGGCTATAGGCCTTCATCCATGAATATGTATTTTGAGTTCGAAATCTCGAAAATAAAACCGTGAGATCATTGGACCAAAGCGGACAATATTGATGGACTATATTATAACATATATTAATTTTATAAAAATATTTAAAATTATATATTATGTTGTTATTTTATACTTTTAGAGACGTGTATGGGCATAGATTATGTAATAATTTACTTTTCATGCCATTTTTTTCACATGCCATAATTCTTTGGGAATTGACAAAGAGATATGATCTGATTATCATTAATAATTATCATCATATCTAAAAGTTTAAACTAGCAGGAAATATTACAACTATAATAACTGAAACTTGATATCATAATATGTTAACACGTTCCCCTACGTATAATAAAACAGATGATACATGTTGAACACATGTGTTTATCATATGTTAGTTACTCATTCGATCTAAAAGTTTAAATTAATAGAAAATTATTCAACTTTAATATTTAAAACTTAGGTTATGATATGTTAACAAACATAAATGTGATTAATAACTTCAAACCTCGTATTTTTATCATTTATCAAGTCATTTGAGACCATTTTATTGAGAAGAAAGGTGTTCTGTAGCATTATTGTAGTCAAAACAGCAGCCAAAAGTGTATTATGCCGTGCATAACAAGTGCTTTATTGGATGCTAAGATCTGGTTCAACCAAATCACCAACCAAGTTAATTATCATTTTTTCTTTTCAAATGTTTGCAAATCAAGCCCCTGGAACGTGGGATCAAATTACTTTTTATCCTGGAAAAAAAGGACAGAATTCAATATTTATAAGTTAATTTGATATTATTATATTATCATGCACAGGCACTTCCACATAGTTACATTAATTGTTAGGTATCTTATAGTTTTAGTGCGTCCATGAGCCCAGAATTTGCTCTATTATTTATTTTGTTAATTGGCCTAGTTGGACTGGGTCCAAGACGAAAGGTAACATTGGTAAGGTGCTGATGGACCGAAATTCGAGGACCAAATCATTTCCGTTTGAATTGGCCAATAAACGATGGTGCTTCCACCTCTTTAAAATCGTTGGTACACCCTAAATTTTTCTATATTTTAAAATTTCAATATTATCCTTAGATCAAACTATTAATTTTTATGAATAACATAGTTTCTTAAAGAGCAAACTCTCTTCTCTTCCTCCTCAACTTTATCCTCTCAACCAATCACTCTCTCACATTCTCTTTTTCTTTTTATCAAACCCTCAAATTCCCGGGCAAAAAACCCCACTTTCTATCTCTTACAACGATAAGAGTGGAAAACAAAGTTGTTTCCAGGAGGATTGACACTCCTTTTGGCCAAAATCCAGGACTTATTTGCCTTCAGATTTATTACATATTTGCTAATCAAATGCATGGTCTTGTTTATTGACTCCAAATTGTAGAGATAGTTTGTGAATGCAGGACAATGAACAATCCAATTATGTGAGCTACTATAAGAATTAAACCACAGTTAGTGTTGGATATCTTTACAAGTCCAGGATTTTATTTTCAGGAAGATTGATGTTTTTTTTTTGGCTTACCTGCGAGCAAAACCTCGTATTTCAAATCGAGTCCTTGGTTACCATAAAGTCATCGAAGATTAGTGAAGTTTGCAAATTGTTGGTTGCTTATGTTCCGTTTAAAAGCATGAAAGCATCACAACATTGACAGTACATAATTGAAAAAAAAAAAAACCGGTGAGTTACATATGAAAAATAGAAAAAAATACAAAAAATATTTATAATATATATTTTTAAATTTGTAAGGACATGCATGTGATTAATAACTTCAACGACTATAATGACAAGTCAACCAAGCACCAAACCTCAACTACATAGACGCTAGGAGTTAATATTCTTTTATATGAGAGTATTTTTAGAAGGTAGTTATGTAATTTATCAAATTAAAATTTGATCTAATTTGAAAATTTTAACTATAAGATGCATTCTCAACTTGCTAACTAACAATGTTAGTCCACTTTCGATTCTATTTTTGAGGTAATGATTTGAGAGAAATGCATGCATGAGAGAAAAAGGGCAAGATTAGGAGAGAATAAAGAGAGAATTTATATTTTTAAATTTATGGAAAGAGAATAGTTGGTATAAAGTGGGGTATGCTTAAAAAAAACATATTTTTCAAAAAAAAATAATGTGGGTGCACAAACAAATAAGGTGTACATACATACAACTTTTAAGGGGTGGTAATATTGCCAATCCAGGCCAACACCAGACCACTCCATAGAGTAATGGGCCTAGCCCATTCATTTTTCACTTTGCTTGCAAAACGGCCCTTTGTTGCACATTAGAAATGAACCTTGAATTGGACTGATGTTTGACACACACACACACACTACCAAAATTTCATGTTGAATAAAAGAAAGTTCATGATATATTATAATTTAAAAATTAGATAAATTATAGTTACTACTTACAAACTAGTTGCCGAGATACTATTAATTTGTGGCGAATCGATTTCGCTTCCTGTATGCAGCCAAACTCCAATTTGTCAACAGCAAGTAATTGAAAACTTCAAAAACTTTTCCACTTAATATATATATATGCACTGCACACACACACGCAGAGGAAAATTCCAAACTGTTTAGTTAAACAGTCCTTGTTATACTTTCACATGTTTGAGAAAAAGAATGTTTGGAAAACTACATAACATCTCTTTATTAATTATTAATTTTGTTAGTGAAAATTGTTTTGTACGTGGCAAACCATCTATCAATCAACTAACCTAACAAGTGTACGGTAAGTTTAACTCGTATCATGATTTGCGATAAATGAAAAGAAAATGGTTTTAATATAATGGTAAAATTAAAATCCATCTATCTTATCTATGAAATGTCGTGAATTCAACTTATCATAAATCTCATTAAAGGGTGAATAATTTTTTAACATTGCATTACAAAAATGAATATCCCTCAATTTTTTTTTTAGAAGTAATATGAAAATACCCTATGGTCTAATAAGTTTCTCCCGTCTCTTTCAAGATAATTTTTTTTATTTTGAAGTTATTTGTCTGTTATATAAGTTTGGGTATCAGACTATTATTTATAATTTTGGATAATTAATTTGTTACTCTTAATTTATGAATTTTATAGTTAAATTATAATAAGTACGAAAACTTTATTGTCTATGCATACAAAAATTGAAATTTTAGATCTAAGCTATTGTTCAGCTTTAACAAAGTGTTGTTTGTTTTGTTGACATATTGTATTTGTTTAAATCAATTCAATGTGATGTTAATTTTTTTTATAAGGACATTATATGACGCTTGTTCTTTAGTGTCGCCATGTTATACATATTATATTAGGAAATTAAATTTAATATTTATTTCATGTATGTTAATTTTATTTTCAAATTGTTTAACTAAGTGACTTGATAATGTTAGGTTACAATGTCAAACAATCATTCACCTAAGTCATGAAAAACTCTTCATGATGAGTTTGAGGGTTTAAATGAGATAAAGTTTACATGATTTTTATAATCGTATTGTATTTTATTTTTTTTATTTCTTAGGTTATATGTCTATATTGTAATGTGCATTTTGAGCGGTAAGGTTCATTATGTCCCCTTTATCTAAGTGTATATTTTGTTTTCAATCAATAAATTTTTCTTGTGTCGTTGAAGTTTGTTCGAATAAAATTTTTGGTCCTTTATTTTAGACCATCATTACATAAATTTCTTACTTTGTGTTGGGGCCCTAGATTTCGAATTCTTTAATAAATCATGTACATGAAATTGAATGATTGTTTACTGTAATCAGGCACAGGCTTAGGGTGACAACAAATACAATACCAATCATGGAAATAAGATGTTGACAAAGAAACTACTTTTTTCCAACTGGACCAAGCGATGTCTATCACTTGGCTTCAAAATGACATTACCGAGTAGACATACAGCTGGAGGCAGGTTTTCCATATCTAATAGAATTGAAAATCAGAAGTTCTAGTTTTACAAGCTAGTACTTACACTTTGCAGCATCTCATTTTGACTCCACCCTGTCACATTCTTCTTTTGGTTTAATTGACACCTTGCTGACGTGATGATATTATCACAACAGTTTGCTGGTAATCAGTTGCCGTTAAATGCAATATAGGGTTTCTAGGGTCATCTATTGGATACTGTGATCATATATTGTTTTATAGCTGTTGTCATTAAATATATTTTTAATACTTTCAATGTGACTAGACGCACATTTATGTAATTAAACTCATTAAAGCAATATTTGTTAACTTTCTTTCGTTTGTATAAACTTTAACTAAATTATTCAAATCAAAGACAATTAATGTAAATAGATCAATAGTTAATATTAACATTAGTCGAAAAAATGTTTAAAAAATATAGGCATGATTTAATATCCAAATTCTCATCGTCCGTGTGTGTACAAGACATTATAAATTCAAATTTTATAAATATACATATCATTCTTTAATAGATGGATAGGTATCGATGGTTTTATAATTATCAAAATTAAAAAAAAAATACAAATGCAATCCCATATACACATTTGAGAATCTACAATATATTTTAATCAATAATATTGATTAAATATATTTTTACACCATACGGTGCAATTTTTGTATTGAAATATATACATCTGGATGTGCTAAAGCATTTATTCCACGGATTTCACTATTAATTCTTAATTTTGACAACTGTACTTTTATAGATCCCGAACTCAAGTTGAATTTTTCAAACCCAAAAAATATCTCGGCAAATCACAGCTGGTATGCGCAAGTTGCAAAATCTTTTATAGTCGAACCTCCTCAGAGTTGAAAACAATTCACAGATACTTGCAAATAGGCCATCACATGAAAGCCGTGAGAGAGTAATTTAGTCAAAACTCATTTTGTGGCACTTGTAAATCACTGGCCACTGGTGGAAGAAAAGCGAACTCTTTTTCAGGTGGGCACCTAGACCTACACCTAATTATTAATAACAACATTCATTATTCTAATAGTATAGCAATGGCCATAATTCATTCTTATCTTTGGCTCTTAATGCGGATACACTCATCAAACCAACAACTATAGACACCTGAATCAGCATTACGTCCCCGAAAACACCTTTAGGACGTTAAGTTAATTTTACGCTTTTCAGTCGTCTCACTTATCTTCTTATATTATATGAATAATTTATTAATCTTATTAAATAAAATATTATACACTCAATGTTCTAAAAACATTGTAACAACACACCATCAATACTAATTTTTATATAGGTCATTTATGTTTATATATCTGATGCCTCTTGTATTTTCTCTTGTTCTGCTGTTTAATGAATTTTTCTTCTTTCAAAAAAAAAAAAAAAAAAAAGATAATCGAAATTTCGATTCAAATCTCATACAATAAATTTTATATTATTTTGTTGTTATAGTTGTTCTCTATGAGTGAAGATTTTTAGCTATCTTGTAGATAGCAATAAAATTCTAACCTACTCGATATTGGTTCTGATCCCAAAAAAAAAAAACCACCGAAACAAATCCTACCAACTTGCGGCCACTTAACTTCCATGCACAGCGCGTCACAGTCATTTGGGCAGTGTGGGGTGGAGGTGGTCGCGGTGGCGGGGACCATATCGTCGTTTCAACAAAGCCCGAAAAAATCTTTGTTCTTCCTCGGATTTAATGCCTTGACGTGGCGCCACCGCATTGTACCCAGGCTGGCGTCGCGTTCTCTTGCTGCTTCTTCTTGACTTAAAAAAAAAAAAAAAAAAAAAAAGGAAAAGTATTTATACTGGAATTTTGATGGGGGGCTCGCCAGCCACGGCTGTGATGTGGAATTCAAAAACCCTAAACAAGTAATCTAATCGGACGGTCACTAACTAAACTGAACGATTCGTATAACCAATTAAATTTCACTCTCTTCGTCTACCCATATTGATTATTGATAAATGCTAGATTAACAGTTTTTAAAAATTTTGAAAAATTTAACGTTTTGATGATACTTTGGATCTTAATGTTATTTTCATGAAATTTTACTTCCATCAACCGAACACATGAACCATGCCAGTTTCATCTCCACTTTTCTTCTTCCACCACCAAGACACCCATTGACAGGAAAAAAAAAAAAAAAAAAACACCTTAGATATTTCCCCCTCGTCATCAATGGAAATATATTATAATTAATTAACAACAAACCCCAAAAAGAAAAAAAATTCACGCAAAACTTTTTTTTTTAAAAAAAAAGGAGAAGGAACAGAAAAAGAGAAAATATTTACTCATCAAGAAGTGAAACTGATTTCTAGCATGGATTGTCTAAAGCATCGAAGAACTGAGAGTCGAGTTTGGCTCTACAAACAGGACAAACAGGGTTGTTGGACAGCCAGGTATCGGCGCATTGGAGGTGGAACCCATGGTTGCAACCGGGGACCAGCCGTGCCGGTTGCTCGCTCTCGATCTCATCGAGACAGACGGCGCACTCGGTCCCCAGCACCAGCTCGTTCCTGGTGATCTTCGGCAGCTTCTCCAGCTCCGTCGCCGACAGCCCCTTAGCCTCCGCCGGCTTCACCGCGTAGTTGGCCTGGCGGCTATTGTTGCTGGCGTACCAGAGGAGGCAGATGTAGATGATGAAGACGGCGCTCATGCCGGCGCATGGCAGGAAAAGAGCCAGGAAAACGGAGAAAATCATGCTGTGGTGGCTGTGGCTGTGGACGACGGCGGCCGCGGCGGTAGTCGCTGTTAGAGAAGGTGATGGTGCTGGAGAGGGAATGGTTGGTGGTGACGGTAAAGGTGCGTAATGTACGCCAACACCATAGCGCATGTTTTAGTGGGGGTTTTTATTGCTATTTTTTTTTTAATTTTTTTTAAGAGAAAGTGCGAGCGAGCAGCTTTTTAAAGTGGTTTTTTTTTTTTTTTTCTATGGGTTGTGGTTACTTGCGCTAGGAGAGAGATGTTTTTCAGGGGTTCGTTTTGAGTTCTTTTGTTTTGTATAGTTCTCTTTGAAAAGACTTTACTAGCCTGTGAGCTGCTATAAGATGTCTTCCATGCATCTCAGTGTATGAATTCTTTTAGTTGTTACTTGTCATGTTATATAATATGAATAACCAAATATATCTATTTTCATCGCTAAGTTGTGAGTTGCTCTGGAATATTCAGTTCTTGTTATTACATGCTATATTCTCAATTATATTATATTACATAACATGTTTAACTAATCAGACACATTTGATGTGTCACCATTTCATGTTATAAATTTTGAAAATCTAATGGCAAAATTTCCTATTATATTATATTACATGTTCAATTAATTAATACAGTATGATGTCTCACCATGTTATGTTATAAAATTTGAAAATCTAATTTATTTTTACTAATATAAATCATGTCACGTGACATTATTTAATTGGACAACTTTCCTAATTAATTTAAAGAGAGCATCTCACACAACTTAGAAATATAATAACATTTTTTACCCCTCCAAGATTTTCATTCTTATATGAAAATTTGCATATAAGAATGAAAATCTTGTAAAATATATATATTTTAATTAAATTATATCACAATGATATAACGTAGATAGAATATTTCGTTGTTGACACGATGGTACAATATGTAATTTAAAAATCTAATAGTATTATTACCACCCACAGAATGTGAACATTTCATGTCCGATCAAAAATTTTTTATATATATATTTTCATTATAAATCATATCATGTGATACAAAATACCGAAGATGATTTTACTACTGACTCGAAAAAGACGTGCTATGGACAAATTAGAAATCTAATTCACCAAATGTGAACGTTTCACATTAGATTGAAATTTTTATTATATTCTTTAAATGTAAATCATATCACGTGATATAAAGTACATAAATGGTTTTAGGGCTGACACATCAATGCGTGCCACCGTAAAACTTCTCTCGTGTTGGGACTTGGGTAGGGCGTATGTAACGGCTATATTGGGGGAAGGGGGTGAGGGGTGATGCGTATATGTGAGTTGGAGAGAGTGACGCGTTTTCGTGATTGGCAAGAAAGTACGTCGAAACACCACATAGACGTTTTTCGTGCAGCCCTACTTTTGGATGCTTATCTATTTTGGGGCAGTTGGCTGTTGCAAATGAGCAATGAGACCCCCTGTAGCTAAATCAGAACGTTAATGTTTCTGTTTTTTGACTAATAATAGCATTTTTGTGAATCGCAACTGGTAACTGTGGGCCTTGGCCTGTGGCTGCGGCTGGGTTACCATTGTTTGTTAGGGAGACTTCTTGCCTACAGAATTATTTTTTATTCAATGTTTAGTGTTTTTTGGTGTCTTATCGTGTGAGTGTGTGCAGACTGTTGACCTAGATAAATGTAATGATCCGCTGGTACGACTGGTCACAGAGAAGAAGTGTCAAAAGAAAACGAAAGAATATTCTTTTGAAATCTAGTAAGATTCTATGTGAATTTAACAGGAATATATAATGTGATATATGCGCAGCAAGAGCGTGACAGGCCCATAACTCTCAGATCCTAGACTGAAACCTCGCCCTGATAATTACATAGAAAGCTTCCTAGCAATCTTATTTGTGAAATAATTATAAAAATAACACATTTTTATATGTCTCACCTCAAAAATAATCTTTATATTCAAATCATCTCAACTCTAAGGTTGAGATGATTTGAATTTATATTAGAATTCACAACTTAAAAGTTGGGATTCTCTACCTTAAGGTTGAGATTTAAATGGATTAGTTTTCAACAAAACCCATTTACAAATTCAAAATAGAAATTCATTATTTGTGCATTTTGTTGTCATGGTTTTTTCTTGACAAAATTACATGCTCACATGTATCACTTAAAGCAAGCTGTGAATGATCAACGTAAGGTCCAATGTTTGTAACCGCATTTGTGCATCAATACATGTGAGCATCTATCACTCAAAGCAAGCAGGGAAAGATTACATGACTACTCACCAACCCAATTTATCTCCAGGAAATCATCGCTCATGTCTAATCACAATTACTGTTACTTCCAAAATTAACCAAGACCTCCCAACACATCAGTCATTCGAATTTTAACACAATGCATTATTCCAATGAAGCTATGGCAACAGCAAATGAATCCACTTTTATTTATTTATTGAAACTGCAAATGAAACCACTTGTATCAGAAAGAATACACTTGAGGAAACTTCACTAATGCACTGAAGCTTAACAGTTGTATAGTATGACAATCAGTGAATGTATAATACAAAAATAAATATAAAAAATCATGAGTTACTTGCTAACTATGAGCTTGATATTATACGCATGATTTTGTGAACTTGATCTTTATGGAATTTATCACGGTTCAAATTAGGCAGGGAGTCTCGAATCTCAGCCCACTTATGCTTAACAATTGTGACTTACTGATTAAGAAACTGCAGCATATATGCAAAAATGACAGCACATAGCAACAAACTTTCTGAAGTCTGCACACAAGTAACACCAGCTTGAGCAGGAAAGCAATCCCTTTCAAGATTGAGATCTGAGGAATGATATTCCCTTGAAACATCGGCGAAACTACTGACTCAGGAAAACATGTTGTGTTTTCATTTCCATTAATAAGACTTCAGCACCAACCGATGATAGCAATAGGGCGGGCAGCACACAGTTCCGTCACCTTCAATCAATTTGTTGCACAAATGCAATGTGACAGTCACATTATCTGTTGGTGCAAGTTCAAATTTTCATTTTAAGGCAGAATTGACCTCTCTCCATTTCAGCCCAGTGACGTAAATGCTTCGACTTGAGTTTTATCTCACCTCCACTTTGCGGCCCTGCCTGAAGGATTCAATTGCGTGAATTTGTTCCAAGAGTGATGCTCATCACACAAGTCAGCCGTAAGAATCATATATCTACCAATAATCCCCACAAGAACAGACTCCATCTTTGAAATGGTGAAAACGGTTCGTGTCTCTGATAAATATTTCTCTCCCTTCAAACCCGGATATAAATTTTATAACAGCATGGCAATCACCACATATTCTAAGGTTCTTAATTACTTGGAGAGGAGATCCTGGGGGAGTGTTAAGCAGCCCAAGCGCTACTGCCAATTTCTCACTGTGCCCACACAAGATTTGCTCCTTTTCCTGCTCCTCCACATCTTGCAACACGAAGTCAGTATTTGGAAAGCAACCAGAATTCTTCATCTCCATACTTAATTTATTCAACTTCTCCATGATTCGGGACATTTGTGGATGCGATCGGTCCCCTGAAAGAAGCATGTGCATTTTATTGTTGAATTCAATCCAACTGCAGCCAGGGTCCTTCCTCAAACCCATAGCTTTCATAGTATCCCTAACCGCATCTACCTCATTCCACATACCCTTAGAAGCATATATATTGGACAAAAGGGTGTAGTTCCCACAGTTTGCAGGCTCCAACTCAAAGAGCTTCCTTGCTGCAGCCTCACCTAAGCTCACATTGTTGTGAACTCTACAAGAACTAAGCAAAGCTCCCCAAACACAAGCATCTGGCTCGAATGGCATTTGCTCAATCATCTTCGACGCCTCATCTAGCCTTCCAGCACGACCAAGAAGGGTCACCATGCACGCATAATGCTCCATTCTTGCTTCAATTCCATAATCTTTAGACATGCTATCAAAATACTTGCAACCTTCCTCCATCAGTCCAGCCTGGCTGCATGCAGATAATACACAAGTGAAACTGATAAAATCAGGCTTCTGTCCATTCCTCCGCATCAAATGAAAAATCTCCAAAGCTTCTTTAGCTTTTCCATGCATAGCATATCCACCCATTATAGCATTCCAACAAACCAAGTTTTTGGACACCATCTTATCAAAAAGGCGTTGTGACACCTGAATCCTTCCGCACTTAGCATACATATCAATCAATGCACTAGACACAAAAATATCATTTGATATTCCAGTTCTAATAGAATAGCAATGGACTGCCTTCCCATGCATCAATGCCGCAATACTTCCACAAGCTGGTAACAAGCAAGGTATCGTAACTCGGTTTGGTCTAAACCCCACATCCTGCATCTCCCTAAAAAGCTCCAATGCCTGAACATTTAACCCATTTTGCGAGCACCCAGCAATCATCGACGTCCAAGACACAATATTCAACTCCATCCCCTCATCCTGAAACTGCCTAAACATCTCCAACGCCTTGTTAACAAAACCATTCCGAGACAAACCGGTAACCAAAGCGTTACAAGCACCTACATCCAAATCATCCATTTCAACAAACACCTTCGACATATCAACAGCACATGCACACTTACCATACATATCTATAAGCGAACTACCAACACACTTATCCTGTCCTAGACCCTCCTTGATCGCATAACCATGAACCTGTATCCCAACATTCAAATCCTCCAAGTCGCCTAAAGCAGAAACAACACTCGAAAAACTACACCCATCAGGCCTAAACCCTTCACAATGCATCTTTCGAAACATAAAAACCGCCTCTTTATAATTCCCACTAACATTGAACCCAGCAATCACACCATTCCACGACACCAAATTGGGCCTGACACCCAAATCCGCCATCTCTCTAAACAACC
Source organism: Dimocarpus longan (assembly GCA_022984855.1). NCBI lineage: Eukaryota > Viridiplantae > Streptophyta > Magnoliopsida > Sapindales > Sapindaceae > Dimocarpus > Dimocarpus longan. Next base: position 1,311,300 of record CM041018.1, read on the forward strand.
TCTTCGCATCCTCTACACAACCCAGTCGCGCATACCCAGCAATGAGTGCACTAAAAGTAACCAAATCCGGTTGAGACAATCTATCAAACACCTTGTGTGCGTCCCGTATTTTGTCACATTTCAAGTACATGTGCATCAACGAAGATTGAACAAACGAATCCGACTCCAGCCCAGATACAAAAACAATCCCATGCACTTGTCTTCCAGTTTTCAACGACGACAGACCGGCACAAGCCTTGGCTACATTGGGCAACACGTGACTATCCGGCGATACACCGAAAGCGAGCATGCGAGAGAAGACTTCAAGGGCCTGGTGGAAGAGCCTGTGTTTGGAATAGGCGTAGATGAGGGCAGAGAAGGAGAAGACGGTGGGGTCGGGGATGGAAGCGAGGATTTGGTCGGCGTCGGAGAAGCGGAGGTGGTTTGCGTAGTGGGAGAGAAGTTTCGTGGCGACGTGTGAGTCTTGGGAGAGGGCTGTTTTGAGTAAGTGAGCGTGGAGTTGGTGTGTGTGGCAGACAGAGGCTGTGGAGGAGTTGAGAGTGTGGAAGATGGAACGCTGTATGTTTTCGAAGCGAGGGAGAGCTTGTTTTGCTGCGGACATTTCTGCATGGACATGGACTCTTCTAAGTTTCCATTATTTAAAGGTGACGCTGAGTTAATCAAATATCGAGGAGGTCGTTAAACTTTAAACCAATTAATGATTTAAATAGGAATGTTGTAACATTTCTTAAAAATTTATCCAAACATTTTTTATTTTTTTTTTGAATGATTGATAAATTTATTTATAGCTATTATAATAATTTTAAAATAATATACTGATGATATGAATATAAGTTAGTAATATTATTTGAGCAATAAATTATGACAATTCTTTGAGTAATATAACACCACTCTTTAAATAAATATAAAAGTTTATGAAATAAAAAATAAATAAAAATAGAATATTACAAATTTACAACCTATCAAAATAGATAATCTCTCGATACCATATCTCATAACATATATATGAGAAATATATCACTGGATTAAGTAAGCTCGTCTTACTGATAATATATTTGATATTTTTATAATTTAAAAATTGAGCAAATTACAAAAAAACTACCCAATTGAAACGTTTTTACAGACGGAGTAATTGTTTTGATATAATTACAATTTATCCCCTCCCGTTAGCAAATTTCCGTTATATGTAATCAAAAATAGTGTAAAATGAGTAAAAGACGAAAATACCCTTGATTCTTGGAATTGACCGAATTGATTGAATAAAAAATTGAAAAACCTTTAAAATTTTCGTGTAGTTACTATTAAAATTTCTGTGCAGTTGCTGATCTGTTGGAATTTTTTTTTTTTTTTTTTTTTAGAATCTGAGTTTCCAGAAACTGGAAACCAGATTTTGGGTTGCCACGAGAATTTGGGTTTCCAGAACTAGAAACTCAGATTTTGGGTTTCCAGTAAACCCAAATGGAAACCTAGATTTTGTTTGGGTTTCCAGAAATGATCCCAAACATCCAAAAAATGGTCTTAAACATCATCAACAATCACCCAACATCATCAATCTACTCCTGAAAACCCAAAAAATGATCTCAAACATCATCAATTAAACTTAACATAATCAATCTCCCACAAAACCATCAAACCCAACATCATCACTAAAATTAACCTCATAATCACCCACAAAATTGTCAAACTGGAAACAAGAAAAAACAGAAATTAACCTTAAGTTCATTATTGAACCCAGATCTGGGTTCACGATAACCCAGATTCTGGGTTCGTCTGGGTTCTTCGACTAACCCAGAAGAACGAACCCGGAATTTGGGTTCTTCAAGAATCCAAATCTAGGTTCGTGAGAACCTAGATTTGGGTTCTTGAAGAACCCAAATTTTGGGTTCGTGATGAACCCAGATTTCTGGGTTCATCATATGATGAACTCAGATCGGGTTCGATAAGAAGAATAAGTAGAATAAGATGATGACCCCAGATCGGGTTCGAGAAGAAGAAGATGATAAACCCAGATCGGGGTTCCAGATCGGGGTTCGAGAAGAAGAAGAAGAGACATAGACACGGCGAATGGCTGAGGGAAGAGAAAGAGAGAGTATTTTTAAAGTTTTTAAATTTATTTTTTTAAATAATAAAACATTTAAAAGTTTTAAAAATTTATTTTTTCAAATAATAAAACATCAAAAGACAATTTTACCCACAAACTAGTTAAAACTAACTAAAGTCCATTAACGACAGGGGGTCAATTATAATAAAAGCGAAACAGTTGCTCCGTCTGTGAATGCGTTTTAACTGGGTAGTTAAATTATAATTTGCTCTTTAAAAATTATCTGTCGCTTTTTTTGATATTTTCTTTTAACATATGAGTTTCTGATTATCGTCAATTAAAAAAAAAAAAAAAAGGTTCAATTTTGATAATATATAAGATACATTTGATGTAAATAAATTTTATTGCTTAAGAAAATGAAATATGTAGTCGAATTAATAGTGTATCGATGGAGACATAATGTTAAGTTTATATCATCAACATGCATATTGAATCGGTAATTGATAGATTTTGTTATGTTATGGAAAACGTGTAACAAGTAATAGACAAGATAAAAATTACAACGACGTACCTCACGAACAACCAATCGGAGCTTCATCATTTTTGTTGATATTTTGTCTCTGCAATTATTTTTCATATATTAATGTAAAAACCTATTTGCAAATTCGCAATGATTTTTTTTTTTCCTTTTTTAATACTAAAATTTTCATTAAACTATCCCAATTCTGGGAACCATAAATTATAAGTACCAATATTCATCCAAACTTGAAATCACCATAACATACTCAATATAACCAAATCTTGTCCTTAAAAGAGGAATAAACAAGGATGATTAGATGGAATATCAGACGATATTCAATGATAAGATATCTATGAGATCCAACCAATCCACATAATAACTAAAACTAAAATTAACATATAAAATTGAAACAAAACGAAAATCAACGTCAACGCGAAAAACTATACAAATCTATCTTCTTGAATTGAAAATGCAGCAGCTATAGCTACCTGAAAACAAAGCATGACATATTAGAAAAGATCATTCCTGCACAACAATCAGAGCTAATTCCTAAACTTGAATAAATTCACCCTAATAGAGCTTTGAGATTTCTTATTACAATACTCTAACCCCCACTAAAACCATTCAGAAACTATCACTACCGTTGTCCACAAAAAAGACTCGGAGGCACCGAATTTCACTCAGACTTGAAATATTTATAAACAAAACATGATATATTGGGTTTTTAGGATTGGAATCAAATGTAATCTAGATCCACCCCGAAATACCCTCCAAAACTAAAAAAATATCGATGAAAAGAAGAGAATAGAGAAGAATATAGAGGAATAGACAAAGAAAAAGACAAAAATACTAAATTAGGCCCGAATCTGATAAGGATAACAGCTTCTACGAAATCTTCCTCTCTATTAAATGAGAGACAGTTTTCTCTGGTAGGTAAGAAAGATTTCAAGAAAGAGGATAATATTTTTCTACCCTTCCTCTCTTCATTTTGCAATGATGTTAATAATTTCTGCAATAATTAAAATTGAGAATTTTTTTAAAGAAATAAAAAAAATAAAAATTTCGATTTTTCTTTTAAAAGCACTTCAAATTTTTAAATAAGATCTCGAGTCTGACCAAATCTGGCACGTGCCGACCACACTCCCCAGCCACACATACTTATTCTCCCACCTCATCGGAACTATAGAATGAAAACCAACATCGCTTTTGAAAACAAGAAATATCTCAACAAAAAAAATCTGCGAAAACACATTCTCAGAAGTCGCATGCCTTTGTAAAGGTACACTTCTTTTCAATTCAATTCAAATTAATAATTAATTTTAAAGGCTTTTGTTTGTCTAAGAAAATAAGAAACGAAAAAGAAAATTTTTTTTCAACATATTCATAGATTTTGATTTATATTTCATTTCTATTGATACATTGAAGCTTTAATTTCATGTTTATCCATTATTTTTTTAAATTTTGATTATATTTGTTATAGGCGGTCTAACTAACAATGTCTTGTATATATATGGTGGTGTTGTTGTATTGTAGAGTAGATGAGCTCATGTGCAGCCTCAGCTGTCGTTGCTTCCACTCGGCGAATTCTTCGAAACCATGTAGTTTTTCTTGCATCTCACATGAATTTATCATTGGTTGATGGATGCAGATATTTTGCTAAGTTTGTTTTTGTTCGTAAATTGCAAATTTTAATTACTCCCCACATGACATTATCACTTATTGACGAATGCAGATGTTTTATTGAGCTTGTTTGTGTGTGAGTTTCGTGAGTTATGAGATTTTAGTTACACCCCACACGACATTATCACTGGTTGATGAATACAGATGTTTTATTGAGCTTGTTCGTGTATGAGTTTCGTAATTTATGAATTTTTATTACACCTCAAATGACATTATCACTCATTGATGATTGCAAGTGTTTTATTGAGCTTGTTTGTTGTGTATGAGTTTCGTAACTTATGAATTTTAGTTACACCCCAGATGACATTGTCGCTGTTTGATGAATGCAAATGTTTTATTGAGCTTGTTTGTTGGGTATGAGTTTCGTAAGCTATGAATTTAATTACACCCCTCATGACATTATCGTTGTTTGATGAATGCAAATGATTTGTTGAGCTTGTCAGTGTGCTAGTTTTATAAATCATGAATTTCAAGTACACCTCACATGACATCATCATTGGTTGATGAATGCAAATGTTTGTTGAGCTTTCAAATATTTTGTTGAGCTTAGATTATGAATTTTTGGTTAATATTGCTTTGAAAATGTTACGATGATGAATTTTGGATGAAATTATGTATCTTTGAGATGTAGTATGTGAATGATTGATATTTTTGTTGATTTTCACGTTACTTTTTGAAGTGAATCACTACAATGAGATAATCATTAGATAATATACATGACTGTTGTTAGTTGTCGATAGCATAATATATATTAGATTCCATACAGTATGAATATAGTAAACCATTGAAACATGATATATTATTTGATTTTCAAGATAATTTTTTAGAGTTTTCTTTGTTCAATCTGAGGGGAAAGGTTGCGTATTTGCCATGTAAAGATCATTTAAAACAGCCTCTTTATGGTGTTCTGCTATTGGTGATAGGTAGGAGGGATCTTAAGCGAAGGATTTTACCTTTCGCTATTTCAAGTGAAAATGGTGGAGCTGAAGTAGGAAGGTCTTATGATGTTCTGGATGATCATAGTGTTGTGTGTTCGAAGGATGATGAAAATTGTAAGTTTTCAGATGTGGAAGTTATTACTGCAGTAACAGGCTTAGAAAAGGGAATCTCTTGAAGTGTTGAGAATGTGAGAAACCGAGGAAGGCTTCTTGACAAACTGAAGGCTGTTCGCTTACATGTATTAGCATCAGAACATTGGAATGCTTCTCGACTCAAATTATGTCATAGGTATCATTCTTTCCCTCTATGGATTGTTTCAAATTTGGTTACGGAGAGTTCTATATTCTTGAGTGCTTGCTGAATAGAGAAACTTTGACAGTTTATCCTTCAATATTTCTCCATTTTAAAGAAAACTTCTGTGATTCTTTTGCCATTTGGTTCTCAAAGTTTTATATTGCTATTGTATATAATTTTATCATGCATTTGCTTTCATTTGTTAAACTGCACATGTGTGGATTCACCCTGGCCCCCTATTTAATCCCATACGTTCCTTTGTTTCCATGCCCATTTGTTACCAATCTTTAAATCTATTGACTGAATAGATAAAGCAGTACTTTGGTGTTTGAATGTCATCCAGTGTGATGTTTGCTAATATGCACAAGGTCTTGAATGATTTGACACTGCACTAGCATGTGTAGGTTCATATTTTCTTTTGTAAATTTTACAGTCACTGTACTATCAAAATATGACATTGGTAAATCTGTTTCTGTCATCTTATTTCTTGTGAATCTTCACTATGGATACTGTTATTTATTTAGGTAGTATTTATCATGGGTTAATATAGAAGTACAATATTTGCATTACAAGTATGCTCTAATGTTGAAGTTTTTATCCTAGCAGACATTATTTGGAGAGTACGACAAACTTAATTCATTATCTAGCTTTGAAATGCCTTGACGTGGAGCAACTCAAAGAATATCTTTCTTCTATTGGCTTATTGAATTTGAAAACCGTTAATCCATATATTCTTTTAGTTCTTACATCAGGAATTCAACTATTGGAGAATCTGAAACCCACTTCTATGAAAATGGAAGTGAACATTAGTCTTAGAATTTTCAGTCAGAAAAGATTATACCAACAAAAATTTGGGAAGTTGACTGTAACTGCCATGAGGAAGAAACAAGACTCAAATAAAGAGTTATTATTATTATTGGGGTCACTTTGAGACAATAGAACTACTCATATTATGGTAACAATTGACCAAGAAGCTACTGAAAGTGAAACATTTGTAATTGATCTTCTTAAGGCTGGGGCCTCCATCATTCGGATCAATTGTGCTCATAGAAGCCCTAGCATTTGGAATGACATAATCAAGAGAGTAAAAAGAAGTTCTCAAATGCTGGAGACACCATGTCGGATTCTTATAGATTTAGCTGGACCAAAACTCTGTACAGGCAAGTTTGAGCCCGGTCCATGTGTAGTTAAAATATCTCCCAAGAAGGACGCGACTGGAAACGTGATCTTTCCTGCTCAAGTTTGGCTATCTCACAAAGAAGTAGGTCCTCCTCCTGCTCATTTGTCACCTGATGTAATTCTATCAATAGATGACCAAGACTTTCTCAGTAAGATTGAGGTAGGTGATAGTTTGAACTTTTATGATGCTAGAGGGAAACAAGGGATTCTTAAGATTTCTAGACAATTCGATGTATTTTCTGGCACTGGGTTTATGGTTGAGTGCACTAAGACTACTGTCTATGTTCAGTCTGGGACACAATTGTATATTAAAGGAAAGAAAACAAATTTTCACAGTTGGGATAGTGGTGATGTCCTTGCGGCGGAACCATTTGTCAGGTTAAGAGTTGGAGACTTGCTAATCATATCACAAGGTAAGTCTTGTGAACATAACGAATCATATGGGACCATAAACGGTGCTCATAGGGTTTCTTGTTCCTCTGACTATCTATTTGATTTAGTCAAGCCTGGGGATCCTATAGCTTTTGATGACGGAAAGATTTAGAGAGTAATCAAAGGAACAAGTATTTCTGAGATTGTTGTCTCAATCACTCGTGTTGGTCCTAGAGGTACTAAACTTGGATCAGAAAAATTCATTAACATCCCTGAGAGCAATATTTGGTTTGAAGGCCTTACTTCAAAGGATTTCATAGATCTTGATTTCATAGCCTCTCATGCTGACATGGTGGGCATATCTTTCGCCCGAGATATCTGTGATAGAGTTGTGCTTCATCAAGAGCTGGAGAATCGAAAACTTCAAAATCTGGGAGTCATACTAAAAATTGAGACAAAAAGTGGGTTTGAGAAATTACCTCTCATGCTTCTGGAGGCTATGAAGTGTCCAAATCCTCTAGGGGTTATGATTGTCAAAGGAGATCTTGTTGTGGAGTGTGGGTGGGAAAAATTGGCTGATATACAGAAAGAAATTCTCTCTGTTTGCAGTGCTGCACATATACCTGTCATTTGGGCAACTCAGGTCCTAGAGTCACTTGTCAAGTTCGGTGTGCCTACTGGAGCTGAGATTACTGATGCTGCCAATGGAAGAAGGTAGGTATTCAATCTGTTATTTTACCCTGACCTTTTCATTTATCGTTTAAAGTGGTCTATTAATATAAGTGACTTAATTGATTCGACTTTTGCTCATGTATCTATGGTGAGACAAGCATTTTAACACCAATGTAGGTGTAGCCCCACCTTTATATATTGCCTAGTCTTAGATAAGTAAGGCCTATTGTTTCCTAGAATCAGTAATAATTTTTATGTTCCCTTCTAACATGATTTGCATCTTAGAATTCTTTATCTCCTCATGAAATATTTCCCTAATATAAGGATATGGACCAGTGATGCACGTATTTGTTTTCACAGGGCAAGTTGTGTAATGTTAAACAAAGGCAAAAATGTAGTGGAAGCTGTTTCAACTTTGGATACAATCCTCCATAATAAAACTGCAGAGATGAAAGCTAACCTAAAGTCTCTTCTACTGTCAAGCTACCTCTTTTAGACCTTGTCTAATGAGCAGCAATAGTGTTTTTATTTCTCTTATTTCTGGGATGAGATCTTAGTTTTGTATGTCTTCTTTGCTTGTACAAAAAGTAGTACAAGTCTGATCTTGTTACTTTCAAGTTTCAACTGCCCTCTTTTCGTAGGATTGGTAATTCAAACCTGTAAAATCTAGATGTTGTACAACAAAACCAAGAAATAGCAGAGCATCATCAACTTCAATTCAAACTACAAGAAGAGGCCAACAAATAAAAAATTTAAAGGCAGAAGGCCACTGATTATAATAATAATTACAGTGACAAAGGAAGAGGTATGAATCAAAGTACCAAGTGACTAGAAAAGCTTCAAAAAGTGTAGATGTTTTAATCTTTCAAAATCATGGTATGTTGCATAAGTTTTTCATATAATTAATAATTTATATCATTATTTTGAATGACAAAGTGTGTACTTCAGTTCCATTGATTGAAGCTTATCTCCAAAGTGACATGGTAAATCTAAATGCCCTTTAGATCCTGAAAAGAGATGAAAATATTGGCTAAAAGTCAAACACGAATAACCTTTGATATAGTAATGATGTGGCATGTACGTAAATTGTTATGATCAATTGAAATACTACAAAAGTGTGTGTTGGGGTATTTGGAAGATTTGTGAACTCTCATGGGAAGCTATAAGACGATGCGGGGAATTTTGGGCAATAACAGTAAAGACGTTCGAAATGGCCAAGAATTTGATAGTCTGATGATGCTGTAGCAGCACTGGTACCAAGATGTGGCATGCTTTGTGTGTCATTAGATCTGCCTCTGGCAGCTAAAGCTCAAAAAGCTTTTGAACTATACGTGAACTGTGTGTTGGGTTGCTACGTTTTGCCATATGAACACGTTTTGTTATGCACACAAGTAATACTACATTATCCAAAATTTTATTCAAATTCATTACTGAAATTATGTGATAAGTTTATGTGTAACTATCATATCATCAATATATCATTTCAAAATTAATGTGATTATTACAAACCAATTTATCACATTATTTGGATAAAATTTTTTGACAATTTTTTAAGATATGTAACATTATCTTTTGGGTATTAAATTAATGGTCATAAAGTGAAACATCTTGCTTATATTAATGCTAGATTAAGAAGGCATGTGGATGAGTCACGCTCGAGTAACAAAAAAGCCTAAATTACTGACAATTTTGAGGATATGTTTTATTGTTTTATGTATGTATAAGGGAAATTCTCTATAACATACCCTAAGTTTTGATCCTTCTCTAAATATAATCTTCAAAATTTTGAATTTATGTGAAAATTTGTTTACTTATGGTTAAAAAAATGTTAATATGGCTTCTAATTAGCAAATGGCTTCCATACCATTTCTTTTAGATAAACAAAGTTCATAACGAAAACTAAGTCAAACCAATGTGGCTTTCACCTAATTTCAACAAAACAAGATTTTTCTTTTTTTAATATAAAAAAAAAAAGACCAACATGGTTTCACCTAAATTTACCAGAAAGAAAAAAAAATGAAGTGGAGTCAATAGGAAATCACAGTTAACTATTATGGTGTGTTTACTCGCTGAATTGGAGAATGAAAAAGATTAATGAAATTTACTTGCTTTAAAATTATTCCATAATGAGAATGAAACGGTAGGTCTCACGTGAATTTTAAGTTGTAGAATGGAAATCTCATTTCCCCCATCTCACTTAGAAGTCTCATTCTCATTCTCCTTTCTAAATTAAAAAAACTTTTATACCCCACATTAAACGAGGTTGTGGAATTTTTTTTGAAGTTATTCTTTTATTTATTTTTGTATTTTTCGTTCTATAGATTACATGGTATGTATTGTTATGAAATAAAATTGTTTATTTTTACAATATTGTTAGGTTATATGAGAGTTTAGAAATAATCACAAAATTAATAATCATAACAGCTATAATGATGAAGTCTAACATAACACTTTTAAGGTAGGTTTATATATATATATATATATATATATATATGAAAAATAAAAACGATCATTATATTTCTATTCGAGAAATAATATAATATTATGAAATTTTTGTTTAAAAATAAAAAATATAATATGATTTCATATATTATGGATTGTTTGAAATTCTTTAACATTAACAAAATTAAAAAGTAAACTATAGATACATAATATACTTACAATAATATCGTTAAGAAAATTTATTTTTGTTATGGAATATAAAATATTGTTAATCAATAGTATTTTTGTAACTTATAATTAATTCATTATGATTTCGAAACAAAGTAAACAGTTCAATGAGAATACTGTTGATTCCTGCAATTAAAATAAATAATTTATTCTGATTCCAATACATCATTCCATTTTTAAATCATTTCGATTTCTGCAATTTAATTAAACGCACCATTATTGTTTTCAATAATGGTACTCTGCTCAAATTTAGTATCAAAATAATATGACATGCTAGTATGATATGTCTCATCATTAGACATCTCTTTATATTTTAATGAATTAAAATTATTTGATTAGTTTTCTTATTTTGTATGATGTCACGTCATTTGAGCATCAATTTGTATAGAATATATTCATATTAATAATATATAAAATGAGCAATATTAGATTTTTTAAATATTTTATCCAAATTTATTTTTAAATGATGTGATATGTGAGTTGTCATAATTTTATAAATCATAAGATGATATAATAATTGATAAGATATTGACAACTCACGTACTATATTATTTTTGTATGAATCGAGACAAAATATTTATGAAATTATTTTATATAAAATAGATTTTTTTTTAGCACTACAATACATCAAAGCATGTCTGGATTCAATGAATCTAATCTCTATAAAACTTGTATGATTACATATCAATTGGACATCAATTTGCATAAATTATTTTTATATCAACAATATATAGAATAGATAATTTTTTAGCACTAAAATACATCAAAGCACGTCTAGATTCTATGAATCTAATCGCCATAAGACTTGTGAAAGAATTTGATACGGTGGAGACATAAATTAAAATTTCAATTGAAGATGAGGTCCTAAATCAAGTCTCAGAAAAGGACCTTCATTTTTTTCTATCCTGTAAATTTGTTTTTCCATTCATGTTATTTATTTATTTATTTATTTTTTACTTTCATACATTTCTTATCATTTTTTTAAATCTATTTGATCTCTATATTTCTTATTTTATTTTATAGATCTACTTTATTATATTTTTTAAAATTCTGAATTAAAAATTATACATAGTTAAAAAAAAAAGGCCAAAAATTCATTTTTCCGAGCTAAAAACCTCAAATTATCATATAGATGACTATTATGAAAATCCAGTGCCACTTCTATAAGAAGAAAATAACCTAATTCAATTGGACTATACCACTGATACATCAAAGAAGTTTCATTCAAGCCTTCACTTTCAATTTTAAATAGTTTTTCAAAATTAAAATTCATATTTAAGAAACCTTCGGTTTCAACTTAATGATTTTTTAAAATCTAAATACAAATTTAAAAATCTTTCATTTTCAATTTTAAATGATTTCTTAAATATAAATACACATTTAAAAGCCTTCATTTTCAACTTTAAACAATTTTATAAATTTAAAATATACATTTAGCTTCCATTAGACCATTACACTTACATTTTTTATGAAACTACCATTACCCTGATTTACTTAGAGTTAAAACAGAGACTCTTTTCATCCAAAAATAATCCTATAGACTCATTTTCAGAAATAAATAAAAAATTAGAGTCTCTTTCAAAACTCTCCCCTTTATATATTTTCATTATCTGTTCTCTTGCCAACTGTTCAAGCACAGAAACACCAACAAACGGAGCACAAAAATGCGCATAAAAAAGTTCGCAACTTTACTATTACAATCGACTTTGCTTTACTTTGTAGTTTTGAATTCATCGAAATGGTTCGCTGAAGCTCAGTCGGTGCCACCGGTTAAGCAGGACGGGTTCTTCTACAAGAATCGCCGAATCAACTCGGATACCATTTTGGTGGAAGCCTTCTTCGACCCGGTCTGCCCTGACAGCAGGGACGCGTGGCCTCCGCTCAAACAAGCCCTCCAACACTACGGCTCTCGCGTCGCTCTCGTCGTCCATCTGTTGCCGTTACCGTCAGTCTCTCTCCTTCTTTTTGTTGTTTTTGTTTTTGTATTGTCAATTTGCGATATATTGTTTGATTCATTGAATTTTGAGATTTATTTTTCAGGTTTTATTTTGTTATATTTTGTTGATTTCTATTTTTTCTAATTAGTTTAGCAGTTTTACTAGATTTTTCTTCTTAAACTATCTAGCGAGATTAATCATTTTCTTGAGATCTGAAATTCAAGGTAGTAAATATCAGTTTCTGTTAATATAAAGCTTTTATGGTCATCCTAATTTTTAAATGGTTTATTGTATTTGAATTAAATAGAAAAGATAAACGTTTTTAGTAGGAAAAATATAATAAATGATTGAGATAACCAAACCTAATAATTTAAAAATTATATTTGAATTAAATAGGATATATAAATGTTTTTAGAAGAAAGAATCCAATGAATGACTAGATCAGTAGTCTTAACAATTTAAAAGTTAGAATAGATGGATCATAGAAGTTTTGTCTATCAATCAAAGCTTTTATGTTCTTTTAAATTGTTTGGATCATTAAGTTTAATCATTCATTATATTTAAATTAATTAGGAGAAAGAAATATTTTTAGAGGAGAGAATACTCATATTTTATAGCTTTTATGCTCACTTATATTGCAAATTTGCAATGGATGAAGTGAACGTAACAAATGGAAAAAATAATCATTAATGTATATTTATTTTAATCCATACATTACAAGTTGTACATGAGTTGAAATGTCAAATATTACTCACTCAATATAATCAGAATTCAGACATTATATTTAAGAGTTGCATGTTGGGGTGATGGTTTAGGCAATGAAGAATTGATGTGGAAAGCAGATGGTTTCGTCATTATTTTTTGGATGTTTATATTGGGAAAAAAAAAAGTGTCTGATATAACATTTAATTTGCATTTATGATTGTTTATGGTGGCATGACAATGCAAATGCTTTTTATGAACTAATTGTTTCTTTTTAAGAATTGCAGTTACCATGACAATGCATATGCTACTTCTCGTGCTTTGCACATTGCCAATTCGCTGAATTCTTCTAGTACGTTTCATTTGTTGGAGTTGTTCTTCAAATATCAGGTACTAGTTCACAGCATCAGCGGCTTGTTCTAGTCAATGTGTGTTACAAACAAGTCAATTTTGTAAGCATTTATCGTGACTAGCAAAGAATGTTGCAGAAATGATGTTTTATTGTAGGTTAGCTTGTGTTCACGATCATCTTTGCATTCACATTCGATGAATTGTTTGAAAGGAATGACAGAATCCTAACAATTTTTGTGGATGTAAATTTGTCAGCTGCTGGCTTTTGTTAAGCCATATTGAATTTTTTGTGTAATTTATACTTTCATGCAGTCTTAACTTGTTGGAAGTTGTTAAACAGGAGAGATTTTACAACGCACCAACACACAACTTGTCTCGGGCTTCTGTTGTGGACGAAATTGTGAAGGTTTCAGCAGAAGCTGTTGGAAACTCCTATTTATCAGCATTTGAAGCTGGCTTCAATGACAGGAAAACTGATCTTGTAACAAGGGTTTCATTCAAGGTAAGACAACATATAATTCTCTTTTATGCTTCCGTTATATACTTATACTAGTGCTCTATGTATTAGAGTTATAGGTTTACCAACCTATCAATTTAACTAAGTCTCCATTTCAACAAATTGTCAACAAACCGTCGGACAAAATTTACTTGTGTTACAAAATTTTTTGGAAATGATATATATAGACAGTATCCAATTCTCTTCTGTGCACCAATTTTCTTGAATTTCTTTGATTGTGCAGTTTAGTACTTCACGAGGTGTATATGGGACGCCTACTTTCTTCGTTAATGGATTTGTATTACCCGATGCTGGCTCCCCTCTAGATTATAACGGATGGAGAAAGGTCATAGATCCACTGGTTGGCACGAAGAGGACGGAATCTCTTCATCTCCTCTTATGAGGAAATTAGCTGTCTTAACGCCTCAGATAGCTGGTGCTTATTACCTGGTGTCTGAAATGTATATGACAACTGAAGTGAGCCAGTACACTGATAATAACCAGTCCCATGTTGCAGTTAATAAAATATACTATGTAACCTCTATATGTATGCTGGTAGTACATGGTACATATCTGTCTATCGGGTCTCTGAATAAATAAATCTCACTCTGTCTCTGCTTTTGTAAAATGAAATTATGAGGGAAAATCTATGCGCTTTTTTTTTTTTTTTTCCTTAACAGATAAAGAAAATATCGTTGTGCATGTGGAAGAAATGATCGATCATGATTATGTATTATAAAAGATGATAAATTTGAGAATAACACTTATAGTGTATCATGTATTTTTCAACGTGCAAACAACCAATTACAAGCCTCCATCGCCCTAGTTGTTGAAATTAAAACTTCCTGTCTTGTGAGAATACTGGTGCCTAATCTCCCTTTAACAGGATACTTGATCTCAAGATTCTTAACCATATTTGCAAGCTATTCATGATTCCCAAGTCTCTATGATTAATATGATTAATTAACAAATAGCCCTATCAATTATATTTTTTTTTTGAAAAAAATATAGCTCTATCAATTATAAAAAGATGAGGATGGTCCGATTATATGTTCCTCACGCCCACATTTTAAAAATTATGAATTTCAGTTATCCCCTTCCAAAATCTCCTAAATCATAAGTTTTATTATAAATCAAAGACAATTTTACCAGAAATTACCAAATTTGAATTTATTTTCAATTTTATTTTTATTAAAATATATTAAAATTAAAAAAAAATTAAAAACAAAAAAACCAATTGTGACTCAAGTCATCTGCCTCCCACAAAATCCTCCAAATCATTAGTTTTCCAACAAACAATTTTCCTGTAAATTACCTGTATCTATATTTCTTTTATTTAAAGAAAATTAAAGCAAAAGAAACCGCAAGCGGTTCAAACCGCTTTCGGTTGGACCGGATAAAGGAGTCGGTTAGGGTAGTTTTGGAATCAATCGGCTGCGACTATAAAACGCAGGAGGGAGCTCGATATCCGGCTTAGGGCATAAAAGAAGAAACGAAGCCGCAGAAAAGGGCTCATCATTTTTTATCTTCACTACAGGTACGTCACCAAAACCCTAGTTTTCGTCTCCGATTTCTCTCTTGAACGTTCTAGTCTCTATCACTGGTTTCTCTTCCGCTTCTACAAAACACACACTCGTTTCGCTTTTTTTTTTTTTTGCCTTCGATTCGGTGTTTTCTACACACTACTGTCGCTGTTTTCGTTTCCTCTTTGAAAAAATCAGTACTCATTTGGTCTGGTTTTGTGGTTCTTTTTGGTTGTTTGTTTTTTGTCAGGGAAAAAGAGAAGATGGATCGGTACCACAGAGTTGAGAAGCCAAAAGCAGAGACACCAATTGACGAGAATGAGATACGGATTACGAGTCAAGGACGGATGCGCAGCTATATCTCATACGCTATGAGTCTGCTTCAGGTTTCTTTTTTTTGACATTTTTTTTTAATATTTATTTGTTAAACGTTTGCAGTTTGATTTTGCGATTTTCGTTAACTTTAATATAGAAATGATAAATTAGAAGTCTTTTGAGAAACTAGACGAATGTATAGTGATAGAGTATGAGATCTCTCTGTTTGGAACTATGGAGTTTGTTGACACTGTTGTATTTATTATGCAATTGAAGTTATAGTAGAGATAAAATGCTGTTGTTTGCATGTGGTTTTAGTTGGTTTGTGTTTCGTGTTTTGTCGTAGGAAAAAGGTTCAAATGAAATTGTATTCAAGGCAATGGGAAGGGCTATTAATAAGACTGTGACGATAGTGGAGCTAATAAAGGTATTTTGTGACTTTTATTTGTTTTCGATATAGTTATAGCTGGGGCTGTTTTGTTGTGTGGTCTTATTATTTATGTGGGGTTGAGAGATCTAAGGTTGTGTTTCTATTGTAGAGGAGAATTGTTGGTCTTCATCAGAATACAGCTATAGGATCTACAGATATAACTGATACGTGGGAGCCCCTTGAGGAAGGCCTCCTCCCGTAAGAGCAGTATTTTTAACTTTGGTTTTAGAATAATTGTTGGATGCCAAGATAATTTTTTTTTTTTTCTTTGAGAGTTATTGATTTGTAAGATTTATTTGGTTGTCTTGTGTTTTTTTGTTTCATTTTCACAGTTTGGAGACCACTAGGCATGTATCGATGATTACCATAACCCTTTCAAAGAAGGAGCTGAATGCAACTTCCATTGGGTAAGTTCCTTCACTTGCATTCATTCACTGATTGTTAAGTTGTGTATCTCGTTTTAGTTGATGAGATGGAAATCAGAAGTGTCTTCTTTGGTGTAAGATTTATTTTCAAGCTGTTGAGTTTTTGGCAGCCTTTTGTCCTTATTGTGAGTTGTGTATTCATTTGGTCATAGATGGCTTAGAAAGAAAGGATAGGAAAGTATATCTACGGGAAAATATCGAGATTGTTGCCATCAATTTGGTCCTGGCTGCTAATTAAATTCGGGGGAAGTTTCTGTGGCCCACACACACACACACACACACACACACACACACACACACACACACACATGTACATACAGACATACATACATATATATATTTTGTTGTCTTGGTCATTTAGGATGAAATGATGTTTCAGAATCTGTTGTGAGATCAATACTTTTGAGGTTTCAGTACATCAATGAATTCTACTTGGTACTTTTTTGGAACTCTATAGAATAATGCTTTTTCATGAAATTGAAGTCTTAGGAAAGAATTGTTTTCAAGCCTCAGAAAGTGTGACGGTAACTGAGCTGTAGTTGGGATCCTGACTTTTTACTTGACCCTCAGAAAGTTGCCTTATTATTGGAATTGTTGGGACAGTCTGAGATGTTAAGGCTTCTTTCATTTCTTAGGAATTTATAAATGCCATACCCCACCACCTCTGTGACTGTTGATATTTTGTTTATAATTTCATTGAATTGCTACTTCCTTCAGGTATCAGCCTCCACTGCCTGCAGAACTGGTCAAGGCATCAACAGAATTTGAGTATGATGGAGGTATTATAATAATTGATTAATGTACTATTGCACTCTAGTATCTGTGTTTGCATTTTTTAATGTTCCTCTCTGTGTTGCAGAAGGTTCACCTAATGGCCGTCGTAGGGGTCGGAGCGGTAGAGGAAGGTCTAGGGGAGGAAGAGGTACATTTGGTTTTGTGCCTGTGCGACTATTATATTGCCGATAAAACGTAACATGATATATACAAGTTTCCCTTCTTCAGATGGTAACAGCATATGATGGATTCATTATTGTGCAGGTAATGGTTTTGTGGCTGTTGAGTATGAGGATGGAGTTTGGGACCGCAGCAATCGAGGAGGCTATGGTAGGGGTAGACCTCGAGGCAGAGGACGGAGTTTCCGTGGCCGAGGAAGAGGAGGATATAATGGACCCCATATGGACATGCAGCAAGATGGAGGCTACTATTATGAACCACATGCTCAAGGAAATGGTCAGAACCTTTCCCATGTACCCCTTCATTTACAATTAACGTCTCATATGTTTAAACGATGCACACTATCTAATTTGCAGTCTCATTTTACTGTGCTGCTTAGATTTGTAAATTATTGACTGAAATTTACTTGTGCAGGTCGTGGTCGTGGGAGGGGAAACCGTGGAAGGGGTCGTGGCAATAGATCAAATGGACCGATCCAGGCAGCTGCATGAGACAGTGTTTCCCCCTTGAACTGGATGCAGATTATAAAGGGTTGCTTCATCCATGTTATATCTAATTTGTCTTTCTGTATTTTTTCCCCCAATTATCAGTGTTAACATAGGATATTCATATAGCGTGGTTAGTTTAATCGGATCTCCGATGAGGCAACCTGTCTTTCTATTGTAGAATTAGGTGAGAGATGTTTTTACAATTCTAATTTGTCTGTCTTGAACGAGTAGTGCATTCTTTAATTTTTCTGTTTGGAAGTTGTTGCTTTAAAAGCTTTTAGGTTATGGTTGGCTATAAAGCTCAGTTTGATATATATGCTTTTAAGCCTTTTATTCATGTTGTTAATGAATTGTGGTTTCATCCAAACATAATCTTCTATTACAGAGTGAATGAATGAATTCAAAGGGCATCGCGGTTGTAATTAGACTCAAGCTTTTTGGTGCTTTTGGACTCGATTAGTGATCATTACCATGCCTCTAAGTGCCATGGATATTCTTGCTTGTTGGAATTGAAATGAAAAAAACAAACTAAATTAAAGGTTTTGAATCGAGTTATGAAAATTCTCATGGAAATAGCTTCTAGTTTGATTTTTTAATTTTTCCGTTGATTTTTTACCGTCATTTTTGAAAAATTATGATAGTTTAAAAGCTTTGGGATTAAATTTAGCTAAAGTGGTCATCTTCTATGGGACCTGTAAAATTAACCCAAACTACTAGGTCTCTTATTGATGTAAGTTTAGGTGTTAGTGGAAAATTGATCTCATATCATCTAGTGGACTAAGATTGGTCGAAATTCATCCTAATCAATGACTGTTCCGACTTTTATAAATATCTATTTTTATAGAAGGAAAAATCTATCTTCATAAAGTTGATAAAATGTGTTTAGAAGAATATAAATGTTGAATCCACATAAGGGAAGGAAATTATATGCCAACGTTTGTAAAATGCGTTTGTTGAACTTCTAAAGTTCTTTTGAAACTTTCAAACACTAACTGAAAATATGAAAATCAATCACTAACTACGCTTTTTTATTTTTTTTGGTTTTGTTTTTTCAGTTTCTGTCAACCTTTGAACCCGTGTCTTTTGCTGGAAAGTTGGGATCTTGATCGCCAAGTAAGTTCACAGGTTGACAATCACTAACTACACTTGAAGCAAAAGAAAAATGCTGATATGACTGCTGGTACGAACTTGACCAACACTAGACTGATACTGATTCTGCGCCAAGTCGCCTCCACCCCGTCGAAGTCACATCTTATAACGCCTCTGCACATCAAACTCATCAATCAAAATTTACTCGCACTTCCACTCATTTTCACTTGCTATTTCTTCCATTTTATCTTATAGAGATTCTACGAAGATGACTCACGATGTGGAAATGAAAGACCACCAATCTCCTTCACTTTCCGTCTCCTTATCCGTACCCTCCACTTTGCAGCGTAATTCTTTAGTTCTATTTTCGAGTTTTAACACTTGTAGCTAGGGTTTCTTCTTCTTAATCTTCGATGAATTTATTTGGGATTATGTGCAGATTTAAAGGAGATAGCGTCACGTACTCCAAGGAGATCCGCCGAATTGACTCACGATGGCGCTGAGGCGGAAGCTGACTGCTTCTATGCTCTCTGCCTTTCTCGATTTCGCTCTCGTCTGTGTTTTTTCCGAAGGTAGATTTATCAGCCTCTTTTGAGTGTTTGATTTTCATTGAATTTGGTTGATTTTGTTTTGTACCTTTTTTTTTTTTTAATGCATATGTATAAATGAGCAGGTTGTAACATTTCAGTACATATGTATTGGACGTTTAAAATCAAGAAATCGGATTGATATGGACTCGATAAGAATAGCATTTTGAATTTAATAATAAGTTGTTTGTAAGAGAGGCAGGAGAGGAACATTTGATGATTATATTATTATTCTAATTTTTTTTTTTAGTGTTACTGATATAAAAAAATATTTTTCAAAATTTTCGAATTATGACAGTGTTCATGATATTTTCATTGATTTTTTCATAAATTTGAATCCTGATATATATTTATGGAAAATGATATTTACTTCTTTGAGCATGTCGACTTTGTCTGCACCTATTGTTATTGTGCTTTTTTGATATTATTATTCAAAAAATTTTGGCGATATATTTAAATTTTGGGTGTTGGTAATATAAATTCATTGAATTTTCGTTGATGTTTCATAAATTTGAATCTTGATATATACATGGAAAATTATATTTAATTTTTTGACCATGTGTATTTCGTCTACACCTATTGTTATTACTTTTTTCTTTTTTGGTTAGATGATATGTGGACTAAGTAAGAAATTGAGGGGTGATTTTTTTCTATATTATTTAGACTAAGTAAGAAATTGAGGGGTGCAATGTATATAATGTGGGTGCAATGTGGGATTTTTTTTTTTTTTTTTAATTTTTAATTTTTTATTGTTTTTATATTGCTTGCAGTGACAATGTGCATAGGGAGAGAGCATGACGTGGAAGTTGGCAAGGCCACATCTACTACACAAATTCCAGCAAAACATGTGTTGCCAGAGCTTCAAATCTATTGATGCTTGCTTGTTCTTCTTTTTCTTAGTGATAAGAAAAGATACAATGAGGTTTGATTTGTTTTTATCAATTTCTTGGCTTTACTTCATTCTGGGCTGTGAAAACATCAAGGGTTATAGTATATCGATTGATGCCATTTACTATTTTCTTCCAGGCCAAAGATTGTTCCTCCGCAAGCATTGTTGAGTCAAGAATCTGAATAGAAGAACTGTTGATATTCTTGCATCTAGATTGTACTTCTATTACTCCTATAGCTATGAGCTCACTGGTGATCTTGCTGAAATTTGTGGGTGAGCAATTCATTTGGCGACGTGCCTTTATATTAGTTGCAATCTATGATCTTACTGGTTGCTTTGTTTATGTAGTTATGTATGTGTGTGTGTGTTCATTTTGTATGCATATTTATAGGTAATTATCTATGTTTCTCCAGACACATACATTCATTATTTTTGATGACTTGATTTTACTCTTTCTCTCAGCAATCTCCTTGCCTTGCTTCGTGTTGCCACATTGCACCATGACGAGCTGGGTCAGGTTTGTAAATCAATCAAACTCAGTGACTAATAAGGAACTGGGATTTTGAAGCTCATACATGATTTAATGATAGCATTATGCAGGAAATATTTCTGAACTTTTTACTTCGTAATTACCTCCATTATCTCCTGTGTGATCAGGCTAAGAAGCTGAGGTATAAGGTACCTTGGTTTGAAGTACACTCAGAACCAGCAGGTTAGCATTATGTGTTGTTTACAATTTCTAGAATCTATTCTTTTGGGTTGCTCTTTGAAAAATGAGAGGAACTGGTATTTTGGATTAGAAAAATGCTTGCTTTATATGTACAAGTGATGTAAAGGGAGATTTTGTAAGACATTTAACTGTTCACTTAAGCTTTGATTTTGGTCTTATAGACTTCATTTCCATTATCTGTTTCATGTTTCTTGTTTGTTACATGTTTCATGCATCTACGTATTAGCTATCTGCCAACCTATGACCATTCTCTTTCTGGTGGCCAGTGACGTTAGATAGGCGCGCTGTTCTTTCGAAGGATGTTGACGTGAATTGTTCTCTCTCTAGTTTTGCCGATATCTGTTTTACCTTGGGAAGATTCAGACAATTCAGTTGGAGTATACAGATGCAAAAGAGAGTCTCCTGCAGGCTGCTTGAAAAGCCCCATTGCAGCTTGAGCCTCCAAATTCAATGCAACAGGTGGGCTGTGCTAGTCTGATTACTATTGGGGGAAATACCTGAGAGGACAATCTTTATGCAGAAAGGAACAGAAAAGGCTTTAGGGCTATATTTTGAACTTACAAGTGCAAGTCTAACTTACCAAACTCCTGTCTCTCTCTGTGTCTTGGTGCACTAATAAATTTTAAAATAGTTACGTAGCATTTATTCTATCAACATGTTATAAATTGGCACTGTTGATCTGTTTGCTTTATTTACGAACAAAAGTATAATTGTGTGGTTAAACTTACAGGTTGTAAGGATCGGTGACTTGGAAATGTTTAGGGGTGTCATGGAAAAGTTTGCTGGCACTTGCAGTACGGACAGGACAAACAATCTTATTGTCTGGCTGAGGCCTAATGTCGTCAGGATTGGCTTACACAGCGTCAATATCTCCTATTCATGCATCTCGCTTGCTGATGTTGCTAAAAAATTGAGGTTGGACTCTGCAGACCCAGTTGCAGATGCCGAAAGCATTGTATCCAAGGCTATCCATGATGGCGCTATTGATGCCATGCTAGATCCTGCAAGCGGTTGGATGTTGTCCAAGGAATCTAGGGACATCTATACAACAACCGAACCCCGACTTGTGTTCCAACTTCATGATGGTCTTCTGCCTTAACATGGACAACGAAGCAGTTTGCCTTGCGCTTTACATCTAATACACTCAAGGAGAGAAAGGCAACAGCAGGAGCAAGAACTTGCACTTTACATCATGGAGGAGGAGGATGATGATTTTTAAACAGAGCTTCCATTCTGTTCTATGGCTGCGGATATGACATTCTCAGAATTTTTGTTGATGGTGAATAGGCAATCAGTAACCATTTTATTGTTGATGAATATTTATAAAATACAAGCATTATATTTGTAATAGATTCCTAAGAGATTATTAACCGACAAAAGTCACCAATGTGTCATTTTGCATCGTGACTGATACGTTAATGTTAGCAAAACATGGGATACTCGAAAATGAACTCGCAGCTCAAATTCCTGTTTTAACTATTCAAGTTTGAGTCAGTTTCTAAGATTTGATTGATGCTCATTCTGTTTATCGTGCTCGTGTTCTATGCAGAACTAATTTTCCATTAAAAATAAGAGATAGACAAGGTTGCTCAGCTCCACTGAGTTCATATTTGAAGATGCTGTCACCAGTCACCTTAATTACCTCTTTTGAGTTCTGATCCTCAACACTAACTCCTTTTGTTTATAATACTTCACTACAATTGTATGCAAAACCCGGTGACATACATCGACCCCTATTAAAGTAAAATACGTAAAGGCTTTTTAAAGGTTTGACCACATCCACCGGATTAGAGTTTTATTAGGTTTACCGCTACTATAATTTTTCATATAGGATGGGATTTAAATCATGTGACTTGTATTGGAGAGAAAGTAGTACACAATCAATTTATAATTTTATGTTTTTAAATTCTAATAGTGATTCAAATCATAGGCTTGTCATAATATGATGATATCAACTGTTATAAACATGACTTAAGAAGTAATTCCAATCCTTAAACCTGATGAGATCAACCCCTAAAAGTTCAATCTGAAAAACAACACTAACAGGAGAGGAGTTTCTCTACACAAAGTGACTTCTTGACAAACAAAAAAGGGAGGATTTGAATCCATATGGTAAATAAGAAAAGTAAGTGCATTAAATTAAGACTCTTGGTGCAATTACACAATCAACTCAACCAATGGCAGGTTTGCAATTACTATATAAAACTTTGGATCATAATAAAACCATAGTAGAGAAAATAATTAAAAGCAAAAAATAATTAAAACTGAGAGGCCACAGACTCTAATCTATTTCACCGTCATTATAATTATTTAAATCTAATCCATATCAGAAAGCATATGAGTTTGTTCCCATTTTATACGCTATGTCATGTGCGTGGCAGAATTCGGATAATTTATTTTCTTATATATACTCTTAATATTGCATCGTATCATCCAAACTATGATACATTATCTACAACAAATGTTCTGATTTTGGAATTATTTTTAATCCACCACCATCAAATGCGTGACCTGTCTTACTAAATGTGATTGTAAATTGCCTTTCATGAGGCAAATTGCTGCCCATGGCCAGTTGCTGATAGGATTTTGCCTCTTTTAATAAATAATTTCAAATTCATGAACCATATCATCACGTCAGACTTTCTCGTGGGCTTGCTTGGCGGTTTGTCATCACATGGCCAGGTTTTAATCTAAATGTATGTAGATCCACTCACAGGATCCTGTTTTACAAGAGAAAAAGAAAAAAGAAAAAACTGTTTGTTCTTCCTTTACATGCAATGTTAGTTTGCGACAAACCAAGAAATCATATAAAAAGACAATAACGCATAAACGTACAAACACTAGAACTTACAATACTATCATGTTCACCATCTATTTTATATTACAATTGGTTTGTAAACTGTAAAGCATTTTTTATTCTCATCTCTCAACATCAACCCCAAATAAAATTCTTTTGACATGGTACAAAATAAAGTATTAGAAGTCAATTATGTATAAATATATATATAAATTTCTCTGAAAATTGAGACACATATATGGTTGGCATTGTTTAACTACGGTGGTAATGCGCCTTTTTTAATAGTAATAGAATTAAACATGGGCCCATAATTTGGAATTCGGTCCATCAATAAAATGAAAATGCCAAATCTATCAATGGCAGAGATCCATGTGATCATTTTTAGGTTCGGTCAAGGCCTTGTACCACCCAGATCACAACAATATGAGTTTGCATTGTGACATGATAATGATAATGATTCGAGCTTCACCGTCAAAATAATAATGTGAACAAAGAATTGAATCATGTGCATGACCCAATTTTTCTCAAAAGAATACTCTGTCCTCTGCCATGTATCATCATATGAGGCAAAAAGAGAACCGTGTGGAGTTGCATGATATGATATTTGAAAAAAAAAAGAAAAATTATACCATTTTTGATCCACAAAACGATATCCAAAATGTCGTTTTATCCCCAAATGACAAGAATTGAGTCATTTAAAGAAGGCCAAAAAAAAGAACAATTTGTTATTGATTCAGTCACGGCTTTGATGTTGGGGAATTGCATGTGGGTATGTGAGGCAACGTGGGAAAAATAATTGAATGAGGCCCAGAATTTCTTCAGTCTCTGCAGAGATAATTCAATTTTAAAATTCAATAAATTAATTAAATTAATTAATTAAAAATATTGTATAGTTTTGAAGTGTCTCTGTTACTTCGAAGTGGTCACATGTGAACTTGTTGCATTTAGAGTTTCTGGTCTCTTATTTAAAGGTGCCTCTGTGATTCTTGAACTTGTAACTTGGTAACTGTGAATAAATATTTTAAATACTATATTCCTCCCATCTACATCTTCCATATTTCTTCCATCTGTAGCTTTCTTCAATCTCTTGTCCTATCAAGAAATGGCAAAACCCTTTTCAGCATTCGTGATTTATATATTTATTCTCTGCTATTTTAGCTTTAGTGTAGACGCGTTTGTAGCTTCTGGATGGAATAAAGGTCATGCCACGTTTTATGGAGGCTCGGATGCCTCAGGAACAATGGGTATGTTACATGTCATTTAATAAGATAACATGTTACAATCATTTTCTATTGTTTTTTTTTCCTTGTATGGTTTTTCATTGTGTCAAACCATAGAGACACTTCTTAAAGTATTCCTATGATTGATTGATTGGCCACAGGAGGAGCTTGTGGTTATGGAAATTTGTACTCAGCTGGGTATGGGACCAGGACTGCTGCTTTGAGCACTGCATTGTTCAATGATGGAGCTTCATGTGGACAATGCTACCAGATCACTTGTGACTATGAAGCAGACCCCAGATGGTGCATAAAGGGAGCTTCTATAACCATCACAGCTACAAACTTTTGCCCTCCAAACTTTGATCTTCCAAGCAACAATGGAGGCTGGTGCAACCCTCCTCTCCAGCACTTCGACATGGCTCAACCCGCTTGGGAGAAGATTGGTATTTACCGAGGCGGAATCGTGCCTGTTAACTTCCGAAGGTACTAGGCAATGAACATCTCTACTTTCTTTCTATTTAAATGTTATCATAACTCATACAGAATCTGAATAAAAAGTGAGTTTGACTACTTTACTAGTTGGAAAATTATATCCATCAATTACATTCATTGTATTGATTGTAAATGTGATTATTGAGGTCAGTCCAATGGTTGTAACATCACATTTGCACGTTAGAATTCTTAATGTTGCTAGGTTTTTGATGTTTTGAGCTTTCAATGGTTGCAGGGTTCCATGCAGGAAGCGTGGTGGAGTGAGATTCACCATCAATGGGAGAGACTATTTTGAGCTTGTTTTGATCAGCAATATTGCTGGGGCTGGATCCGTCCAGTCTGCATACATCAAAGGCTCGAAAACCGGCTGGATGGCAATGTCAAGAAACTGGGGGGCTAATTGGCAGTCTAATGCTTATTTGGACGGCCAGTCTTTGTCATTCAAGGTCACCACCACGGATGGTGAGACTCGAATCTTCCCCAATGTCGTCCCTTCGAATTGGCGATTTGGCCAGACCTTCTCCACTGGCATACAATTCTAAGTTGAAACCAGGTTGTTCAGGGTTACGCGTTTATTAGTTGGCAGAGGCGTGTTTGTTATTTCATTGAAGCAGCCCGCCAGATTTTTTTTCAAGTTTTGAAATGATGATCAGATGGTTGATGTGAAACCAAACCATGAACTCTAAAGGCATCTGATTAATATTCTTCTGGCTGGGATTGTGGATTCTGAAATTAGTTAAAGATATGAATGATGTTTTAAATAGATATGTAGAATAATAATGAGAAGTTGATCGGTTTAATTTTTAAGCTGCAGCTTCTTCGTATATAATTTTTTTTGCTTCTACAAATTATGTGCTTGTAAGATGAATATTTACATTATTGTTTCATCATTAAAAGGTAATAAAACCACCAAATTTTTCTTCATGTCAAAGGCTGCATATATGACTTTTGTGAATCATTACTTTGGTGTTTAAATATATAGATATAGATACAGTTATGCGACCTAGACTGTTGTGCGCAACGAAAATTAAACAAATACACAACTACTAATACTAGTTATTAAATATAAATAACAAATACTAATAAAGCAGAAAAGCAAAAAAAATAAATGCAAAGCGAAAAAGGAGAGAACACACCAGAATTTACGTGGTTCGGTATAAAACCTACGTCCACGGGCGCTGCTGAAAACTTCCACTAGCTCCAAAGCAAAATATTACAAAATCTGGGTAAGATCCAAAAATCCAGAAACATATGGGGAGAAAACAAGAATAATACAAATGTATGGATCTTTTACAATTCTTGTTTTGGGATACAAAATCAATTAACTAAAGGACTTATTTATAGTCCATTAAAACTCTCACCACATTCTATGTTTTAGATGTGGGATTGCTAATTAAGCCAAAGAAAACAACAAATCTCCACCTTGGCGTATTAGCCTTCAGCAATGCCTTCATATCTGCCTTTTAGACTTTCAAAATGTTGATCAAGTCCAAACAATGGTTGAACTTGATTGCTGTCACCACTTTGGTCATCATATCTGCAGGATTATCAGCAGTCCCAATTTTCTGTAAGAGAATCGACCCTTCACTCAGAATTTCCCGCACAAAGTGATATCGGACATCAATATGCTTGGTGCGAACATGGAATACCGGATTCTTTGCTAAATGAATGGCACTTTGACTATCCGAGTAAATAGCAATATTCTTCTGTCCCACTCCCAACTCTACCAGTAATCCTTGTAACCAAATTGCTTCCTTCACAGCCTCTGTCAATGCCATATACTCTGCTTCTGTCGTAGACAAAGCAACTGTTGACTGTAAAGTAGACTTCCAACTTACAGGAGCTCTCGCAAGAGTGAATACATATCCAGTAGTTGATCATCGTTTATCCAAATCACCAGCATAATCTGAATCAACATATCCGATTGCAAACTGACCAAGTGAATCTTCCCTCTGAAATATCAAACCAAAATCTACGGTTTTTAACAAGTACCGTAGAATCCATTTCACAGCTTGCCAATGTCCTTTACCAGGATCATGCATATACCTGCTCACAACTCCAACCGCTTGCGAAATGTCAGGTCTTGTACACACCATAGCATACATCAGACTACCAACTGCATTAGAATACGGAACACGAGACATGTACTCTCGTTCTTCATCAGTACTCGGAGATAATGATGCACTCAACTTGAAATGAGGAGCAAATGGCGTACTTACAGGTTTTGACTGTTCAGATACACCAAAACGCTGTAATACCTTCATCAGATATTGCTTCTGAGTCAAACAAACATTGCCTTTTCCTCTATCTCTGCTAATCTCCATACCGAGAATCTTCTTAGCTTCACCCAAATCCTTCATTTCAAACTCTGAACTCAACTGAGTCTTCAGCTTCTCAATCTCCACTTTGCTCTTAGAAGCTATCAACATATCATCAACATATAAGAGCAAGTAGATGAAGGAACCATCTTGTAGCCTTCGAAAGCATACGCAATTATCAAATTTGCTTCTGGTGTACTCTTGACCTATCATAAATTGATCAAATCGCTTGTACCATTGTCTCGGAGACTGTTTCAAATCATAAAGCTATTTCTTCAATTTGCAAACCCAATTTTCCTTTCCAGCAACCTTGAATCCATCTGGCTGAGTCATATAGATTTCCTCTTCCAAATCACCATGTAAAAATGCAGTTTTTACATCCATTTGAACTAGTTCCAAATCCAATTGAGCTACAAGGGCCAATAGAATTCTAATGGAAGAGTGTTTTACAACTGGAGAAAATACCTCATTGTAGTCAATCCCTTCCTTCTGAGCGTAGCCTTTCGCCACCAACCTTGCCTTGTAGCGAACATCTTCTTTGTTTGGAAATCCCTCTTTCTTAGTAAATACCCATTTGCACCCAATTGCCTTCTTATTCTTCGGTAGTTGAGCTAGCTCCCAAGTTTCATTCTTCCGAAGAGACTGCATTTCTTCATCCATAGCTTTCTTCCACTTATCAACTTCAGAACATTGGACTGCTTCTCCGTAAGTGGAAGGAACATCATCATCTACAATTGGAAGTGCATAGGCCACCATATCAGCAAAACGAGCAGGTCTGCGAATCTCACGTCTTGGCCTATTTATTGCAATTGATTCTTGTTGCTACGAAGGTTCTTAGGTAGGAACCTCTTCTTCTCCTTCTTCTTCAGTAACCTCCTTGATCATAGGAGTGTCATCATCTGCATCAACAATTCTAGCTGGATTATTTGTTGACTCTATCTGTTTCTGAAAAAACTCCACCTGCTTCCTAGTAGACTCCACCTGTTGCGGATTACCCTCAACAATATCTTCTATTTTCTTTTTCAGCATCGAAGACTCATCAAAAGTAATATCCCTGCTGAAGATTATCTTTTTCGAATTAGGATATAAAAGACGATACCCTTTTACCCTTGAAGACATCCCCACAAATATAGTTTTCTTTGCTCTCGGATCCAATTTAGATTCCTTTACATAATAATAAGCAGAACAACCAAATACATGTAAAGAATCATAATCAGTAACAGGTTTTCCAGACCATACCTCCAATGGAATTCTACCATCGATCGCTGTTGACGGTAAGCGATTAATGAGATGACATGCATAAGTCACTGCCTCAGCCCAAAACTCCTTGCTCAACCCAGCATTGGACAACATACACCGAACTTTCTCCAGCAACGTTCGGTTTATGCGTTCTGCCACCCCATTCTGTTGTGGTGTGTGTCTAACTGTAAAATGACGTACAATACCCGCATCTTGACAGACCTCTCGAAAAGATTTACTGCAATATTCACCTCCATTATCTGTTCTGAGGTACTTAATCTTTCTCCCAGTCTGAGTCTCAATCATCTTTTTCCAATTAAGGAAAATCCCAAGTACATTATCCTTATTCTTCATCGTGTATACCCAAACTCTTCTGAAAAAGTCATCAACAAATGTAACAAAATAATGTTTACCACCCAAGGAGGCTGTCCTTGTGGGTCCCCACACATCAGAGTGAACATAATCCAAAATACCTTTAGTATCATGAACTGCAGTTGCAAACTTCACTCTCGTCTGCTTTCCCAGAACACAATGTTCACAAAAATCTAACTTGCAGGTTTTTACTCCTTTCAACAAGCCTTGATTCACCAAACTGCTTAAAGCTTTCTCACCTGCATGTCCCAGACGCATATGCCATAACCTGATCATATCTGAATCAACATCCTTCTCTGATACTACTGCTGCTGATTCAGTAACTATACTACCATTGTAGTAGTACAAGTTGTTCTTCCTTGTACCTTTCATTACCACCAAAGCCCCAGATACCACTCTCATAACTCCATCTCTGATAGATACCGTGTAGCCTTTAGATTCTAAGGCTCCCAATGATATGAGATTCTTCTTCAAATCTGGAACATACCGAACTTCTGTCAAAACTCTGGTCGATCCATCATGATTCTTCAATCGAATTGAACCTATCCCCTTAGTTTTGCATGAGTTATCATTACCCATGAGCACAATTCCACCATCTAGCTCTTCGAAGTTGAAGAACCATTCCTTATGTGGACACATATGATAAGTACAACCCGAATCTAAAATCCACTCACCAGATCCAGATGTTGATGATAAACTAGCCAACACAAAATCTTCTTCCTCATGTTCGACTACATATACATCGGAAGTAGCTTTACCATTGCCCTTATCTTTCTTCTGCAGCTTCGGACAATCTTTCTTCTAATGCCCTTTCTCATGACAAAAGGCACATTCATCTTTATCAGGTCTTTTCCTTGATTGTGATCTGCCCCTTCTTTCCTGTTTCCGACTCTTACTTCTTCCCCTAACTGTAAGCGCCTCTGCTGATTCATCCCTATTCTCTTTCTGATCTTTCTTGCGAATTTCATAATTAAGTAAAGCTGCACACACTTCTTCAAAGGACAATTTTTCTTTCCCATGAATAAGTGTAATGCACAAATGATCTAACTCATCAGGAAGAGATCCTATCAACAGCATGGCCTTCTGCTCATCTTTGAACGTTTCATCCAAATTCAACAAATCAGCTAACAAACGGTTGAAATTATCAATATGGTCATTGATATTCAAACCTGGTTTCAACTGAAGACGGTACAACCTCTTCAACAAATATAGCCGATTCTCATTGCTTTTCTTCATATATTTGTTCTCTAGCGCCTTCCACAATTTACTAGCAGAGGTTTCCTTCATGAACGGATACTTCTGCTCTCTACAGAGACATGAGCGAATTAAACCACATGCTTTCGCATTTTGCCTCTCCCAATCTCTCTCCTCAATATTCTCTGGTCTTGTTTCTTCCAAAACAATATCCAAATCTTGTTGATACAAGACGTCCGTAACTTCGCTTTGCCATAGGCCAAAATTATTTCGACCATCAAATTTCTCTACTTCAATTTTTACATGTGAAGATGAAGACATTTCTGCTTTACACCAAAAGTTTTTATGCCAATAGCTTGGTGATCAAATGAATAGTACTCAAAAGGTAAGCTCCCAGGAAAGGCTGGAGGGGTCACAAACGGTCCCACTTAAAATCCAATCTCCTTAGACAATTATAGTCTTTTTGACAGAGCTTCCCTAAATTGTAACTATTCCAAAATAACACCGAAACTCTACAAACAAATATTTAATAGCTAGCTAATGCCCTAGACAATTTCCTAGATCAATCGAAACCTAGAGCTCTGATACCACTTGTTGTGCGCAGCGAAAATTAAACAAATACACAACTACTAATGCTAGCTATTAAATATAAATAACAAATACTAATAAAGCAGAAAAGCAAAAAAAATAAATGCAAAGCGAAAAAGGAGAGAACACACCAGAATTTACGTGGTTCGGTATAAAACCTACGTCCACGGGCGCTGCTGAAAACTTCCACTAGCTCCAAAGCAAAATATTACAAAATCTGGGTAAGATCCAAAAACCCAGAAACATATGGGGAGAAAACAAGAATAATACAAATGTATGGATATTTTACAATTCTTATTTTGGGATACAAAATCAATTAACTAAAGGACTTATTTATAGTCCACTAAAACTCCCACCACATTCTATGTTTTAGATGTGGGATTGCTAATTAAGCCAAAGAAAACAACATAGACAACTGTTCTGATTATTTTGATCTAATTAAAATTAAAATCTAAATGTGTGGTGGGATTAATTATGTGTGCAGTTTCGAGGAGAAGCTAGCATTGTGATTAATGATTCTAAGGTCCTTTATGAAGAAGTTGGTGTCCATAAATGTTAGGCCATACGTTCCTAAAAATAGGAACGGTTTAGCTTATAAATTAGTTTCTTCGGCTTTATCCTCTTTGAAGGCTCTAAATTGATATGATATCTAACGTGAACTATATCTTTTTATATAATACTGATTTATAATAGTGTTTTTTTTTTAATTTAAAACAAAAACAAAAAAAAAAGTACGGCCGGACTAATTGGGAGTGCTTCTATCAATACAAAATATTGATACGTAAAACCTTGTTTGGTTATAACACGTACATAAACATTAGAACATGATCTCTGAGAAGCACATAAACTTTAGCAGATGGATTTGCAGAAAGCACTATCAAGCAAACTTGCTTCTTGCGGAAAATAATGTGCAATGGCGCAAGGGAATCCAATTAAAAAACAGTTTCTGAATGGGCAAGGTTTATTCTATAATTTAATGGAAAACTTAAGACAGTTATTTTGAGATCTGTACTCCTTGTAACATTTTATAATCCATCATGGAGCATATCAACTGGAGAAGAAAAACAACCTTTGGCGTTATCGACAAAAAATAAGTAGCAGGAAATTCACAATTGTAAAAGGAAAGTTCCGAGTTCTTGTCCTTTCGATTGTGTTTTCCAAAGCAAGCACAGCCCCTTCCTAGCTGTGATTTCCAATGTGGAACAAATTGCCATTTTTAGGTATTCAATTTAAATATAATACGTAAATAATTTAAATTTCTAAAAATGGTTAATTACAGTAAGGGATTTCTAAATTATTTGATCTTTTATATCATAATCATAATATTTATAGTATATTTTTAAAATAAATAAATACATAAACATCATCTATCAGATGTGTCTAACAACTAAGATTGGATATTTAAGTTTTTATTAAATTTAGATAGAGAATATATTTGACTGACTCTATTAGTTAGATTCTATATTTGTTTAGGATCAACAACGTCTTTTCTTTATAGACATGGTATGAGTATGACTGAGATTTCAAGTGTTAGAATTTTTTTTTTTTTTTTCAAGCATTGAAACTGGTTTATGAGACTATTAGGACTAACCGAAATAAGAATACTATGACGTGACTCAGGATATTACCTCCAATGAGAGGAATCTATCTACACGAAGGTGAATGAGAGACCCACACGAAGGTGAAAGGATAGTCCACACATAATGGTAGGAGAGCTGTAATTTCAAGCTACATGGGATGTCGAACCCATGCCAGCAAAGACATGGGGGCAATTGGTGCCTAAATGCTATATCAATTTCAGCCATTTAAATTGATACATATCTTCTAATGGTCAAGAAATTATCATAATCTGAGAAAGAAATTAAAACAACGCTGCTACATTGCCTTGCCTGTACATTAATTTTAGCTAGGGTCATGCTAGAGTGCAACTATGATTCTGTACAGTAGTAACAGTACTAGGGTTATTGTTAAGATTTTTTGCTTGTGTTTCTAAAAATGTTTTCGTGAACACGTACTATATATAGATCAAATCGAAACAATTCTCATATCTTAGAAGACAAATTCATTAGTCCTCCTAAAATACAATATAAAACTGCAGAAATCTTTAACAACCAAGGGCAAGAGCAGCCCAGGCATGCAGAACTTGTTCAATTGTTAAGTTGGTTGCCGCCCAAAAACGGTTGCCTATTGGAAGGATTAAACAGCCAATAAATTGCATCGAAACTTTCAAGCCAATAATATATAATAAATTTAAATGAATTTTCTACTTCTCTTCCGATTTGATTAGGACATTTTTACGTCAGAGAGATTCTAATAATACGATTCAGATCTCTACTCCAAAATATCAAGAGAGAACCAATCATTAGCACTGTTTAAATCTTTACTCACATATATCAAAAGAGAACTAACTATACAAATAGTGAAATTATTGAAATCTAAATATGCTACTTAAGTGGTAGGACAAGTGAGATATGACTTACCATCATGTCACTGTATTTTTCTTACCTTACATTTATATTAAAAATTATTAGTTCAAGTCAATATCTTTCTCATCTAAATATTTAATTTTTGACAAAATTACTAGCTTGATTTGATTTGAAATAAAAATCGGATAGAACGAAATTATTGTGTTCACTTAATCATATAATGTCCTATGATATAATTGGACGGAAATTTTTCTCCTTGCTTCTATCAGCTGTGATTGCTAAAATATCTGCTAGAACTAGTAAATCCCACAACTCTAATGAGTATGTACTAATTACTCTCATAAAAATTTGGAATTTTGTTTGTCGTTTTCTTGTATGTAGTTATCCATTCTATAGTTTTTCACTAACTCAACTTCATACTCCTTAGAAGTGATTCCATTTTTAGTGTAAAGACACATATACTCAAACAAAAGAGTCAGACGTGCTGGTTGGCCAGCTTTTATGTCCATGTCTCGGGCAGCGCATGCTTCGGATAATGTTTCCTTGAAAATGAAAGTTTGCAATTTGTGCTACATGTATGAGTTTGGCTAGGTAACTTAAGACATGATAATGTTATCAGGATTGTGTTACAATTAAATGCAGTTCAATAATCTCTAATATATTATCCATTATATTTATACAATTAAATGCAATTCATTTACCTTCAATATTTACCGTTAGATGATTTTGAAAAAAGTTGAGTTATAATTTGCATTCTTTCCTTAAATTAAATTAACCAATTATAGACTCTTCAAGTTAAAATAAGGTGTTTTAAACCCATATTGATCTGTCGTTGAATTGAATGGACCAATTATAGACATAGATAAGCCTTAGTTATGTAATGGAAAGCTTTACAAGGCTAATTAGATGTTAATGAAATCTAAGAAGACGGATTTTACTGTTGATAATTGAAGAATTGACATTGTAGACGTTAATAAATATATTTATAAATTGTTTGACAGTGACGTATGGATAGCCAGTGTAGTTGATAATTATTGACCCAGCCTAGCTTGCATCACGCAACCTAGCCTTTTGTTGGTTCAACCTCATCCACCAAACATATTCTTCAAGACTTTCACGAGTTTTGTAGGGTCAATTCGCTACTAATTTTCTTAAAAATAAAAAACACCTCTTTGCTTGATTTGTAATCCGGCAACCAAAAATATATATGTTGGCATTTCAAGTGTGTGTGTGTGTGCGCATATGTATATTGGTGTCGGTAATGCGGCCACCTGTGCATGCGTTTAGGTGTGGCTTCACCTCAGTTCCTGTTGCGTGACTCGCCGGAGGTGTGTTGTAAAACATGATCCCGAAGTTCCATCCATGATTCAACCCCAGATTTCCTCCTACAATTCGCCAATCACTTTGGTTTTGAATGGAAGAAGATTCTCTATAGATCTGATTTTAATTTTTTGTAATAGGTTAGTATTTTTAAAGATTTTATAATGTTTATCACTAATGTAGTGTGCTCATTCAATCCTATAACGTTCCATAT
This sequence comes from Dimocarpus longan, assembly GCA_022984855.1. Classification (NCBI taxonomy): domain Eukaryota; kingdom Viridiplantae; phylum Streptophyta; class Magnoliopsida; order Sapindales; family Sapindaceae; genus Dimocarpus; species Dimocarpus longan. Next base: position 1,346,763 of record CM041018.1, read on the forward strand.
TCAAATAGTCCTTATGAGGTGGTATCTAAAACCTAATAAAAATATTATAATATGATAATTAATGATGGTGCGTGATTAAATTTATTTCTCATTAACAATCAAGCATAAATTAAAATAAGAGAAAAAAAAAAGGAAAAACTAATTAATCACAAACTTTAATGTGCTGAGATAGAAGTTTAGATCCAAAAATGATACAAATTTAATGTCATAATAATTGTTTAATTTAACCAATTTATCATAACACAACTTTCCATTATATTTTAATTATAATAAAGTATTTGATAGGATATATTGGTCATTCGTGATTTTGGATTAAAAATGTTAACTTTTTTAATGAAAACTTAACGGTAAGAGATAGTTCATCTAAAAAAAATAACTAGGACTGTTCACTATTATTTACCTTCTAGGGGGGCTTTTATAATATCCCTAATTTAATTATATCAAATACTACAAAAGTATCTCAAATTAACATCAATAAAATTATGAGTTTGAGGCAATATCTTTCTGCTTAGTTTTTTAATTTATGTGATAATCCAAAATAATTATTGAATAGAAAATTAACTGATGACTTTTTGGCTATAACAACGAAGTACAATATGCAAAATCCAAGTTTAATTAAGTACAAGATGCAAAATCCAAGTTTAATGAAGTACAAGATGCAAAATCCAACTTTGCATCACGTTTTTTGAAGGAAACATGCATAACTAACTGTGACAAGGATAGTCTTCTCTCAATTATTAATTTGCTTCAAGTCTACTCCAAATTATATGGTTCTAGTTATCACCAAGAAGCAGCTGACATGGATTGAACTGTCAATTAATATTTAATCAAATGCAATTCCTTTCTTCTAAAGGTCAAAATACATGAAAAAATCATACTTTGTGTTAACATCACATTTATAAAAAGATGAATAACAAATTTAATTGTGACCTAATTTGCCTTGTTACTATCAGCAAAGCAATGCTTCAACACTACTCCACTAGTAACTGTTCTTGATCACCAAATTTGCTAACAACCATATCCTCAATAACAACTCCAAGTTTCCTGTCTCTCTTGCTTTCTATAAATACCATTCCCTCTTAGTTGTGTTTTCAAGAGACAAAAAAGAATAATCAAACATATTAAGCTATAATATTCACAAGCTTAATATCCAACTATGGCAACCAATATTGTTGTAATGTTTCTTGCCCTTCTCGTGTTTCCAATTTCTTCTCATGTGAGCGCTCTCAGTTCAAACTACTACGACAAAACATGTCCACAGCTAGAAACAACAGTTACAAATGCGGTCAAAAAAGCTATGTCGAATGACAAAACAGTTCCAGCTGCACTGCTTCGCATGCACTTCCATGATTGCTTTATCAGGGTAACCATTTTCATCACAATATCTCTATATTCATATAATAATAATAATAATTACTTTAATTTGTAAGGTCCTATACTCGTATTAAAACACAAATTAATTGTAAAATAATTAGAATAGTATATATCTATATATGTATAGCTAATGTGATTCACATGTGATTTATTTTGTTGCAAACCAGGGTTGCGATGGCTCTGTGTTGTTGGCTTCAAAGGGAAAGAACACAGCAGAAAAGGATGGGCCTCCAAACGTTTCATTGCATGCATTTTATGTCATTGACAATGCAAAGAAAGCAGTGGAAGCTTTGTGCCCTGGCGTCGTGTCTTGTGCTGATATCTTGGCTTTGGCGGCCCGTGACGCAGTTGCTCTGGTTAGAATATCGACCCATATTCATATTGACAATAACACATAATACACATTAACCCAACGTTTTCTTTTTCTTTTATCTATTTTTTTTATTAAAAAAAAAACGCTTGGGGCGTCGACCGAGTGGAAAAAAGCTCGACTCCCTTTAAAGCCCAGTCTTGGGTTCAACCAAGCGCACCACTCTCACACATTAAAATAATAAATATGAATTTTCTTTCTTTCCCTCCTATGTGAGGGTTGTCCTTCCACCTATATATGGATAATTTCCTCCTACTCTTTTTCTAGATCGTATATTCAGTGTATATTAATCTTGGAAGGTTGTCTTTTCACCTATATATGAATAATTTCCTCCTACTCTTTTTCTAGATCGTATGTTCTGTGTATATTAATCTTATTTGGTCTTGACTGTATTTTGGATCAATCTCAATTATATAATGTAGATAAAAAAAAATCACAACATAAAATATAAAAATATAACTAAATATTAGTAACTATACATATTAACTACACTTCGTTTCGGCGAAGTAGTTTAAACTGTTACACTTGTGCGACAATTGATTATTATTATTATTATTTAAATTAACAAATTAAAACATTGTCTTGATCAATCTTATAATTGTCTGCTATAGTCTGGAGGTCCCACTTGGGATGTGCCAAAAGGTAGAAAAGATGGTAGAATTTCAAAGGCTAGTGAGACCAGACGGTTGCCAGCTCCCACCTTCAACATATCTCAACTTCAACAAAGCTTCTCCCAGAGAGGTCTCTCCATTGAAGACCTCGTCGCTCTCTCAGGTATAAATAATAAAACAAACTTCTTCAATCATGCATGCCAAGCCCTTCATATATTCTGGAACCAAACTGGAATTCTCTGCTGATACGAACTTTTACCCGAACAAAGAATCTGTATTACTAAAGGATCCTAATTTCAAACAAACGTTGAGCCTTTATATATTCAACCTGAATCCACTGTTGATATAAGCGTTCCATGAACAAAGAGCTCGTAATCATTAGAGAATCCTGATTTCGAACAAACTTTGATTTATATTTATGTGCAGGAGGCCATACACTTGGATTCTCTCACTGCTCCTCTTTTCAAAACAGAATCCACAATTTCAATGCCACTCACGACATCGACCCAAGCATGCACCCATCCTTCGCAGCCAGTTTGAGAAACGTTTGTCCGGCACACAACAAGGCGAAAAACGCAGGAGCCACGTTAGACTCCTCGACGACAACGTTTGACAACGCTTACTACAAGCTGATCCTTCAAGGGAAGAGCCTTTTCTCCTCGGACCAAGCTCTTCTCACCAATCCAAAGGCCAAAAATTTGGTGTCCAAGTTCGCTACCTCCAAAGAAGCATTTGAAAAGGCGTTCGTGCAGTCTATGATAAAGATGAGTAGCATCACAGGTGGGCAAGAGATCAGACTCGACTGCAAAGTTGTTAGGTGATTTGGTGATTTTGTTGGAGGTGTCGGCCGCCCACCAGTGATAATAATAATTAATTATTGTCAAAGTCGTTGGTGTTTTTAGAGTGATTAGAGAAGCAGAAGAAAATGATTGATTTGTTAGTGTCTGCATGTTGTTGATTGGATTGATTACCGTTAAAGCGAACGGTAAGAGCTTAGAATAATAGTACCAGTACATTCAAGAATATTGTTCAAGATTTGGATTAATGTATTATCTCATTAATGTATTGTTTTAGTGGAGTATCAGTTCTTTTAATTTTTATCTCTTTCTTTATTTATTTTTTTTAAGTTACAATTAATTCAATTTTAAAAATGAAAGTATGATTCTACCTCCCAATTTTTTCAATTATAATTAATTCGAATTTGATAAGAGAAACACAATTCAAAGTCACAATTTCAATACGAGAGATATATTATTTGATCATATTTATATAATCTATTTTATATATTCGATTATTAATAAATGAAAATGCTAGTGTGTGCTCCAACTTTTCAGTCTGACTTTAAAGCACATTTGTGGCAATGTCAATTCAAATTAATTTATAATTGTACAAATGAAGTTCATGAGAAAATAAAAAGGTTTACAAATTACAAGTACTCTTTAAAGGAAGGCTTGGAATGGTACTAGTACTACAATCCCTTTTTCACTCCTTCTCTGGTGTTGAATTATCATTTATTTTCATTTCAACGTCAAATCTCAACTAATCATGAGATATAATCCGAAGATAAATTAAAAATAAAAAGTTTATTTTCATCTTTTATGATATTATCTATGCATGCACAAAAATACCGTCATATAAAACAAACTCATAACACGCTACCCTTGTAAGAGTGACTGAACACCCACCTATTGATATCAAGAAGTCAAGAGTTCAAATCTCAGTTTTATTCTTTAAAATATAAAATATGGGTTTTAAGTATTCTTTTATCAGGAGTTATCCTTTCCTCAATTATGCAAATAGTCATTTGGACCACCTCGTGTAGGTTACGAGTATTCTTTAAATGGGAATTATTGTATAGACTAGGCTATCAGTGATTTATTTCTATAGGTCCTAACAGTCATCTGATCAGTAAATTATCAGCGTTTCAAAAACTAATAATAATAAAATAAACTCGTAAGGATTTAAAAATTTTATTAACAAAAAAAAGATTTTAAAAATTGATTTAGTAAATAAACAAATACTAATTACTAAAGTTGAATAGGGCCCATATATTGGGCTCAGATATGCCTTTGTTACACTCACAAGCCCAATCCCAGATCCAACTTACAAAAAAGCCAGCAAGGCCCTTGATACCATTCCGGGTCGGGTTAAAAATCAGCGCTAACACGTTCAAAATCCAGACGCAACAAACACATGTAAACAGAACAACACAACATTTTTTCAAAAAAAAAAAAAAAAACAGAACAACAGAACACAAACACAAATTCAACGGTAGGACTGTACTTCGATGACCAGTCACAGCGCCAGCACCCAGGCCGACAATTTCGAAACTGAACAAGAAGTACAACAACAAGTACGAGAAAACGAAGACAACAATGAAGAAGAAGAAGAGGAGTTGCATAAGCTTCTGGTCCCTCGCGTAGAGGATCTCCCTCTCTCTCCTCCCTCCGCCGTCGATTCCAATTTCGTCGCCTACTTCGCTCCAGGTAGGTTCTTTTAATACTCATCACTCATCTAAAACCCTAATTTAAATTTTGATTGCAAAATAATTATTTATCTGATTAATTTTTAATTTTTTTTTAATTTTTTTTACAGATTTCATGAAAGCAGGACATGATCAGTACGTGTACCGTCATGCGAATGGGTGAAATTTTATTTTATTTTTATTTTTAATTAAATTTGGAATTTTGAAACTTTTGGATTTTCGATTAAGTTTTTTTTTTTTAAATAATAATAATAAATTTGTGATTTTTTTAAGCTTGTGTGTGATCGGATTGGCTCCAACACATGTGGCTTTTAAGGATGAAGGTGGAATCACAGCCGTTGATTTCAATGTTGGTAAGTCTGATCGTAGCGGGTTCAAGGTCACTGGAAAGCGAAAAAAGGTATATTTTTTAGAGTATTTGACAGTGTATATTTGAATTTAATTTTCTTGATTATTAACTAAATAGTTTAAAAATAACAACTATTGGGAGATATTTTGTGGTTAGTTTGGATTGAAATTGATGAGGTTGGTTTTTTATATATACATCTATTTGCTTTTGCAGAATGCACAACATTTTGAATCGAATACAGCTTTGTGTAAAGTTTGCACCAATACTGATTCTTATATTGTGAGGTGAAAATAATTACTTGTGTTGCTTGCAATTTTGTTTGATGGTCTTTGGTTTTGTCTGTTTGGAAATCAAATGTTTTTGGTGGTTTCTTTTGCAGGTGCTGTGTCAAAGGCTCTTTGTTGGAAGTGAATGATAGATTGATCAAACTGCCAGGATTGCTTAATTCGTTGGTGAGAATATCTCGATACCCTGAATAGTAATGCATAATCAATTGCTTACATTGGAATGTACCGTGAATATTAACACCCTTTTGACTGCACAATTATTTGACATTTTCAATAAGTTTAGGCTAGAAAAAAAAACAGTTAGGTATGGCGGCCGGATTGTTCTCTTGAATCTGTCTTTTATTTAAGCTTAACAAGGGAAAAGCAACGTGACTGGTAGTAATACATAATTGTTAATCAATCAAGTATGTCCTTAACATTTTCCGAGTGCTGGAGTGACTTTTTCGACTCCCTTTTCTCCATTCACGATGTTTGTTTAAGTTGTTTTTTAACTTACCACCATGTTCTTAGGTATAAAGTGTTTGGTATGTTTACTTAGCAGGTGAAGAATGTAAATTTTCTGTATAGCTACATGAGTTTTGTCATCGAAGTGGAAGGGAACTTAGATGAAGGTCATTTGAAAATGCAAGATGCCATATTTAGTCAATTGCAATTTCAGTTTTGGGTTGGATTGGAACCAATAAGCTCCCCACATGAATTTTTCTACTCCCAAAAATTTACTCAAGTGTTATCGTTGCATTAGTTACCTGAGATACGTGGATTTTTTCACTTGATTTGCAGGCAGATAGAGAAGGATACATAGCCATAATCATGCCAAAACCAGCAGATTGGCTAAAGATCAAAAGTTCATTATTGAGCAATGAAGAATACAGGAAAATGAGAGAAGGGTCCTAACTTTTTGGACTGCTGCTTCGATTCATTGCGGGGGTTTTGAAGAAAACCAACATATCCATGGCTAGTGTCCTGCCTTCGTGCATGTGAGATCCCTCGGTATCAGTTCTTCAATAGCATTAACTGGGTCGACCTTTCACACATATGAGATGATTCGTGATATTTATATTCTCTACGATTTCTGCTTGGGGGAGGATGACTTGTAATATTCAACTTTTATGTTTTGGTTTATCTAAATTATCTAGTCATTTTTGTTCTTACCATGATTGAAACAACGTGGTAAAAATGATTGATATTAATACTTTTGATTTAATATTTTTCATTGGAATTACACATCAATTGATTTAGAGACAAATTAAGAACCATATATGCACAATATTTTTGCGTGAAAATGTATCCTGACTTCGAAAAGGAATGCTATATATTACGTGACAAAATGACATACAGTTTATGCTTTGTTTTAGTACAAATTAATTGAAGAATAGATATGCTAATTAGAACTTCAAAAACCATCCTGAATTGCGATGTGCACGAGCAGGAAGGGGTGGCCAATTTTGGACTTTTACCAAGCATTAAAAAATTAAGGGAAAAAAATAATTCAAGATGGAGTTGGCTTGACTTTTTATGGGTACTTCTAAGTGATCATTTTCGTGATCTTCAGGTACTTTTTATCACCAACATTCTTCAGGTACTGTGTTGAGAAGTAAGTATCTCTTGTAGAACAAGCCTTCTTGATCTGTTAATGGTGAGAAAACACAAGTAAATATGCTCTTCAAGCTCCTTCAACTGCTCCAAAAAGCTTGACTCATGGACACGAATATCCTTCAAGACTTCCTTCAATATTTCAGATTTCCCATTTCTCACACACATATCGGCAACAGCCTTGCGATGTTCGACCTCATCATGCAACCTATTCACCATCCGACTTATCGTGTTAAAATCATTTATCAGTATAAAAACACCTTTCGCGGCAACATCTAGCTGCGAAACCAGCCTTTCTAAAAAGCTTGTCTTGAGCCCTCGTCGAACCAACTTGATCCTTCTCTTGAATAAAACCAAACAAGTGATGAGCCCTGGCGCTGCCACAACCCCAACCATGCTATGTACCAGCAACACCAACATAGCAACAACTAATGCACTATGAGAAATCACTAGAGTATACGCTCCCACCTTCTTGAAAACCTTATTAAATTTCGCTCTCCTCCTAATTTTCTTGCATTTCAATGTCAAGCTATCAAGCAACAACATGTTACTGTGATGATTGTCGTCGAATTGCACCGGACTAATGATTGATAACGGATTAGTAAACGACGCAAATGCAGCTAGATGTCTAAATATCGCGTGCACGTGACAATCCTTCATTTTTTTGCTTAGCTTAATCACCCTTTGAATTCTTCGATAGTTGGCTCGAGTTTGATGGACACTTCGAAGGAGTAATTCACAAATATTGTATGCATCAAGGCTGGCTTCGAAATAATTGATGAGGAGCTCATGTATATGCAAGCTCTCTATCATGTTCATTAGGGTTTCTTGTTGAGGTTCGAGAAGATATTCAGAGAGATGCACATAGAAAGAAAGAGACGATGACGATGACGATGAAGAAGAAAGTCCCTCCAAGCTTCTTCTTCCTAGCTGTCCTTCAACTTTGCTCCACACCTCTATGTATGACTGTGTTCTAAAAGCATTCCTGTACTCTTCATTGACACTTAACTTGCTAGTTAAGCTATTAGAACGTTCTCTATTGATTTGCAATTCGCCTGAAACAACCATCAGACAACAAACATGAATGTTATAAGCTTATTATAATCAATAAATCAAACCAAACAAATCACCTGATATTAATTCAATCAAATTTAGATGGTCCTAATGATCGAAAAGTACATATAAATTTAGTGCATGCAAAGTAAAAGCACCCCCACACTGTCAATCTCTAGAACTGATCATCAAATATTCAAAGACAAGCTATGTTCCAAACCCATTAAAGATCTTTCGAAAACTTAAAATCTCATCAAAAATTTTGGTGGAAAAAGTTGATGAAAACGTCCAAAGAACTCACCTGTCCCTGTAAAGGGAGATTTTAACTTGGCCCACATCTGAACTACAAGCAAACAAATGCAAAGCTGTCAAATCTTTTTCTTCAAATGAATTAGAAACGACCATGTGAATCAGAATTTGTTTATATATATAATATCTAGACAAAGAGAGATAGAGAGAGAGGTTATATATTGCCTTGTTGAAGAAAACCAGTTGGCAGTTAGATTGCAAATTGCACCGCCTCGATTAGTTAATGGCTTTTGTTACACGATAACCTCCCCTAACACGCTGTTGTCTTCTACGTGTAAGAACTAGAGACAAAGCTTTTTTATGGTAGAAATTTGACAGTGGAGGGGCCGGGGTTTAAACATGTGTTGATTGTGAGTGTTGGAGTTTCTTTCTACTTTTTCGTCACTAATTTTCGTTGCCATTTCTGGTAGAGCAAGTATCAGATTTGGGATTTTGATCATCAGTTTTATTAACTAACGTGTCGCATTTTTCAACTATTAAGTAATTTTGAAAACTAACCGTTATAGATATATGTTCTTGGATAATTATCTATATTCGAAATGCAATGGTTGACATACTAAGACAGAAAGAGATGGATTATTGAGTTGTGTGTGTATGTATATACACACACAATACATATATATATATATATATTAACTAAAATGGTATTGTAAATCTATATATCCTAGCTGTAAAAGCAATTAAAGTAAACTTAAGATCATTATTAGATTTGTATATATAATTACTTCCATTGTAAACAATATATGTTGTGCATGGATTGTTGCGTTTCTTTTGTATGAATTTTTCTTTTTATTTGTATTTCTACTTTTTAAATTAAAATTTATTAATTATGAATGGTTCAATAATCATACTAGTTATACACAGTGAAAAAAGTTTATTTATATATTTATTTGAATACACATGTCGAAAATGTGTTAATTAGTCAAATATTTTAATGGATAAGAACAACAGATAGGCATGTTAATTCCATGATTTTCACATTGGTGCCTTTAATATTTTCTTTCTAATTAAACAATCCCTCCAAGGTAAGAACTCTTGTTCAAAAATTAAAAAAATAATTAATCATAACTTAATTTGGATAAAGATCACGATGCTGACTTTTTTTCTTTCTTTTTTTTTTTTTTTTTGACAAGCTGACTTATTTTCATTTTATTTCAATGAACTACGAAAACAAAATAGTCCTAAATTGGATTCGGCGGCCTAAAAAATCTGATATCCCTTTCTGGCAATCATACAATTTTCTTTTTCTTCACTTTTCTCTTTTCTCTTTTTAAATCCATAAAAGTGAGTGATTGAATGTCTTTTTTTTTCTGTTCACATGTTGTGGGAAATGACGTTGAAGCAATAGAATTCACTCGTCATTTGAAGGCACACTATATTCACATAGCCGCACAAAACCTACCAAAGGCCATTAAATAATTAAACATTGCTTTACAAGCCAAAAATTTGGCCTTATAAACCATGACGGTATCATTGCTTCTACTCTTTGACATCTTTGTTTACGAACCAATTAAGACATTAGACATATAAGCACTTTCTCTATGATTCTTTCAATCAATTATAAGCTTAACTCATGAAGACGTGTGGCTTCATTATTCTGAAGATCCAACCTCGCCACGCAACTAGTTTTCATTAACGAAGTTGGCTTTCCAATCCAAAATATTTGCTTACCGGGAAAAACATGCATCATATATAAACTTACATCTTTTGTAAACCAAATTGGTATGATTTTGTCAAGCAATCACTAAGTTATATTTAAAATTGTATATCATCAGATTAGAAAATTTAAAATAGACAAAGATCTAAACAAAGTATTAACTCTAACACAATCCATGCTTAAAATAAAGAACAACGGATATTTAATCATATATAAACAAAATGCTAAATTCAATTATGTTTTATGTAATCTAACAATTGTCATTTGCAAGATTTCCTTTGTAAAATGGAAAAGTCCAAAAAACCCCTAAAATAATAAATAATCTCAATTTACCTCAACTTTCAAAATACTACCAAAAAACCCTCTACCATAAACCAAAATCAGTTTCCATTCAAATTTTAGTGGTCGTGTGACAAAAACATCAAAAGACCAACATACCCTTATTGTATTGAAAAATCAAAAAATAAAAAACAAAACAAATTAATCAATTATCAAACTACCCTTTCATAACCAAAATCAAATAAATAAATAATAATAATCTTTATTAACTATTATTATTTGTTAAATTAATCAAATTATATTAATTTCTTAAATTAAATTTATTATTATTATTTATTAATTATATATATTTTTGTAAAAAGTAATCTCAATGGTCCAATGGTGTACATCAATTTTTAAAATATTAATATTAATCCTAAAAATTATAGTAAATTAAAAAAAAAAATCAAACCAGATAAAATATTTGGGTTTGAACCCAGATCTTTAACATTCTTCAATGTAATGTTGAAGATTTAGGTTCAAACTCAAATCTACCAATACAATGAAAAACTAAAAATTTAGGATAAATTAAAAAAAAAAATACAAGCAAAAGATACAAAAATACAAAATTTCCAGCTCTTTAAATCAAGTTCAAGATCTGGGTCACAATCAAAGTTTTCCAACAAAAATACCAAAAATAAATAAATAAATAGAACACTTCATCCATCAATAATCACAAAAAATTCCATCAATTTCTCTACAATCAAACACCAAAAAAAAATCCAAAAACCAAAAAAATAAAATAAATTGATCTGAATCTCTCTATTCTCTCTCTTAGCTGATGTCGCTAAGGAGGTCGTCAATCATCCTCGCTGATGACAACCGAACGAGGACCTCGAGAACAAAATCGAAGAGTACGAGCAAACCTACTCTAACTTGCAAAAGCCATGCCACCTCTGTCTTTTCTTATTTTAGCCCAACTGGAGGCCTCAGTCCATCAAGAGCACCACGAAGTTCGACAACTGATTCTTGAAGGCTTTGAATGGTGCCACTCTCTTGAACAAAGGCTTCTCTGTCGCCGACAAAGCTACGACTGAGGCCTGTAAAGAGAAGAGAGGAAGATGAAGAGTAGGCTGATAAAGAGAAGAGAGAAAGATAGAGAGTTAAAGGAAGGAGAGGGATAACAATAGAGAGAGAAAAAGAAAAGAGAATGATGGAGAGAGAAGAAGTGAGTTAGAGTTTTATGTATTTAAAATCCAATAAATTTACCTATTTATCCTTAACTACTAACAAAATCGTTATTTTTAACTTTATATTACAATCTGATTTTAAACCATTAACGGTAGGAAGTGTTTTAGTTATTATTTTTTAAACCAATAATGGTTTGATAATAATTTTCATTTCGGAGGAATAAAATAATAACAACCCTTTATAAAATAATATTAATGAATGAACTTTTAAAATATGGCTAGGATTATAAACCATTTTATATCTAATGTAATAAATATTTCAAGAATGAAAAAGACATTACTTTGAGACACTACCAATCAACAATCATATTAGAGTTTATTTTACAACTAAAGAGGCAAGGGAAAGGTCAGGATTGACCTTTTATTAACAGCCACCCATCAATCATGTCAATTCAATTGCATGGGTTGTCATTCACAGTTTTAATTTGATTCCCAACAAACAAAACAGAGACAGAAATAGATGGCAACGAAAACGACATTGTATTAGCTGCAGAAGCCAAAAGCCATTAATTGATGGCTTCTATACGTACAGCTTCAAAGGCTGGCTGAGCTTCCTGCAATGTCAATTACGAAACGATATCTAACATCGTTTCTTGCAACACGATCCAGGGCCTCGTTGATTTGGTTAGGTTTAATGACCTCAATGTTGCATGTTATGTTGTGCTTCCCACAAATATTCATCATCTCTTGTGTCTCTCTTATTGATCCTGTCATGCTACCCTTCACATTTCTTTTCCCTGTACAAACATTTAATAATGCAAATATTAGCATTTGAACCAATTAACGCGGACAATATCTGTTCTAATTTTGTCCATAAATTGAAACTTCAATGACCAAAGTTTGTTACATCATCAGGACGTACTGACTAGCGACAAAATGCACGGGAAAAATACATTAGTGACTTACCAAATATCAAGGGGAAGGATGGAAGCTCAACAGGCTGGTCTGGTGCACCAACCATAACTAAAGTTCCATTCACTTTGAGCAATTCCAAGATTGGCCCAAGAGAGTGATTTGCTGATACTGTGTCCAATATAAAATCTAGGGTCCTCTTGCCTGCCTGTCAGAAAGCAAATCACCCCACATTGTCAACACCCATTCAACATTACCATTACATCCCATTTATATCAACATCAAAACACATAAGGTTTTGCTAAGTTGCACAGATAAGGTTACTCATCAATAATATAATCTTTATATTGGTTGTAAGAATGGTTATTGAAAAATATTAAAGAGCTATTGTTGATAAGTAACCTTATCCAATCACCAAAGTAACCAAATCCAAATTAAAAAATTTATATATATATATATATATATATTAACAAGATCACATTAGTGGTCTTTGAAGGGAAAAACAAACAAACAAACAAAACCATTGGTGGGTTGACAATAGCATAAGGCCCAATGGGCCGCAATTGTTTTCAAGTATTTTTTGCATACCAGCATTTGCTTTGGATCGGTACTGACTATGAAGTCGTCTGCACCTAATCCCTCCTTGGCCTCTTTCTCTTTAGATGGAGATGTGCTGATGACTGTCACATGGTGACCGAATACTTTGCCAAATTTGACTGCAACGTGACCGAGTCCCCCCAGACCCACAATCCCTATCTTCTTCCCTGGTGACTTCAGCAAGTCACCGTCCTTCATGGGTGTGAACACCGTCACTCCCGCGCAGAGTAGTGGGGCCGCGGCATCCATTGGCAGGTTGTCCGGCACGTGCACCACGTACCTTCAATATAAATCACCACGTGAAATATAATCATTCCAAATACTAACTGGTTCAATTAATAAACAATTTAAAACTTGGAACGAAATTCTATTGATATTAAAAGTGGGCATTGTGCCTGATGACAAAAGTAATGTAAAATATTAGATTAAAAATTTGTATAGATGATTTGATTCTCTATTTATGCATGTGATGTTATTCTATTGCATATAATTTATTATAAAGTTTTTTCTTTGCATTTACAACAAAATTAATATTTGAACTCCAATTTTTTTAACTTACTTGTATTTGTAAATTATAGTTTATTAGATTTCAATATAATGGTTTAAATTAACAATAAAAGATTTAAAATTTTAAAAGTTAAAATTATTAAAAATACATAATATTATACATAATTACTTACATAGTATGGTAGTGAAACCCTGACTTTATAGGCACCTAGGCAGTAGTTAATGTTGGCTTTTCCTAGATCTGATTGCAATTCATAGTTCAAGCCATTTTTTAAGCCAGACAAAATCGATCATGTACAAATCGACCAAAATCAATGCTATTCACGGCTTGTGAGTCCAAGACCACCCATTTCAAGATCACTGGATCACATATTCCCTTTCATTAAGAGAATTGAAAATATGTACCCGCATATGTGGGCAGTTTGAGAAAAATTAAATACGAGAGAGCATATGCGCTCATCCAATTATTTTTTGTTACAGACAAATGTTATTGAATTACAAAAGTATAATTCATTTCATTCAATAACAGTTTTACTTTCATTTTAACATGAAAATATAACCAAAACTAACAAGTTGCACTATTTTCTATTACATACAAAATTAATTTTGAGAAAAAATGTTTCTGTAAGTTTACGCAGACAAAATTGAGAGTCAAATCATATAAAGTTTATTCCTTCATTTTTATGATTCTGTCGGAGATTTTTCTAGGAAAGAGAGTTTTAAGGTAATTTTTGTTTTTTAATTATTAAAATTGATTCAGAAAAATAACTATAATCAAACTAGTAAGATATGGATAAATAATTTCTATATTATTAGAAATCATCCATGACTGGATAAAAAATATATAAAAAAAAAATTCACTTTTTTATTGACACTTTCGAATCCATGATTTGCAAGTTATGGGAGGGGATGTAGCACTTTACCACACCACTGACACCTTTAGCTCGCTTTAAGGCATTATATGCTATTGATGACTAAAAAATATAAATGAATTGGAGGGTGGTGTGGTGCTCTGAGTCGTGATGTGGGACAAGTAAATCGTTGTTAGATATGGCTTGATAATGCGCAAGAGACAGATGATAGATAGGATATAGGTGAAAGACTGATAGGTAGCGACGGGGTGAAAAAAATATATATATTCCTCGTATATATATATATTCCTCGTAAAACCATCTCATTATTAAAATTGAGATAAATCAATAAAAAAATTAAATTAAATTAATAAAAATATATAATATTATTTCATTGATCTGCGTGCGGCTTCATGAAAAGATTGAAGTTAGAAAGAAATTTTGTTGCTTAATTTTTTAGCTTGACGCTTTACAATCAGACACCCTTATAAATACCTAGTGTAGCGGGCGCTGGAGTGAAGTCACCGACTTCATTATGGTCATTACAGATTTGTTTCAGAGTATCCTATGATCTTCATTTATTTTCTGTACAGCAGGTTTATTAATTATTTTATTGTTCATTTGCTTTCGGAAAAGGCGGTATTAATTTTTAAAAACGATAAAGTGGAAAGAGCGATGGTGAGACTTGAATATGATAAAGAAAAAGATTGGTCAAGTTTGGAGGACTGAGCCAATAAGGAGAGAGAGAGTACCTCTGATCTGCAACCAACATTTTAGAGAAGCCACCATAAGTGATACTACCATCCCAGAAAATACCATTGTAAGTCAACTGGATCTGGTCACAGTAGTTCTCTTGCGAGTCTTTGCAGAACTCACACTCCAAACATGAAGCTGCCAAGCACCCAACTCCAACCCTATCTCCTACCTTGAAATTCTTCACGTTGCTACCAACCTTGGTAATCACCCCGGTTATTTCGTGTCTGTAAAAGTTAAGCTTAAACAGTTAGATAAAAACCTGACATTACTAATTAAATAGATTCTACACATTAGTAAAATATTTAACATACCCTGGAACTACAGGATATATGGTGATGCCCCAGTCATTCCTGGCATGATGGAGATCGGTGTGGCAGATCCCACAATACATGATCTTTATGGTCACATCGTTGATGCCGTTCTCTCTATTTGTTGTTGTGAAATCAAATCACACCCATGATCATGTACAAACCAGAACAATATGTAAAAACAATGATGTGTGTGTGTGTGTAAAAGTTTTATATATATATATATATATATATATATGTTGAAAACATGTAACTAAAACATACCTTCTCTTGAAGATGTAAGGGGTGATCTTCCCGGAAGAATCATGAGCAGCCCAGCCGGCAACAGTTTGTGTGTGGTTTGGAGTTGTTTGAGTCATTGCAGCGAGAGAGGAAAAGATGTGGAAAAGTTTTGTGGAATAAAACTACATGTAAAAGGGTGTTTATATGGTTGAAGTGGCCAGCGATTTATATAGAGAGAGACACACACGGACAAACCAAAAAGGAAAATACACTGACTCTTCAGTCTTCTCGAAGATTAAATTAATTACAAATATCTAGCGGAGTTGGTATTTATATTTATGATAAAAAAAGTTATTAACAAAAAAAGAAAAAGTTGGTATTTATACTTAGAGACCTCCCTTACAGGACTGGCCATATTTATATTCCGTCGATTTTGATTTGACTTTTGAAGGGACGAAAATACCTGTGAATTTGTTATAATTTAAAATGAAAATAATATAACCTGTAAATGATCTGTCAAGGTCACCTCAACCACCAAGAAGAACTCAAAGGAGACTGTCAGATGAAGTCAACGACCTCAGAAGTTTGAGCCTTTGAGCAGCATAGATACTGTATAGTGTCAGAGCAAGGTCGTTTCATATTGGAATTTCCTTTCCCCTTTATTGTGATTTTAAGTTACAATTCATATCTTGCACTCGATGAAGGTCCTTAACATATGTTCGCTCTCTACCACATGTTTCCACAACAGGGAGAACATGTTAATATACTGTAATCAAATAAATCTATGGTATTAATACTTTAAGTTAATGAGACATTTGGTAGGTTAGCAAATCCAACGCATTCTCCTGTCATAATTATGTAAACTGTAAGGAAATTTGGTGTATGTAAGGTCAAATCGTTTTTATTCAGTCAATCGAATACAGGTAAAAGATAGTGCAGCTTCACTCCGGTTGGTCATACAATTAAAGAGAAAGGAAAACGAAATTACGATTCATTTTCATAAACTATTAAATTCACCGGTAGAAGTGTCAGGTGTAATTTCGTGCGATGGTTAGTTGGTCACAACTGACAAAATTTAAGAGTGATGTTATGTCCAACTTCTCCAAAGAAAATTAAAACAATCAAAAGACAGGTTATTTCTTGTAACTTTTTTTGAAAAATAAAAACAAAACAAAAGGACATGTCAATTCATTTAGCCCTGTATCCTCGCACTTATCGGTTGGCATGAGTGTAAGGTGTTACTTGCAATTTGCAAATAACTCGTGTGTCCACGCGTTGGTGGTTGTCTGTGAGCATATGATGTTAATAGCAAATAACTCAATACAACTGACAAAAAAGAAGTGATGTTATGTTCAACTTCTCCAGAGAGAAATAAAACAAACAAAAGACAAGTCTTCCTTTTTTTTTTTTTTTTCGAAGGAAGCAAAAGACAAGTTACATTACCGTGACATTGGCGATGTCACACATTTTGTGCAAGTCAAATCATTTAGTCCTGTGTCCACACTAAAATTGGTTGTTATGAGTGTAAGATGTTAGTTGCAAAAAACTCCTGTGTCCACACTAAGTATTGGTCGTTGTCCGTGAGAAATAACTCGTAACATACCCCATGAGGGCAATGGAGTGTTATTCTATACTGTTAACGTAGAAATGAAGTGCACTAATCACTTGCGTTTTGTTATATATATATATAGAAAATTCTCTTCCCTTATTATGAAAATAGATATCTTTCAACCGTTATCAATGTAAAATTTCAACCGTAAGTGATCATCTCTTCCATTAGACTTTTGAGTATTGATATTAGTAAATTTTCAATTACTTCAAAATTATGTAAAAAAAATGTCAATTGAATTGAAATAAAAATTATAAAATTTCAAAATTTGTTACGTGCGAATGAGGTAACACGATAAAAATATGATGCACTTGTCTCACCTGATTTTAACATTAATGGAATATTTTGTTTGTAAAATGTGGTACACAAGGAATAGGTTTGTAAGGTTACTGAGTAGGGTCACTTCGGTTACAATGCGTATTTTTCTTTGCCTATTGTTTAATTCTTAAGAGCTCACATCATGTGTTAGCGACGTTTAATTAATCAGTCAAAATCATGTGTTTACATTTAAAAATTTTTGAAGTGTTTTTGTCGTGTGTAATTTGAATCTGACCATCTGCAGAAAACTTCTACATGTTTGAATACATTTATGGCTGGTCTTTTCTTAAAAATAATCCGTTCTTACAACTCTTCTGCTTTTTTAAAACCAACCCTGAATTGATCGGACTAACAAAGTTTATCATAATTAATCAATATTTACATAATTTAAATAGTCATTTTCTTAATTAAGAAAGTGAATAATAAAGTGCAGAGTCACGTAATTAAGAAGAGATAAGCAAGTTGTTATACTTTTTATATGGTCAATAGGAAAACCAATGACTTGCCATGTTATTACAATAAATATAGGGTCATATTCATTTTTAGTTCATAAAAAAATAAATAAATAAACAAAAATAAAAAGGTTGAGATTTCAATCACTTTTAATTCGGATAACATTCGTTAGGAGAGATCGAACCTCCAACCTTGTAAAGGAGGAGAGAAACTCAACTAACTGCATCAGCAGATGGTGTGTACCTACAAAAAAATTAATATATATATATATCAATCAAATTCATGTCCGAAACTAAAACAAATAATTTTATTGTACAAAAATAAACTTCCACTTTTTTCTTGCGATATTTTTAATAATTTCCACTTAAATGGATCAATTGTTTCTTTTGATTCGTTTTTGAGTTGGGTTCTAAGCTTCACAACTCTGTCCTAGAAACCCAAAATCGACTGCACTCTGTTTCCAACCAATTTGGGCCTTTTCAATTCAATCAGATACCAAAAGCGTGCACCAAAATTGGGATGCCCTCTTAAACCAGCCCCTATGGAACCATTAATTTTCCATCCCCCCCCCAAAATTGTATGTACACCCCGTATCATTATTTTCTTTGGAAATTTCATTATTATCCTTGTGGCATTATAAAAAGTTAAGTTAATTCTATTTAATAATTACTTTATATATAAATCATATTATTTCAATATTTAACATTTTTAATCGCTTTTTAGATATTTTATAATATCTATTCATCGAGAGATTAGCAGAGAGACAGTAATCAATACCAGTTGAGGGAATTGAGGGAAACAGAGATAGCATCACCAGTGGTGGGGCGAAATCAATTCATGATTGGAGACAAAAGAAGCAGAGACATTGCTTATTTAAAATTAAAAACATTAAATAGTTTTCATAATTTGAAAACAAAAAACCTAATAAAAATTAGATTAAAATAAAGGTAAGGAGGTATCATTTCCTAGATCTAGAAGTAGCTACAGCTCCACCATACTTCTGATATGTTTTTATTTAATTATATAAGATTATTTTTATTATATTTAATCAAAATTAAGGATATAACGATAAAATATGGGGTGTTCTTATAAGGTATAATATTTTAAAAAATCTTAATGAGATAAATGTATGAGAACGGGCGCACGTACAATTTTTTTAGGGGTGTAAACATGATCACTGTTTTCATTGACAGTACACTGTCAATGTGTGGAGTTGTGGATGAAAACAACTGCTTGCACACAACAAGTGTCCTGCTTTTAGATAATAACTTGGCAACAATTTTGCTTTCGAAAAAACAGCTTGGCAAGCATTTCCATTTTGAGTCGACCGATAAACTTATAACCTATTAATCTCTATCGTTTATTAAAAGGGATAGTTGAATTTAAACTCTATTTAAACTGACTTTCTTGTTAGATAAAACTTCATCAAATCATAGGTGGCTTAAAAAACCAAACAAAGATTTACATAACCTTCCATATTATACGGTTTATACCCATCCTCATTATTATTATTATTTTCCCCAAATCTCATATTTGTGGATTCTTATTGAAATATAAGAATTGAATTCGAATATAAAGTTTCACATATAACAAATTAAAATATAATAAAAGTTTATCTGATTTAACCATAAACTCCTCATACCCATATGATCATATGGGAATACTCCAAAATCCAAATATTTCATATGGAAATGGAAACTTACAATCCTAAATCTTTGTAGACACACAATTGTATAGGATTACATATAATGTCCAAATACAGAAATGAAAACTTATAATAAATACAAATGGATCAAAGTGATGTAAAAAAGATTAATCCAAATTTTGTATTTCATGGTGACAATAGAGCCACCCAAAAAGGTTCTCTCAAAACCTATTTACTGTTCACACACATATCAAATTAACATTATACTTTCCACAATCTTTAAAATATCAACACTAACCAAAAATATATTATTGATTTTACTTAAAGTTTTTCTATGCAAATCTGTTTTTGTTAATTTTCACCCTAATTAAATATAGAAAGCATCTAACACACACCTATTTATTGTTTAGAAATTAATAAGGAACTAAAAAATGGATTAGGAGTAAAAGAGAAAAAGCTTGTTCAATTCATGAAAGAAACTATTATATAAAATCACTTTAATTGAATTATCAAGTACAAACTAAATAAAAATAATTTGGAATTATAAGCCACATTAATTTGCATGTGCCTGCATGAGTTCAGCACTCATGGAATGAAAAACATAAGAATTCAAGTGAAAAAAAAAAAAAGATGATTATAGTCTTATAGAACTATTTGATTATTTGCAATTTCATTTTAATTAAGAGTTTTAATCCTAATATATAATTGTTTGCTTCTCTACAATTTTATTTTAATTCGAGTTTTAATCTAAATATGTCTCACAACCATAATGACGGTAAACTTGATTTGATTTAAATAGAATATTAAATGTTTAGATAGAATATTAAATGATTAAATAGATAAAGAGTAGATTGTTATTTTTTTAATTAATTAAATAATTATTTTCTTTTAAAAATAATATTTATTAAAAAATGGGTGTGGGTAGAATTTTTGTTGGTTGACGAAAGGGTCACCCTTGTTCTTATTACCTTGATATTTATTTTTGACAACGTAATTATATTGGATTACTCTTCTTTTAATATGTTCGATATGGAAAAGGAAACTTACAATCATAAACTCTATATATTGACACAATCATATCGAATTACTTTTAATGTCTGACATTGAAATGAAAATTTAAAATAAATATAAATTGATCAAAGCAAAATATACAACATTTATTCAAATCCTGTAATTCAAAGTGACAATTATTATTCTTACCCTAATATTTTTTTTTTGACGGCATACTTATAATGAATTACTCTTATGGTACGTTTACCTTACTTGGAGGAATCAGAATATGAATTGGAATGATCTGAAATCGGAATGACTTGAAATCGGAATGTAGTATAAGAATCAGAATAAGTCGTTTACTTCAATTGCAGGAATCAAAATCAGAATTAACAGTATTCCCATTGAGCTGTTTACTTATTTTGGAATCGAAATGAATTAATTATAAGTTACAAAAATATCCTTAATTAAAATTATAGATTAATTACAACATACAAAATTGTGTTTAGAATGTCATCTTTTTATCATGTAACTTGTCATAATAGACTAAAAAAAAAAAAAAATTCTTAACAATTTGACAATATCATTGTAAGCATTTTATGTATCTATTTTTTTTAAAAGAATAATATATTATGTATCTATATTGTATATTGAGTTTTTTTTTTTTTTTTAATATAAAATGTTATCTAAACTTTCTTAATAGTATTATTATAATATTCTTCAATCCATCACAAAATTTGAGTGCTAACTACAAATCATTAGAATAAAATATAACACCTTATACTAGCACATTTTTTTTTTTTAATGAAAACTTATAGCATATGTAAATATTTATATTTATATTTATATGCAGATTTTTTTAAATATAAAATAAAAAACCGGTGTCAACAAAGAACAAACAAAACAGTTTTCAATAAAAAAAGAAACAAACCTGCAATGGTGATGAAAGACGGAGAGACTGTTGATGAGAGGAAAGTTGTGGGACGACAACATCAACTTAAACTTGTTAAAATATGTTTTTTTTATTTTTTAAATAAGAGTATAAAAGACTTTCTATCACGGATTGAGAAATGAGAATGAGATTTCCAAGTTGGTTGGGGGGAATGAGATTCCCATTCCACAACCTCAAATTGATGTGGGGTCCATAATTTTATTTTTATTACGAAATGAATTTTAAGTAAGTAAACAATATCAATCAATCTTATTTCTCATTCTCATTATTCAATCCGTGAAGTAAACACACCACTAATGTCTAATATGAAAATCAAATTTTATAATTGAAAATTCTTAATACATATATGATCATATCGGATTACACTTGATGTTTGATAGGAAAATAGAAACATATAATAAATACAGATCAAGAAAAGCAAGCAACGTGTGCAAGATTTATCAAAATCTTATAATTTATATAGACTATTATTCTTCTTACCCTAATACTTCCTGTTGACTAGATAATTATATGGGATTACTCTTTAATGTTTAACATGGAAATGAAACTTACAATCATAAACCCTTGTACACATACAATTATATGAGATTACTCCTAATATTCAATCTAAAGATGTGAACTCACAATAAATGTAAGATTTATCCAAATCCCGGAATTCAAAGTGTCCATGACCCTCCTTACCCTAATATTTCCTTCCTTTTGACCATGGCCTATCAACCCATTGCGTCATGTATTGCGTCCTCCTTTTATTCCACTACGAACTCATTTAATTTTTTAATCCTTCGCACTCTCAAATTCATAAATTCCATCCGTAAATATCATTATTAAATTAAAAAAAAAAACAAAATATTAAAAGGGTATTGAGAAGGGCATGGTTTATAAAATAAAGGAAAATAGAAGGGCAATTTGGTGAATTCAAAGTTTCAATACAAGAAACCTGCAGCTTCCCAGTTGCTGAAAACAAAGGCTAAAAGGGAGAGAAAGGAACAGAGGAAAAGAAGAAGGCGTAGAGAGAAATCGTTGCTGTTTTGTCTTTTCGGCGGTTGACGGCGGCTCTTCTCTGTTTTTTGTTCTCTGGTTTTGGATCTGTCTCAATTCTCACTTACATTTTTCATCAACTAACCCTAATATTTTTATTATTATAATTGTGGGTTGGTTTCTTTTTCTGGTTAATTACTTTATATATTAATTAACCGATTTTTTTTTATAAAAAATTTAAAATATATTATTATTAATATTTGTATTCATGTGTTTGTGTGGGACTGATTAAAATCTGAGATTTTTTATTTTAACGCTATCAAAACCCTAATTTTTGTATGGCTATGACGGCTGATTCTGCCTCCAATCATCACTCTCCACGTGGCTCGGGACTCTCATCCGGCGGTGGCGGTGGCGGCGACGGTCAGTCGAGTCCTCAGCTACGCCGCAAGAATTTGCCTTCTCCTTGGGCTCAAGTCGTGAGAGGCGAGTCTGAATCTGTCTCATCGCATCATTCTCCTTCATCATCGCCGCCTCCTCCTCCACCGCCGACCTCTCTACCTGAGCCAGCCGCCGATAGCTCTTCGCCTTCCCAGGCGGCCTCGGTCTCGGCCTCCACTTCTCCTCCGCCGGTGGATGATTCTTCTTCTCCAGTGGCGGCGGCGGCTGATAGCTCTGACGGTACTAATGGTAATGCGGCTCGGCCGAAGAAGCCGGCTTGGAACAAGCCGTCAAACGGCGTCGTGGAGGTCGGTCCTGTAATGGGAGCCGTCTCGTGGCCAGCTCTCTCTGAGTCCGCTAAGCCGTCACCGAAATCGTCCTCATCGTCCTCACTAGCCGACTCTTCGTCTTCTTCGAAGATAGTCCCTGACGGATCAGTCGCCAATAACCAGGTTTGCTTTCTTGTTTTTATACAATGTCTGTTTGGTTGCCGAGAAAATACACATAGGAAACCAGAAATTAGGGTTTGAGTATATAATTGACTATATATATATATTTTGTTGTTGTTGTTGTTTTTTGTGTACATGTATGATAATGTGTTTGTAATAGGTACCTGTAATTGCTAATATACCTCAGAAGCAGTCTACGGGTAATGCAAATCCGAATTCGAATCCAAACCGCCCAATGCCAGCTCGCCAAAGGCCGAAGCGAGGTGGTGGTGGTGGTGGTAGTGGTAGTGGTGGTGGTGGTGGTGGTGGTGGTGGTGGTGGTGCTATGAGTAATGCTGGAGGTGGGCCAGGACAGAGTGGTTTCAATCGGTCCACACAGCCGATTCCATCACCACCGCCCCCGCCATTCCCTTTGTTTCCCGTGGCACCAAATAGTTTTGGTAATATGATGCCAGCATTGGTGGATCCTTCTCCGAGGGAGCCTCTATACAGAGGAAATAATTGGGAGACTAGACAGGTTGGAGGGTTTGTGTCTCAATCGCATCCTCCGAGTGAGCATCGGAATAACTCTAGGAGGGGTAACTATGGACCACGTGGCGATGGTGGTCCGTATCATAACAATTTCGGGGGCAGGCGTGATCAGTACCGTGGAAATTATGGAAATGCTAGAGATGTTCATGTGCAGTCTCAGAGAGGTCCCCATAGAGGCTTTGTACGGCCTTCTCCACCCAATGCAGCCACTTTTGTGCCGCCTCAACCCATGAGACCTTATCCAAATCCTATGGGATTTGCTGGTAATTTTTTTCTTTGTTTGTATTTTCTACATAAGTTATGGCTTTTGATTTGTTGTGTGGATGCAGAGATAGTAATTTGTGTTTGTCTCAGAATTTATATATATCCCTCCAATGCATATGGAGTCCTTCAGAGGTTTACCTGGTGTGCCTTACATTCCTCCTGGGCCTCCTGCTTCGGTGTTTGTGCCTGCACCTGAACCTCCAGTGTCTGCTATGTTAGTGCATCAGATTGATTATTATTTCAGGTATTTTGTCACTATGTGGTATCTTAGCAGTGACTATCAATTAACTAGTAACTGAACTCCATTCTTGTTTAGTATGTTATTAGATTAATTGTTGGTTCACCCATTGTGTTTTCGTTCCAGTGATGCTAATTTGGTAAAAGACGAATATTTAAAGTCTAACATGGATGATCAGGGCTGGGTGCCCATCACTTTAATTGCAGGCTTTCCTCGAGTAAGTTATTCTTGTGATTGAGATTAGTTTGGGGATTCATATTTTTAACTTATAATAAACTCTTTCTGATGTCATTTTTAATGGTGAATTTGGTTATTAATGCTCATTGAATCTGTAAGTTCTTAATGGTCATTACGGTTGACATCTTTCGAATAATGTAGAGTTGTTTTATGTTAAACATGGGTAGTCCAATTTTTTTTTTTCCTTTTTTTGCTTTTAACTAAGCTGTTAATATTGAGTTTATGTGAAGTCCAATATAAGGCAGTGATATAGATGATGATTTTCATGTAAGTTTATTGTTCTGTGGGTCATGCTGTGATCTACTTTCATCTTATATTACATCCTTCTAAACTCTATATATCATTCTTCTCCCTTCAATCATATTTTCCTAAGTTTTAGACTAGAACATTCAAAATAAGAAGGGTTTCAGTCAATGGCATAATTGGTCACTCTTGGGCACTTGTTTCAAGCAGTCTTATATGCTTGACTTGATGATGGATAATTGTGAAATGAGTTTGGGTTCTAGAGATTAAGGTATGTTTCGGTGGTAACATTTCTTCACCGGACTGCATGATTGCTGTTGTAGCTTTCTTAAATTTTTTTTTGAGGTTCTGTTTTATGTAAGAGCAAGGCTGATGAATTGAATTACCATCTTTCGGTGAATATAGGTGCCAGCCTGAAGAGCTTGTGAGTATTGATAGTTGCCTACTTGCCTTACCTTCACCACTAATAGGATATCGGTGAGCAAATTACTTTTGGTTTCCACTTAAGAGTAGTGGATTGATAGTAGCAAAAGGACCATGGTTGGGGCATCGGGGATTTTGTATAAATATAAAAAATATGATATGACCTCTAGTGTTTTAGGTTGAATTATTGATGAAAGTGGAGAAACAAAGACCGAGGTAGTTTGGAAGACACATTTACTTGGGTAAAGGCACCTGTGTTCTAGATATTTCACTATCCTGATAGCATCTTTGATTCTACCAAACACTCTCTTGAGTACAAGTTATTTAAGATCTTTACAAATACTGAATTATTAACAATTATAATTACAAACCATTGTAGCTCCCACTCTCTCTCACACGCTACTTCTTCCACTTCCTCATCGAATGTACCTATGCATCACTATTTACACTGTAGTTTAAAGATTGGTGTTAAAAGTTGGACAGTCTGCGACATTATATTGTAGTTGCGTCAAAAGCTGAGATAATGTGTGTT
Organism: Dimocarpus longan; assembly: GCA_022984855.1. Classification (NCBI taxonomy): domain Eukaryota; kingdom Viridiplantae; phylum Streptophyta; class Magnoliopsida; order Sapindales; family Sapindaceae; genus Dimocarpus; species Dimocarpus longan. The sequence continues at coordinate 1,372,755 of CM041018.1, forward strand.
CCATTGTCAGTTTATTTACATTGATATGATGAAAATGATTCCCAAGTAAGATCAGCAGGATTTTTTTTTTTTTTTTAACATTTGAGTGTAAAATTGGCTTGATAGCATGCATCATGTTGTCATGCATTTTATCTACCTCTTTTCCAAATCTAAAACACCATCAATTCTCAGCTGAGATGATTGTTCCTGGTTAAGCATTTGGCAGGATACATATCAGACTTAATGCCTTGAAGAAGTCAGTTCAATTTTCTGGTCCTTGTGGATGTTTATGTTCTATAAATATTTATATGGTCCTTTTTAGGAGTATTGATTCTTAATATAGTTATATGTAGCACATAGGGCATACCGTCATTACCATCATAATGAGAAAGAATGTAGTTGCTTATCAACCAAGATTTAATATTTTATGCCAAGAATTTTTCTTTTTGTAGATACAACATTTTCATCTGGACTGTTTCATTAAAAATTCTGTTAATTGGAGCTTTTTAAATTTTTTTAGCATGTGTTCCAGTCATGACATAAAACATTGTGTACATATGTTCACTGAGACTTCTTAAGATTCCCACTTTCCATGAAGCCTTTCTTTTAATTGAGACTTAAATGCGATTGCATTCCCTTGAGATGTTTTTCTGTTTTAAGTGTTAGTGTATTAGTCCTTTATTTTTAAGTGTTATTGTATTAGTCCTTTATTTGTTTTGAAGGGGTTTAGTTTAGTTCCACCTTACATGTATGCAGCATGAACTTAAGTCACCTCAGCGGTTTGGATCCTTGTTTAGTTTGTAGTTCCTTTTCAAGTGATAATCAAAAGCTTTCATTTCAAATGATTTAAAATTATCCCATTACAATTATCAGTTAGTAGAGTATTTTTATTTCTGTTTTGTTCAAGAAAGTGGCCTTGATTTTATGGAAAACAGAACCGTGCTTTGTTTTTATGGGATGCACCTTTGTTTCGTTGTAAATGGAAATTGGTGAATTTTATTTAATCTATTTATTTTGCTATGGAAGTCATAATATGCACGTGTTTTTGTGGGGTATTTTGTATGGATGAATTCAATTACCTTTTGGTATATGAGTTAGCACTAGGACGCCTCTGTGAGATTTGTGTTATCAATCAATATTTTTTTCTATTTCGAGATAATATATCTGCGATGTTTGCCAGTGTTTAAATATGGCATGATATATCTTATCTGTCCAGTATCGTACTTAGTGCTATTTCACATTTCTATTTGTATGACATGTAAGCCATAACTTTTCTATTCAGTTTTAGTTGGTTTTAAAATCAGATGCCTTGCACAGACCTGGTTTTTCTTTATGCTATGTTCATGCAGGTTAAGAATTTGACAACTAATATTCAGTTGATTCTGGATTCCTTGAGGACTTCAACCATTGTGGAAGTACAGGTAATTTGCCTTGTATTCAATCTATTCATCTATTTATTGAACATCATTTTTTTATTTTTCTCGCACTGTGCAGTAATGTGTGGTGGTGTTGTTAACATATTGAATTCCTGGCATGTAGACATACGGTGAACTATTACTTGTTGATCTGCTCTAACTTAAATTGCTACAGGATGAAAAGGTCAGAAGGCGTAGTGAATGGATGAAGTGGGTACCTGCTGCCAGTTGGGTTGCCTCTGACTCTGGCCTACCATCTCCAGGTGGATCGAGTCAAGATATGTTGACAACTTCATTTCAGAGGATCACGGTGGAGGAAGGTGCTGTTGACCAAGGCAGTACAACGGTTAAGGCAAACCCTCACTCTGAGGATTCACTGGGGACTAGTCAATCACAACTGGGTAATGGGGAGGTAGGTGACGACACATACGAATCAAAACTGATCAACCTGAGCCACTGCTAAAGAACAAATTTTTGGATGGAAGAGGACTGCTGCCATGAGAGGTGTGGGAACGCCTTTGGTTTCTGTCAGATTTCTCGATTTTTGGAAGGATTTTGATGAGGAAGTAGAAGAAAATGAAATAAGATATATATATAAAATTATTTCGGAAAGTAAAGAAAGTGAAACAAGAAGAAGAGCATAGGGTTATTTACTGGGGTTGAATTATGAGGCTGTTGGGTTGTATAGTTTTTGGTGTTTTTGTGGATGATTGTGTTCTTATCATTTGGTGATCTCCGGTGGCATGGTTGGATCTAGCATCAGGAGCTTGTTCTTTTTTTTTTTCCTCAAAAATATTAGGTTCATAAACTACACTTTTAGGAGGGAAAGTTTTGAACTATTTTGCATAAGTGGAATGATATTGGTTGATTTTCTAATGTTTATGCTTCCCCAGTCCTCACAAGTCTTATATTTTATGTTCTTTATCTAACCTTATATCACTCTTTTTGTTAACTCTTCATTCTTGTCACATGTATAATTTAATTTCGTACTAACGTCCTGAATGCACACCTGCATATCAACATGAAATTTAATTTCCATTTTTTGCTAAATACTTCGTTCTTTTTTTATATGAATAGATGACTAGTTCTACATATGGAAAACCGTACAAGCTTTGCTGCATGAAATCAATTGTTTTTGTTTTGTTTTTCGGTCTCTAATTGGAGATTGGTACTTCAACATTTGTTGGTTTTCACTCCATGGTATGTACTGTAATTGAGCATTAACATCGATATGGTATTTGCCGTTAAGGCTGATAACTTATTGATTTTAATTTATGAGTGTCTCAGAGCTATCATCCAATACCAAACCAAATTTGTACATCTAGTAATTTGTGGATTAATCTTAATAAAAATATATATATATATAAAAAGGATTATGTAGATCAAGGATATGTTTCCAAATTCTATTGACGCGGCTGTAGTTCAGATATTAAGTTACTTTTATACAAGTTCAGATATCGATTGGGATCACATAAGAACTGACTCTAGAGTGCAGTTCAAGGAATATTTTCCATACTAAAAAACACACTCCATACAAAGATGAGAAAGATGGACATCGGTGGGGGAGAAAAACCCACAGAATTAAGGGGTGGGGCTGCTTATTTGGGTGTCGAAGCGGCGCTTTATTGTATAAGGGACCAAACTCTTACCAGGAAGCTGAGGCCCAGCTACCACTATATAATACAGTGTTTTATGTATATATTCTTTTAAGTTTTACAGGAATGTGAGCTATCGAGTAATTTGGAAGGACTTGTCAGGGGACCAGGGTGGGTAGCTGAACTGGGTAATGTATTGTGTGCTGTTGGATTGTGATTTGTGTGTTGGTGCTGGTTTGGGGATTTGTGTGTTACGTGTGGTGCATGCACGTGTGTCAGATTCAGATAAAGACCAGGGGTGTCTCTGAAGCGTCGGATTGGACTAGACTTCGTTTATTTTCAGTCCAGTCCAACATTTGGAAATCCAGTCCTGTGTCCTCTTTAGTCCCACATGGAAAAGACCGATTAAACCCACACTTAACTGTGAGATAAAGGACTCTTAATTTATTTTTTCAGTTTTATTTATTTAAATATTTAATATAATTATTTCAAAAAATATGTATCAAATATATTTAAAAGTTAATTTAATATATTTTATTATGATATTATCAATATTAATTAAAAATTAAATTGTATTTTATTTAAAATTTAATGTTCATGATTTTATTTATTTTTTAAAAAATAATTTATTTGTTTTATGTTATTCAAAATTTTATTTAATATGATTTTATTTTTATGAAATTAATTTAGAATAATTTTTTATTAGAAAATAAATTTAATATAATTTTATTTTAACCCACATCAAATACTTTTTTTATTCAATTTCATGATGTATAAAGTTACTTTATACCCAAATTTAGTTGTGTCAAATATATCGTAATACTAATTGATTTCATTTTATTTAGTTTAATGAGTCACTTAAAATTAATTAAATTTGCTCCACATGGGATGGTTGAGTAGTGACCACCCCAACCCCATATTTCTTTTCATTGTAAAAGGTTACGAGTTTAAATCGTTTAAGTAACCGTAAAAGTAACCGTAAAAGGTTATGAGTTTAAATCGCTTAAGTCGGTTACGTACTTTATTCATCTTGTATTGGTATATTTTTTATGGATAAATTTTTTTTATTTTTTAAAAATAAATTTTCGAAACATGCTTTTAAATAATATTTTAATTAGATCTTAATAAATATAATATTAAAAAAGTTTAAATCCAACCCCACACGCGTTTAACTGGCCGACGGTTGCAAGTAAATGGTTGAGAGAGGTACGGACCCGAGTAGTACTACTAACTAATGGTAGCACTGTTATTAGTGGGTAGTGAAATGAGTGAAGGGTCTGGGTAATCGATGGAAATTGCCTGAGAGTTGACAGCTGTATGCATCAACCTATCAAATGACAAAACACTGTCTGAGTGTCTTTGATTTTTTAGTTGGATTTCTTGGACATTTCCACTCCTCCGTCAGATTATATTTATAGGTGGCTGCCATTGTACTCCCCTTCTAACATCATTGGAAATGCAAACATTGGTTTAACTAGTCCAATACCGGCATTACGTTTCGCTTCACCATTGGAGGCCCTTTTGGTATTACCCGGAGAGTACAACACCTGTCTCGGTTTTCTGTATTCAGTAGCACTAGGCCACTGTTTGTGTAGTGGCAATCTTTTTAGGTAGAGTCTTGAGTCAAAGATTTCCATTCAAGAAAATTGTAGCATGCAAGATAATATATCAGCGCATTAAACAAAATCCTCTTGCCATTTGAATTTCGACAAACGAGACATCGGTTACGTTTTATTTTGCAAACGATCTTTCGAGGACTAAAGGTAGAAACTGGTTTGACCTTAAAATTGAAAGACTAAAGTACCACTTAATCAATTTCCACTATATAACCAAAAAAAAAAAAAAATCTAAAAAATTAAAAAAATCTTCATCGTCTATCATAAAATTAAACGATCGAGATCTATTTAAAGAGAATAAAAATTAAAATATCATTTTTAAAAAATGAATAGGTACTATCCATCTAAAAATGATAGGCAATGACTATCATAATAAAAAAACATGTAAACATAAATGAAAAGAAAAAAAATTCAAATCAATAATGTAGATCCAATTTAGATCCTCCTAGTTTAGATCGTCTTCGGTCTTCACCATCCAAAAAGCCAAGTTCCTCCACCGTCCAACGATCCTCAATGCCAATATTCTATATCTTTCATTCCTCGACACAACGGTTGCAAGAAAAAAAAATAAAAAACAAAAAATTAATAACCCAAATCATATCTTGGTTCGACGACAATATGATTTTAAGAAGTAAATCGTTATTTTTTTAAAATTGATTGTGACTGTTCATATTTGAAATAAACGGTTCAAATTCTTTTGAAAAAATTATTTTTATACCTAAAATTTTCTTTGCATTATTTTTAAATTTCAAAATCACTTAATTTTTAATTATTTTATAATTTTTAAAATTTTAAATGGACCTTCATTGTCCATCTAAAAATCAAATGGATAGTGAAAATCCTATTCAATAATATATTTTTTAAATAAAAAATAAAAGAAAATGATCTAAATACCTTTAATAAAGTTAACATTGATGGTCAAACGAGATTAAACTGTTTTAAGAGAGGAGGACGTTGCAATTATTTTCATTTGCCAGAAGACTTTGATGATATATGTCTAATTGAATATATATTTAATCGAATGTGTCATTTTCTCCACCAAAGATTGTTCCCCTTCAAGTGTTGAAAGTGAAGTGCCGATAGGTGGGATTCTATATCCATTGTTGAATGGTTCGACAAGACCTTTCTTGCAATGTTTATTGTAAGCGAATTTTCATGGTAGAAATGAACTTTGCTGATTTCTTTGCCTTTTGCGCTGGTGCTAGGCAGTGGTGGAGTTCGAAGATGCTGATCATGGATGTGGCAGCAACAGTTTGCTCTCTCATGCATGGTTTAATTATCTATAGAAAGTAGAAACCTCATCAACATAGAAGTAAAAAATAAAATGATGAACTCCAGTCTCCTAGGCAATCTTGATGTTTATATATAGAAATGACCGCGAGACACTAGTTAAAAGGACATGTAACGATAACAACATTTATTTCATGCCTGAACAGATATGGAAAAAGACTCATTGAAGCTATACCATGAGCTTCGAATCTTATCAATACTACTACTAACAAACCAAAAAAATTGTATCCTAGGAATTGGCCTAAAAAGTTGCACAAATTGGTACCGCAACCACTGAATTCAAGTGAAAAGTGTTTTTGGGGTTTATTAGGGGAATCTCCATGAGTGCAACGGCTGTAAATCGAAGCCTATGAAGGGCGTCCAAAACCCATACATGACAAAACAAGGGCCTGGCCTGCTCTTGGTCTTGAACGTCTTTATGGGGTTTCTGTTACAAAAATGCAAGGACAGTGACATAGACCCATCAGTGTCTCTCTCGCTACACCCTTCCAAAGAGCGAATAAAGGCAACATACATGGAACAACCACCGTCCTGAAATGCCTAGCTTTTTCTATTTTTTGTATTTGAAAAAAATATATATAAACAAAGTTATTCTGGAAAGAAAAGTAGACTCTATAAGTAAAATAATATGTGGTCACTCCTAGCACAAGAATATGTGCTCTAGATCGTATACACTATTTGTTACCATAGAATCTGTTTTCAGAAGTCTCAAATGATTTGAAACCAGTAAAATCCCCAGACAGTCAGCCAGCAAACCCAGAAGAGGACCGAAAAAGGGCCGTGAAACTAGAGAGGCGCTTGCGTTTCGTATCATATCCAAGTTTTTATTGCTGTTGTGCGTTTCAGGAGTTCACATATAAAAATAAAATAAACCAATCCAAAGTCAAGTTTGGTGCTTTTTTTGTGTTGTTGCGTTCCAAGAACGGAAAATGGACATACCCTGCGCTTAAAACTTAAAAAAGCACCCCAATTGGGTCCCCATAAGGCCTTCTCCAACGTATGCACCATAAATGGTGTAACCATTTTGTTTCATTTTTGCTCTCCAGCGTATGCACCATAAATGGTGTAACCATTTTGTTTCGTATGCACCAAAGTTGCAATTGCGGGATACTTTTTTTGTGCTAATAAACAGTGCAATACCAAAATTTGTGTTATACTGTTTATAACACTAAATTTAGTGTTGATTTATAAATTAATTTAATTAAAAATATATATTAAATTATTATACAAAAATATATCATTTAAAATATTTTATGAAGATATTTAAAATAAGTATAATATTAAATTTGATGTTGATTTATAAATTAATTTAATTAAAATATATATTAAATTATTATAAAAAATATATCATTTAAAATATTTTATTGAGATATTTAAAATAAATATAATATTAAATATATTTTTAATATATATTAATAAAAAAATTATATATAAAATATTTTTTGATTATGTTATTTTTACTAATTTGATATAAAATACGTTAAAATATAAGAAAATTTAACGTAAAAAAATTTAATATATATATCAAAATGACGTAAATTTTGGTATCCAAATATGATCTAAGAAACTAAGTTAGGTTGGGACGTGACAAAGCGACAGGCGACGGGGCTAGACCTGTCCTGTAACTTGATAAGTTCTACAACCAAAATAATTATGATGGCAAATTATGATACTTTGTTTTTCTTTTTCATGGTTTTTAAAATCATTTCTTTTTTTGCCATCCAATACAACATCGACACATACTCCTCTGCAAATCGAATGTGACACTAGATATAAAGAGACGAATCCCGACACAACCCAGAACCAGCAACAGCCTTAAATTTATTTGACTAATTAATTGGCCGAATAGTTCCTTCAAAACACACAAGTCTCACATTTCATGAATGTCCATAAAAATCTTCTGATTACTGTTTATCATCACGTTATCTCTGTACGATTATTCACCCACTACATACAATCTAGTACGAACTCACTGTTTTATGATTGATCAAAGCACTGTGCCTACAACAACGTGTCATGCGGTGAGCAAACATAAGTGGAAATTACACTTTCCCTATTTGAGATTTAATATTTTAGACGTGAACACAGTTTTTGAAAAACTTGACATTCACCTCCCTTGGAGTTAATCAAAGTTACAACGGTTAAACGGTGTTTTGGTCATTTGATATATTTGTATAATAAATAAATGAAATAAACAAATATAAGCCATTCACGTTGATTTTTTTGGCCAAAAGGTCATCACCAATGGTCTTTAACTCCTTGAAAAGAGGCTCACGACCTATCTTTAAATCTAAAAAGAGTTTAATAAAATCACAATACGAAAGAGGAAGTTAGCTCCTTCTATTTGCATGGGAGGGGGCATACTTCTTTATTGTTTCATCGGTAAAAGTCGTGATACCTCCTCTATCGAGCTTCATAACCTCCCCTATTAAGGAGGCTTTAAAGCCTTCGTTTGAGGTCATTGCCTCCTTGTGAGGAGGTAGCAAGCCTCCCTTCTTCCAAGGAGGTCTCTTGCGATTGCCTCCTCGTTGGAGGAGGCTATGGTGGTGACTTTCTTTTTATTTCTTTTATTTATTGAATATTTAACTTTAATTTTTATTTTCATTAAATTAATTTAATTTAATTTTGAATATTTATATTAAGAATATTATAATAATTTTTGTTGCATAAAAAGTACCGTGGACATATTATTGGTTAATTGTTAAAATTAATGGAATCGGTTGGAAAGACACATTCAAATTTTTAAAAAAGTTATTTCTTCAAGTGAAATATTTAATCTCAAATAGTTTAGTGTAATTTACTCTTCTATTTATGTGTGGTGGTATACTGACTTAAAAATTTAAATTCTTGTACTTCAAACCTAATTTGAAACACCGCATAATTGGAGATACAGAAGAAAAAAAAGTGGGTAACTAATAAATGCTCTCACACCCCCACTATTTTTTTGAGTTGTAGCTTGCTACTATAAGTGCCAACTTTTTTACTTCACTACATATAAAAAGAGCATTAGAGAACATGCCAACCTCACTTAGCATTTCAAACACATCTCTTTTCTCTGTCAGTTGGAGGAGCCAGAACAGAAGTGTCTCAACTCTCAAATGCCATTAGACGACAAAAACGGTTCATACCATATTTTATATTTTTAAATTATATTTTAAGACAAAGAAAGATAAAACTACATAGTACATTTATATGCGTAGAATAGGCCACACGAATCAGACAGTTGGACAATCTCTTTCCATCTCTCAGTTTTTAATTTTTTTCTTGCTCTGCTTCCTTTCTCTGCGTGGAACCATGTGGTCATCTTCAGGTAGAAACAACGACGACAACAACAATGGTAATGATAACAACAACAATAGAGTGTCTGTATCTCCTTCAAAATCCTCCTCTACCTGCTCTTCTCCATCGCCTTTCTCTCCATCTTCTCCAAACACAAACACATCAACCAGAAAGTCCATGGAAGAGGTCTGGAAAGACATCAACTTGGCTTCACTACATGACCATTCTGATAATACTACCACGAACACCTCCACTAACCGTACCAGCTTTCCTGGATTGATACTCCAGGACTTTTTCTCTAGACCACTTAACAAAGACCCCCCTTCACCACTTCCAACAACAACTGCTACTAAACAGTCAAAAGCTGCTGCTGCTCTCTCCAATAATGAACCATCCTCTCCACTTGGAGACATCACTGCCTCGTTTGGCTCCCTGGTGCCACCCAAAGCCACCATGTTGAGCTTGAATTCTTCTTCTGGGTGTGACTTCCAATTCCTCGAAAACAGTGGACCTATTAGGCCTAACCAAACCCAACATTTCCACCCTAATGTTGGTGGTCTTGGTTCTTGCTCTTTTGGATCCTCTCAGAACTCCCCGTTTGATGCTCTTGGTTCTCCAACACCTTTCCACTCCTTTTGCAAGAAAAGGCCTCAAGAAAACGATGACAACTCCGATGATCGTCGACACAAGCGCATGATCAAGAACCGAGAATCAGCTGCCCGTTCCAGAGCTAGAAAGCAGGAAAAAAATCTCTCTCAGCTCTCTTTTTGTTCACCAATTTTATAGTGTAAATGTGACTACTTGGCTCTAGTGACTGTTAATGATGGTGGGGCGTTTTTAAAAATCCAAAATTTTGTCTGTTTACAGGCTTACACGAATGAGCTGGAGCTTGAAGTTGCTCATTTGCTAGAAGAGAATGCCAAGCTCAGACGCCAACTAGATAAGGTCAGTTTGACAATAACTATCTTTATAATTGTTTTAAAAAAATAAAATTACTTTATATGGGTGGGTTTTTTGGTGTTACACTAAAACAATATAAGCTACTTAGCTGATTTGGTGTCATGTTTTGGTTTGCAGTTCTTGGCAGCATCTGAAAAGCTTCCAAAAAAGAACTCTCTCTATAGAACCTCAACAGCTCCATTTTGAGAAGTAAGAAGCCTAGATAAGTGCAGCCGTTTTATTATTATTATTATTGTTATTCCACGACTACTACTTTTGCCATTTGTTTCTTCCATTGGACCCCAAGTTAACATGTTCCTTCTATTAACAAAAAAAGTGAGAGAGAAAGATATAGAAATGCAAATATGTGTATTGTATAAGTACTACTACTACTACTACTACTACTAAAAGAGAGAGGGAGAATGTTGAGTAGGTGTGTCTGTGGGCATTTTATGGATTCCAATTAGGTTGATGTTTTCCTTGGACACATCTCTATCAAGTGAAATGTTTACTTGTTAAGATAAAGAGATGAACGGTCAAGGTTACCAAGCTGCTGCTGCCGCTGCTGCTACCCAACCGGAATATTGATGGACATTTTTGACATTTCCATTTTCTTTCTCTTTGCTGTATGTGCTTATATGTTTTTTATTACATACACATTTACATGTTTCTATTCCTTCCATGAAATCTTTTGTCTTTTTCTCTAATTTTGCTTTTTCTTCCCCCAATGAAAGGGAGATGTTCATGAATCATGATAAATGCTGAGGAGAGAAAGCATTTGTTATTGTCTGTTTGGCTATATAAAGATGTGCAGTATAAAGATGGGACATGTTTGGCTATCAATATCACCTCCTTTGAATTTTTTTTTTCCTCTTTATCTTTTGTGGTTTTTTTTTTTTAAGTGTTTGTGGGTTTTTTGTGGCCTGTGAATTATATATTCATATGATTCCAAGCGTATGAATGGATACTGCCTATCTCAATAAAAAAAAAGCCCTCGATTGCTCCCTGAATTGATTATGGATGGGACACAACACATTCCTGTGATAAGGTTTGGTCAATTTAAAATGAGTTCGTGTTTTACTATGTTTTCTATCTAACATATTTCTTATAGAGATAAAAGAGAGTAAAAGTCTAAATTTTGTGGGGGCATGTTTGGAAGAAAAAGATGTAAAACAAAATTTTTCCTCATTTCTATTCATTACTTATATTATCCATTGTCGCTCTCCCATGGGAATGTCTATATTTTCCATAGATTGTCTATATTCGAAAAAATAATTATATTGATAATGTGACGTATAAGTTATAATATTCACAGTTAGTACATTATAATATTTAATTAACTTTTGCGGCCCCTATTGAGGATGTTTAGCTCCGTATGCATGGAAGTGACAGTCACGTGACCATTCCTGTAGTCTTGTATTTGTGTCGATTTCTCGTTGGTTGTTCTGTTTCCACTTAGAAAATAACTCTCATATACGTCCAACTTCAACAGTGGAAATTAAAAAAAAAAAAAGGGATATATGATACATCGAATGTAATTTAAATATTTTTATTCGAGGGGGTCGAATCTGGATATAAAGGCTGTGGGCTCTACTTCAGTGGGCCCTGTAGCCGGGGGGTTAGGCGACGTAAGAAACGACTTTCCCATCTATCGACTGGGCCCTCAGGTATATAGTGGGCCCGTTAGACATGATTACTTTTAGCGAAAAGATTTGAGCACGCTACCACGTGATCAGGAGGCCCACTCTCACATCATAAATTGAATCTGCGGTGAACCTCCTATTTTTCATATTCCCATGGAATTGAAAGAAAAATAATAATAATTTAAAAAATAAAAAATAAAAAAGACCCCAATTTTCTTTTCGTTTCTGTTTTTCTTAAAAAAGGACTCAACTTTTAAAGCTTCTTTGGGAATGGTCACAAAAGGCCACTTGGGATACCTTGAACTTTACTAAATTGCTACCATAACATAAGAGATCATTTTCACGATATCTTCTAAATATAGCCATTTTTATCGCTAAGTGCACATCTCAAATTTGTTCATGATTGTTAAATTAAATAATTAAGAGGTACGGTTTTCTCTTGGAATGACTTTCATATTAAAGGTCACTTTAATGATAATAAGATTTCTATTAAGAGAGAGAAACTTAAAACCATGGATACTTACACCTGACTATTATTATACAATTGGGGGACTTTTTTGTTTTTTGGTATACATTTTGTTTTCATGGTTTAGTAAAGAGGTTTAATTTTCTATTGATTTTTATTACCAAAATTGAATGGTGAGTTGAAAATGTCACTGTCTACTCCGGCAAGTGTTCTTTCTTTTTCTTTTTCTTATTTTTTTTTATTTTCTTATTATTATTATTATTATTTTGAGTTGGCCGAGAATCTTTTTCAAAGGTAAGGTATAAAAACTTTCTAGATTCCAAGATGACACATGTAGGTCAAATAGATTTTTTGTTTTTTTAACAAGTGGGACCAACTCATGATATAATCCAGATGAATACCAATAAATGTTGCAATGTAATTCCATAACAACTTTCAAGAACGAGAGTAGTCAACCCTCAAAGAGTAGGGAGAAAGCCTATAACTAATGAGAAAAAATACTTATAATAATTTTGTAAGATTTAGCAAGTTCAAAACCATGACCGCAAAACCCATATGTGTGGGCAGCTTGTGTTAACCAACATACCACAAGCCAATTCTTCGATATCTTAGAGCAATAGCTATATAAGAATGACATATCATTCCTTAATATGAGTGATTTAACACCTCTTTTGATTCTAAGATATTTGAATCTCACTCTTATTTTATTAAAACATATAGTGTGAGTGTGAGTCTTCTCTTGATAGCAGTTGTGAGAGTAGTCATCCAAGTCGCATTATCATCTCAACATATCTCAGTATTCATTTGATCTGTAAGGTATGAATATTAATATATATATATATATAAGAGGGAGTTAATATCCAATTAAATTAAGTGATTAGATAGATTAATTAAAATTTTTTATTTTTTAAATTATTTTTTTTTAAGTTTTATGTTATTTGACTAGTAAACAAAATTAATGAAAATAGCTGAAAGAGAGTAATAAGAATTCCCCTTTTTTTTTTTAATTCACAATTTTTAAAAATTATTTTCTTAATAATTTTAAACTATTAGATCAATAAAATATAAATAAAAATAACTTAGCAAGTCTAATTCAATTCATCAAATAATAAGTTAAAAAAAAAAAAAATCCCTAAAAAAAGTATCACATAAAAAAATAGAAGAAAAACATATATCACGTGTGAAATGGACAACATCAATTTCATTAACTACTCAAAAACAATGATTAGGTGAAAGCAATGTCCATTAAGGTTGCGGCTTAAAAAAAAAAAGATTATTATCGCTAACTGATGTCTTGACCGGGAGGTAAAACATTAAAATAATCCAACTTGACCTCTTCTATTCTATCTGCTTTCTAATGTATTTTCTATTTATCATCGACACATGATATCATGAACCTAATCCATAACCTAATGGATTGGTGTACCTTTCAATCGAAATAAATAAATTAATATTTATTCGTCAATTTCCACATCTTTTAAGTTGAAAATCGGGATAAAAGATAGGAATGGATAATATTATTTTAATAGAATTATCTACTTATAATATTAAAAAATTTTGTTCTTCTTAGTGGACTTATCAATAAACTCAGCATCACTTTAATAGAATTAGCTTCTCATAATATTTTAAATTTTGTTCTTCTTAGTGGACTTATCAATAAACCATCGTTCCAATCGCAATCATCAATTCCATCTTACTAGAATAGAAAAACTCCTAGTCATGATTTATTATTATTATTTTTATTTTTATTTTTTTATAGGAGGTGCACTCCTTAAAAATTGTTTGTACACTTTAAAAAAAAAAAAAAAATGAGTACACCCCAAACTAGTGTTTTTTTTTTTTTTTATAAATAAAAATTCAATATTATCCTTCAATAATTTATAAGTAGACCCACAAAATTTTCTTTTTTGAGAAACAGACACACAAATTATTAATTAAAGTATCATATAATTTTTCTCTAAATGTTAATTTTATACATTAAATTCTTTTTAAGGAATACAATTTGATTACAAAATATGAATAATATTACAAAATCTTTAAATAAAATTAGTAGTTGTTAAAAGGTAAGTTTTACATTAATTGTTGTTTTAGTGTTGAGAAGTTTGCTGTATACAAGTGTAAGCTTCTTATTGTAAAAAACTTCATTCAAATAATTCATTGAACATGTGATTTACATATTTCACAACTGAAATTTTTACTGCTAAGAAGTTGTTGCATATAAGTATAGGTTGCTTGGTGTAAAAAACTTTATTCAAATTATCCATCGAACAGATGAATATTATAACCCAAATACTGAATAGATTAAAAAAAATAAACTCAATATTACAAAAAACTATAGTTGAATACAATCGTAAATCTCCCATAACAACTGGTGGCTTGATTGGGTTTATTATTTGAACCGCAGTGGTAGATACTTTGGGTATAAAACGGAAATTAAAATTTCTCTTTAAATCCAAAAGATTGGAGACACCTACATATAGAAGAGAATATGGAGTTTTCTCAATACTGAAAGAATATTAATATTATAAAATTAAGTAAATAAAAAATAGATATAGATGAGGTGTATTTATAAAAATAGAGTATAATAAAATTAAACAAAAAAGGGTAATTTTGATATTAAGTGAAGTTTAAAAACAAATATAAGAAATTTTAATTTTTTTTTTTATTTTGTGGGTGGACAAACAAAAAGAGGTGTACATGTAATTTTTGACGGGTGGGAATATCGCCACTCTTTCTACAAATATGTTTCAAACAAATTTGGGTTGGTCTTGGTTGATTAGTATCAGGTCCTACTAAGTTGATGATAGCACTAAATACACTCCAATCTTTTGTAGATATTTATGTTTTGAAGAGTGGGCTGAACCGTGTTGATTTACTGATAAAGACTAGGAGTTTGTGTTGCAGCTCTCCATAACTAATGATACAAAATTGCGCAAGATTACAGACCCTTTGGTTCAAGACTTCAAGGTCAACTATTATCAATGCCATCGAGTCCTTTATATATATGTATATATTAAGTTGATACATGATGAGTTATAAATTTGTTTGGACTTATGAAAATTAAACATTACCTACACGATATGAAATGAATATGAGACAATTATCCTAACAATAAAGGAAGAAAATTACCCACACAAACTATAATATATGTTTAGTGGAAATTGAAACTTAACTTCTTGAATGATGAAAATGTACATAATCATTTGTGTTAAGAGGTGATATGTGTCAGATCTTTGAATTCAATTTAATAATATCATATCATATGACACGAATATTTAATCAAATGTATTATTTTATATCATATGAAATGATTTTAATATCCAAGTACATAGAAGGTTTTCTCCTAAATCCAGTGATTGATACAAGATTTCAAACCACTATTTACATAAGCTAAATCTGAAAAATATCATGACTAGGTCAAAAGGAGTGGACAAAAGTTTTAACCAATGTAACTAGGTAATATTCTAGTAGTTTTTTTGAAATAGGAATATTCTAATAGTTGTGTAAGAGATCTTGCATCAAAAGCTCACTTGAGTGGCGATATTTGAACCCTTTGTATTCATATTTTAGTTTGATTATTTATAATTTATTTATTTATGATATTATCTTAAAATCAAAAGAAAGGGTATATTTGGTAAGGCATACGGTGAATTTACATGACATCACCTACTAAAACATTTTAATAGGATGCACAAACAAAAAGGGGTTATATACAATTTTTTAGGGGTGTAATCATCCACACACATCTCACTTATATTGGATTCACAATGTTTGATTTACATATGAGCGGCTTATGCTTTGGTGCAACCCGGGAAAAAAAAAGAATCCAATTAGCATTGATGAATCCATGTCGTGATGTTGATCTTCTGACGTGCCCAACATGAGAGTTTTCGAGGCCCAAACCCAGCCTATTTTATGCGAAGCTTTAGCTTTCGGTTCTTCAAATCTGTCTGATCCACTGGCGTTGGTACTGTGCCCAAGCCACTATCCCACTGCCCGTATATTTGGTGGTCCACTTTGGTCTTTACATTCTTACGGTTCTAATATCAAAACTGAATATGATTTTTTTTTTTCTTTTTTTTTACTAGTACTTGGCTAGGTGGCAGCTAAGATTAATTGAGATATGACTTTATGATAAGATCCAGGGAATAGTCCTTTAAAAGTAGGACAGAGTAACTCACATCAGACTGGGATGGGCGGGGCGCGATACGGTGGAAAAAATGCTCACAACTTTGTGGTACTTGGTGTAGATTATGCTCCTCTTAAAGGCAACAGATGGCAAAGTGATATTTACCACTATACCACGGTCCATTGTCTTACCGAATATAATTTAGTGATAGAGAATTCTTCTTTAACTTAACAGTGCCCGATATTCAAGTCATTTTAAGCAGTTTGAAAACACACATTCAAGGATGAGAATTCTTTAAGTTTTGTATATTTATGTATGAGTTGAAAGGAGGTGGATTCCACTATTTGATGGATTATCTTACCATCTTAGCCTAAAGATTGAGAAAGAAAAAATTTAGTGGCAGAAGTGGCGCACTTGCACACAACACAACTCACAGCAGCAGTGATGAGTCACTCAAGATAGAAAAAATTTGAACTACATTTATTCTCCATTGCGTCGGATTCCTTACCAAATCCTATTAGATGGAATAGACTACTGCACACATAGTTTACTTGGTTGATTCCCCAGTCAAGTGTTTTGTCATCAAAGGACGAGATCAATGATGATAGTACATTTAGTGGGGGCATGCTCTAGGAGATATAATTTCCATGTGGAATCACTATCAAAGCAATATACCTCAGAGTAAAATCTAAATTTTTGTATGTCAACTATTCTTTCCAGAAATTTAACAAGTGGAGATTTATAATGAGTCATCACTAAAGAAATCCTTACATAAGTCACTATTAAAGAAATTTTTAATTAGTTACTGTTAGAGGAAGTTATGATTCAGAACAAATCAACTCATTTGCTATTAAAAGTTTTACGTGAAGGTGGACAAATATTCGTAGTGTAAAAGCATAAATTCACATGAAGGAGAACAAATCAAGCCATTTGCTGTTAAAACTGTCAATTCACATGAAGGATGACAAATATTCAAAATATAAATTCAAACCTGAATTTTTACATAATCGACAACATTATAAATCAACCCATTTGATATTAAAAATGTAAATTCACGGAAAGAATGACAAATAATCAAAGTGGTAATTCAACCCTAAATTCTTACATAACCCACAACATCACAAGTCAAAAAATTATCCTTATGATAAGCTCCAATGCCAAAAGTCTTTCTTCATATTGGCAGAAATCTTTGTCAATGATTTCGTGTGAGGTATTAATTTAAGTCAAAATCAGTTCCAACCCACCAAAACAGGCAAAACATTCTTTAGACTTAGAAGCATGAAAGTTGAATTGAACAAGCAGAAATCATTATCAGAATCCTATATTTTAAGGGGGATCAATATGGGCACGAGAAGCCTACTTTCACTTTATATATTTTGCAGGAAAAAGCAGCACAGTGAAAATATTCCTCCATTCCAATGTGGACAAAAAAGCTCTCTCACCACCCAAATGGCATGGGATTGTTCAGTTGTGGAAATTTGTTATCAAAATATAGATATTATTGAGATGTTGACAATAGCAGTACTATAGTGCTCATGCATAAATATAGAAAACATCATCAATTCAACTATTTAACAATTCAACGCCACCATTTTCAGCCACCTCATCACCACCACCACCACCACCACCACCACCACCACTACTGACAATACCAACCGTGTTGATGTCATTAGATAATCTGTATCGCACTTTGGGTGGATATCATCAGCTTCAAGGACTTGTCAAGCTGTGCATTGCGTATATGAACAACTGACCATATCTTGTCTTCCCCATTGTATATATTTACAACACATTAGCTTGGCTTAGACATCATATGTATCTGAAAGCTACTTGATTCGACCATGAAAGGCCTTTCAATTGTCTTTTTAGTCTTTTGTTTCTTTCTTGTCTCATTTTTTATGGGTACTAGAGCAGCTCAAGCCAATAATAATGGTGTCTATATAGTTTACATGGGAGCAGCATCTTCAACTAAAGGTTCATTGAGGGATGACCATGCTCAGCTTCTCGCTTCTCTGTTGAAACGGTGAATATATATATATATATAAACATACTTTGTAAAGTTACTATTGTATGTTTACAATTCTTACTATAAAGTAGAAGTGTCACTATTTCGATGTGTGACATTTTTTTTCTGGGGCCATAGTCTCTGTGTGATCCCAGAACAAGTGAAACATCAACTATATATTTTGGTTCAAGTGGAGACTTTTAAGTTGAAAATTTTTGTAACTTGTGTCAGGAAAAAAAGTGCTCTGGTTCACAGTTACAGGCACGGTTTCTCTGGGTTTGCTGCACGTGTATCAGAAGAAGAGGCTAGTGAGCTAGCGAAGAAACCTGGAGTTGTGTCAGTGTTTCCTGATCCATTGCTACAACTCCACACAACTCGTTCATGGGACTTCTTAAAGTACCAAACTGATCTATTGATTGACCACAATCCCAATTCAAACTCTGACTCCAAGGAATCAGACACCATAATTGGCATCCTAGACACAGGTAAATCCTGCACTACAATATATTCGCACAGTAATATACATTGTTTTATCGGACAAATTTCTGATATTTTATGATATAAAAAAAATATTCAGAACTGGGATAAATTTTTTTGATATTTACTATTATATTCTCAATTAAAATATCAAAACAGGTATTTGGCCAGAATCAGAGAGTTTTAATGATAAAGATATGGGTCCAATCCCAACACGGTGGAAGGGAAGTTGCATGGAAGGGAATGATTCAAGCTCCTTCAACTGTAACAAGTATAGAAAACCTTTGGCTTGGTTTCTTCCAGGACAAGCTATTTTACACTTCAGTTTATTGTTTGATTGCTAATGTTACTTCAACTTGAATAAACAGAAAATTAATAGGAGCAAGATTCTACAGTGATAGCAATGATCCAACGGTAAAGCACCACTCACCTAGGGATGTGATTGGGCACGGCACCCATGTAGCTGCCACTGCTGCAGGAAGTGTGGTACAAAATGCATCCTATTACGGCCTGGCCATGGGGACAGCCAAAGGTGGGTCCCCCGGGTCCAGGATCGCCATGTATCGTGTGTGTTCAACAGGGGGCTGCCGCGGATCCAACATATTGGCCGCATATGATGATGCGATTGCAGATGGTGTGGACGTTCTATCTTTATCACTTGGTGCAGCAGCAGGATTCACTCCTGACCTTACAAGTGATACGATAGCCATTGGAGCCTTCCATGCTGTGGATAAGGGGATTACCGTGGTCTGCTCAGCTGGAAATGATGGGCCTAATAGTGAAACAGTTGTGAATGCTGCACCTTGGATTGTGACTGTGGCTGCTTCCACCATAGATAGAGATTTCCAGTCACATGTTATGGTGGGTGGTGGCAGAGTGTTTAAGGTATATCTTCATATTCCTTTTTACATATCGAATGTTCAATGTCAAAATTTGTCAAGTAATGAATTTTTATGCTTTAATATTTCAGGGTGAAGGTATAAATTTCTCTCCTCTCAAAAAATCTCCTGTGTACCCACTTATTCATGGCAAATTAGCCAAGAAAAGTGATGCTGATGAAGATGAAGCAAGGTATGTATGTATATATCATTACCTCATATTTTGATTCAATTCTACATCTTTTTGGAGTGGTAAATGAGAACACAAACATGAACATCAATTAGAAACAACATAAAATTACTGCTCTTCCAAACATTTCAAGCTAATTATCTGATATTTAATTTGTGTCTGAGTTATTCAGACATTGCAATCCAGAGGCCTTGGATGAATCTTTGATCAAAGGAAAGATTGTCATTTGTCACAATGATGAATTGTTTTCGATAGACATGGTGAAGGAAGAAATGAAGGAACTCGGAGCTATAGGCGTAGCTGTGGGTAATGACATGTTAGGAGCTGTGGCATCCAATTATGGTGCATTTCCAGTGTCAGTTATAAGTTCAAAAGACGAGGCCGACATCCTCTCATATATCAACTCAACCAGGTGATAAAACCATACTCTTTAAGCTAAATAAGAGTTTTAAAGGGATCCATTAGTTTTGTTTCAATCAATAGATTTATTTGCGTTGAATGAGGTTTTACTCTGCAGAGACCCTGTAGCAACAATCTTAGCTACGGATGCAGTGACACCCTACAAGCCAGCACCTGTCATTGCATACTTCTCATCTAGAGGACCAGGAAATTCCAGGAACATTCTCAAGGTACAAGCTTCAAAGTCTTTGAATGAATAAATCCTTTCTCAAAAAAGTTACTTGCTGTCTAATTAAATTGAATTCATGCAGCCTGATATTGCAGCACCGGGTGTCAACATACTTGCAGCTTGGATAGGCAATGATACACAAGAGGCTCCGCAAGGCAAAGATCCCCCTCTTTTCAATGTGATCTCAGGAACCTCCATGTCATGTCCACATGTTTCAGGAATTGCAGCCACTGTCAAGCAACAAAATCCTTCATGGAGTCCCTCTGCAATCAAATCCGCTATCATGACAACAGGTGAAGATCTACTGATTATATCTACATAATCCGCTATCAAGTTTTGACTCATTTTTGACATTCTGTTCATCAATCTTGCAGCAACTCAAATCAATAACAACAAGGCCAAGGTTACGACAGATTCAGGATCAGTGGCAACATCCTATGATTTTGGTGCAGGAGAAATCAGTCCAACAGCACCTTTACAACCAGGGCTGGTTTATGAGACCACTACTGCTGACTACTTGAATTTTCTGTGTTATTCTGGGTTAGACACATCAAAAATCAAAGTCATTGCAACAACTATTCCCGACAACTTTACCTGTCCCAAAGATTCAAGTATCGATCTCATTTCTAACATCAACTACCCATCCATATCGATTTCCAGTTTCAACGGAAGCAAGAGAGTGATTAGAACAGTCACAAATGTTGCAGGAGATGATGCATCAATTTATGTTGTAAGTACCGATGCTCCTACAGGCCTCGATGTGAAAGTTATTCCAGCTAAACTACAGTTTTCAAAGAACGGTCAGAAGCTGAGTTTCCAAGTGACTTTCTCTTCCACCGGACTAAAGGAAGATGTCTTCGGTTCCATTACATGGTCAAATGGAAAATATAAAGTGCGAAGCCCCTTTGTTATAAGCAGCAAGAGCAGCAACGGGGACAGTAACAGGAATGGGAACTGACCTAAAAATTGTAACTCCTATTCTACCTGCTTTGATTAATAGATTAAACTACTATCATAATTGTGGGCACCACATCTACCAATATAACAAGCAATGGCCAGTTAAAAACTGGCCAGCATTTCCTTTACACCATCTCCACACATGATAGGATTCCATGTGGAAATGCGAGAAAAGCAAGTAGAGCGATATATATCATATTCTTAAGATCGAAAGACTAGCAGATAAAATAACTTATGGAGAACAGACACCGTATTAACATAAAATAACAAGACAGAATGAACATAAGAGTTGGTAATGAGGTGGGTTTTGAGCAATGTTGAAGCTTAACATATATATTGTTCAACACTTAACTAGCATAAGTACCTTCCAGTCATGACAAATCCTCCAGCAACAAAATAAAAGAAAAAAGGAGATCAGAATTACAGATTGTTCACTGAAATAACATTCATTCAAATGCCCACTGATTCTCCCGACGAACCTCCTCCTCCTCTTCTGGGGTAAAGTCATTCTTGATGTTGAACGTCTTGCGAATCTCCTCTGGTGTTTTGCCCTTGATCATGTCCGCAACTGTCTGGCAAGTCAGGTCCAGCAAGCTCTTGATGTTCAAGTAGTTTGCAGCCTAAAATCATTAAACATGAAGTTATGCCAACATAGATTTATCACTACACTGCCACATAAACAATAGCAGTTACTCCTATACAAAATAATGACAAATGAAATAACAAATAGTTTCAAAGCAAAATCAGCAGTATCACAATACACAGAACTTCCATTCAAATCTGACATGAATTTTCAACAGATAAATTACAGAGCTGAATACCTAATAGGTGATCATGAAGTTAAGCCAACATAAATTTCACACTACCCAGCTGCATAAACCGTAACACTTACTCCAACATAGCATATCGACAGACAAAAGAATAATACCATTTTAAAACAAAATTAACAATATTCGTAACAAAATTAACAGCATTACAAATAAGTAGAAGTTCAATATCAATATGAATCTAACGTGAATCTTCAGCGTATATATTCACACATTTTAATACCTACCTAATAGTCGTCTGTCAATTCACAAACATTAACACAAATTCCCAACTCCAAAATTTGCCAAAACCAATAATTGAAATGTTTATACAAATAGCTGCAAATAGCCACATACTTGTACATGGATTCTCCTTTCGATTCCATAACATAACTATTTAGTTAACATATACATACCTCCTCGAACTCGAAAGTTTCTCTTTTCACCAATCAATGTCAAACAGGAGTATCAACAACAAAGACAACTTTTTTTTCTTCATGTGAGAATCAAACAAACAATTCATATAAACAAAACCTATTATATCACCACATCCACCAAGTCCTACATCAGATCAAATACTCTACACACTAAAATCACAAATCAAACATATATCCATCAAATTTAACCAATCAAGAAACGAAACCCTAACAAACCACCGACCAACAAGAATCAAAATCAACAATCGACAAAAAATCGAAACCCTAAACCAGAGATCCGAACCAATAGAGAGAGAGAGAGAGAGAAAAACAAAGGAAACCGACGAGGATGAGATCGAAGAGAGTGGCTTGATCGACTTTGACAAATTCTGCGTCCCAGGCCTTGAGGTCCTCATCGACGGCGCCGGCGGCCCGATCGTCGGACTTGGGGGACTCGACGTGCTTCTTGCAGTACTCGATGACCTTCGAGAGGATCTTGCTGGTGACGTTTGGGAGAGGGATACCGTTGTCCGCGCAATCGTCTTCGATCATGTGCTTTATCGTCTGCGACTCCAACGCCACCGCCTCGTCAACCTCGAACGCCTCGCCGTCCGAGCTCTTCAGCGTGATTTTCCTGCTTGTCGACATCGTTTTTGGCTCGCTAGCTTTCTCGATCGATCGGAGACCTCTGAAAAACCCTAATTTTATAGATGTTTTCTTATTGCTGAACAATAATATATATATAATAAAGTAAATACTCTTATTTACATAAAATGGATATATAAACAAAAGAGGGTATAAGAGTCTCACTATTTATATGCTGGTGGCTCATGGCTGTTTCACACAGGACAAATTTGATAATTTGATGAATTGTTTTTATTTTTTTTTAAATATTAATAAAATATTGTGCGTATAGTTTTAGGTCTGTTTGCCACGTTTACATCCAAAGTGTCATCGTTATTTTTGTAGACATGGAGACGCCCCCCTGGGGTTTGCCAAGTTAATTTTGGTACAAGTTGGTGGATGGGCCACAAGAAATATATTGGTTAGGCTCAAATTTTACTTGGTTTAAAAGGTTTTGAAATTTCATATTCCAGTTATACTGTCGTAGATGTGCACACTTAACTTTTTTTTTTTATTAATCAAATTACTATCAATATCAATTTAAATAAAGCTCAATTTAAGAAGAGCTCTAAAACACGACTCTAATATTTATATTTTAAAACATGACTCCGATCTTGGACCTGAAAACCATTTTAGACTCAAAAAGAGTTTTGGACCCTCCAAAACCTATGCCAAATAGGTATAAAGCACGACTATGATCTTTATTTCCGAGATCTGATGATTGATATCTTATACTAATTTCAATGTGAAATTATTGAATATGAAGTAATAATCTAGATGATTGGCATCTCATATTGATATTCATTTGATTGTTGTGGATACTAAATTTGTTACAATTCAAAACAACAAAATTAAAGCTGGATTGGTAAACCTTTAATACCTTGATTAATAAGATATGGATTCAGGTTATGTATCCCTCCTCCAATCAATTATTGAAGTCCAAATAGGTTTTGATTAAAGAACTCAAAAAAAAAAAAAAAAAACATCATTTCAGATTTTTAATTCGTGTTACAATCACAAACTTGGTTTGATAATTAACAGAAATTGGAGATAAACTTGATTAATACAAGGCTATTTCTTTGATTATAATGATATCTTTCTGCGCCATTATCTGTCGCTTCCAAGCAATTATTTCTAATACCACAAACATCAAACAGTCCTGTTTGTGATATTTGAAGAATGGAACAAATCCAAAATATGGTCACCATGTAAATCAATTCAATCTGTCATCATCAATATTTGAGTGGAGGTAATTGCTTGTCATGTGGAGCACGTTTAATTGATATATATAATCACATTACAGATTCCATGGCATCCTAGACTAGAAGATTAGATTAAACATGATGTTTTGAAGAAATAAACAATCAAAAAGTCAAAACTATGTTGAAGAATTCACAAACTGACTATCTAAATATGAAAGATGCATTTTCTCACGCTAGTTGAACACGTATGAAATTGACGAATCAGAATTCAGAAAAAGACTTGAAACAGTGATATTACCGCTATTTCCTTTCTCTCGTGGCTCCAAAATTTCTTTCAAAATATAATTTCAAGAATCACTACCTAGGACCACAGCATATCAATGAAGAGAATCGTTGCTAAAATTAAATTAAAACTAAAAGTGTATAGCGGATGAAAAAAATCATGAATTCTGGAGGCTGGAATTACCACGTAATAGACAAAGATCAAACATTGCAGAAGAAGGTGATCAGAGTGACCAGTCACACCGAAGCATAAGGGCAAGTATTTTGGCATTTCTATCCACCACGTATGCGACACCAGGCTTTAATCTGAATCTCTTACCTATGCTAAGATCTGCAAAGGATTCAAACTGGTACAGATGTCGGCCTTTAAGACCTTCCGACATCCCACTCAGACTAACACCCCAACCAACTTCATCTTCGTAACTATCATACATGGTCGCAGCCCAGCGGACGTGTTTTGAATGCGAATTTTGCATCTCAATCCAACCTCCAATTTTCGTACCCTCAACAATTTCTGACTCCAGCTTCAGAGCAAATGATCCAGTAGAGAGCATTTCCAAAGGTGGAGCAGTGGCTTCAACCATTCTCTCCGAAGATTCACTTTGTTTCAAAAAGCCTACCGGAATTGCAACTGATCCAAAACTAACACGGTGATGTAGTGATTTAGGAACTTGATGGAGACCAAAAAGAGAGAGTTTAACTCCTCTTGGAAGCTGACAGACAACTTGCCCAAACGTGCTGAATAAATGTTCGAATCCATCAGAACCAAGCTGCATTCCCAATCCAGAAACAGATTGAGCCAATGAAGCAACAATATTTGATTTTCTAACTTTCAAGCCAATGGCAGTACCGTTATGCTGATTCAAAATGGGTGGTTCAAGAGATGAATTACCGGTAAGACCTTTCTGCTGCAATACAAAAAACATAATCCTTGTCAATAAAACTAAATGAACTTAGAAGCCTGATCATTTAAAGTGATAAAAGATTTCAAAGAAAAAATGGCACAATCTAGCATTGCCTTCAAAACTAAATACATTAGAATTGCTGCTTGCCAAGGAAACAGCAACCAAGGTAAACAATATGGCCAATTTAACCGAGTGAGAGGAGAACTATTGGGAAATTCTTCAACATAACCATCAAAATTATAATAACAATAACAATAACAAAAAAGCAGGGAACATGCATCTATGTTTACAGCTTAGGATCATGTGATCAAGTTCATTTGAGGCTAAATGATTTTTGGCACTATCCTCTCTGATTAATCATTTGAGCTATGGCACTTACACAATGAATTCCTAGTTATCAACATAAATTGAAACAAAGGCGTGGATACTGGATACTAAAGATGTTGGTGATGATTAATTTTTACCTGAGGAATATAATTTGTAGGGATTCCAAAATCTCTACACTGAGCTCCCACAGGTATGGCAATTGCAGAAAACCAGTCAGTAAAATTTGCTGCATAAAACAGTTTGGCAAGAGAAAGTGAGCGTCCTGAGATATCACTAAGGTGTCCATCACCTTTCTCGCTAGCCACAAGCTCTGCTACAAGAGTATCATTATGCTGGAGAGTTGTTTCAAAAGCGAACCTCAGATCTATCCCAGTCCTAACTCCAGCTCTCCCAAGTGCTTCCAAGTGCTGCTCATCGACATCTCCCATCATCAATATAGCTCCTAGAGCATCAATCTCTCCCCTGACACGAGTACTAGCTTCCTGGAACGGACTTCCCTTGGATGTTCTATAGAACGAAAGCATTCGCTCAACTTTGTCCTGACGGTCTCTGAGTTTCATCACATCCGAAAATGCTTCACGTTGCAATCGCTTCAAGATTTCAATCTGAAAACAATGCCATGGGAAGAGTTGTAAACTCGTGAAGTCCCAACACACTACAGCGTGTTGCTACTACCTATTGAAGCAAGTGAATTCGTCAAAGAAAATTTCCCAATTGCCAATTTGCCAACCCAAAACATATAATAAACTAACCATATGATATCTTAAAAGTTTAAACACTTCTTGATAGTCTCACCATATAACTACCAATACCTCATGTAAAAAAATTCTTCAACCAAAAACCTGCACAGACCATTATAACTCCAAACAAAAATTGCCCTTCTAGCCAATTACACTAATTCACATGATTCCATTAATTTTCAAGCTAAACAAACAAAAACCCTAATTGGAATATTTAAAGTTGACACATATTGGACAAAGGGCATGAGCAAAAGCGATCAAAGATTAGAACTTGAACAAATTTGAGAGAAGAAAATGGAGAGACTAGTACCGGGTTGCGGCTATACGAGTTTTGGCGGCGATGGAGAAGATTGTTAACGAAGTTCTGGCTTGACTGACCGAACCCTTTTAGTGTCTCGACCAGTGAAGATAATGGATCCATTTCGAGGACTGGATCCAGATTGTATGCGGCGCGAAAGAAGAAACAGGTGTTTGTTGTTTTGATGTTGAGGTGCCGTTTTCTTGGATTTGGAATTTTGGAAACTAAAAAGCGATAGAAAGTCCGGGAAATGGGTTGATTGGGTGACCCAAATTAATTTTGTGTCACATTACAAGCTTGTAATCTTGGGTTAAAGTCAGATTTTAATAGGTCTGAATATGATTTGTAGTTAAAATTTTGTATTTTAAACGTTAACAGTTTTGATCTTTGTTCAAATGGAAGTCAATAAATTATAAACTGCTCATTTTCTTGTGTGACACTACTTGTTTTGAACTCCCTTTTCAATTTTCACCAATAATCATTTTTTTCGTTTAATTTCTTGAGAGTCATGCTTATGCATATTTTGAAGGTTGAGATCAAATAAATGATATGTAAATCTACTCGCAAAATATTGAGATATAATTACGCCTGATATAAAATATGAACAAAATCAACTTAATGTCGTATATTTATTTATATGGCCAAAAAAATTCAACTAAAATGAGAAAAGAAAACTCAATTGAGAGACAATTGCTTTTATCGTAAGTGGTCTAAAAACATTGCTCACATATATTTGTAAAATGCGTGTGATGGGACTTGAAACTCTACCATTAAGATGAATGAAAATATGTACAATCACCTGGATTAATAAGGAATATATGTGTGTATAATTATCTTGATAAGTAAAGAATGTAAATATACAACTCAATATGTGTGATGAAACTTGAAACTTCACCATTAAAATGAAGAAAAAAGTATATAATCATCTGAATTAGCAATATATATATATATATATATGTAAAACCTTTTCTTCTATAATCCTTATATTTTGAAATTAATGAAGTTGCACTATACTGTATACTTTTGGTTATGAGTATCATGCGATATAATAATGAGTCTCCAATGAAATGAGAGAGTCATATGATTCCTTCAATGCATTAAAGTTCGAAGCCTTTCTCAGTCATCAAAATATGAAATAAAGATTGTGTTGCAATCAATTATAAAAAGAAAAATCATAAATAATCAATAAATCTATAAATAAATACTAATCATAGCACGCAAATACGCTAGAAAATTGTAGTTAGAGGTGAAAATTATGCCGAGTGAGCATCCTCCAAGTTGCACAGTCACGAAGCCCAAAAAAGCCTACTTACATGATCAACAGCATGGGCCAGATCTTATTCTTATTGGGTTTGTTTTGGTAGGCCCAAAAGGCCTACCATACAGGGTAAATACGTAAATTTAATGATAGTTAAAGCTACAAAGAGAGACGTCACTGTCTTCTATTTTCGAATATTCTTTTTCCACATAAAACCCCTAAATCTGGCGCCAAACAATTCGAAGCTACTTCTTTCCAATTACACCAATGCAGTCCAATTCAATCTGATTAATGATATTATTAAAAGATATATATAACATTCAAATTAAAGTGAAAAATCATAGATTTGGTTTATTTAATATTTTTTAAATCCATGAATGGACAATTGTATTTGTAACCAAAACTTATATCTTATCTTGGTAGTCATATGACATTAAAAGAATATGAACTAGCTTTTGGACTGATTATCATTATTGATTAATAACTTTCATACCAATTTTAATCTCTTGGTAAACCATGTTCATATGCAATATGCTACATTTTCAAGTTTTGGAACCACAACAAAATAAAGCGAATGAGCCAAAACAATATTATAGTGAATTAAAAATTTTACTTTCAATAAAGACGTTTGTTAACAAACAATTATGCAATTCATTGTGAAGGTTTATACATGTATATATATGCTGCGTACAATATATAGTAAAATTTATATCTAGGAGTGACATTAATATTAAATTTTTGTCAATATTACAGAAAGAACTTCATAATAATTTCACGGAGGACCCGAGTAACAATGAACTTGTAAGCTTTTTCTGTGGGGTGAAAACTGTCCCAGAAGACATACTTAGAAACATTTGTACATGTAAACAGACTCCATTGGTTGCACATAAATACTACCTCAAATGTGCCCGTTCCACAGCAGCCTTTATTTGCAACTTCAAATCCTGCCAGAATTAATCAAACAGAACAAAAATTATTAGCATTTTGTTATTGCGCCGTGTTAAAGTTTCATCACATGACATAATATTAATGGATGATGCATATAACGAAAAATCTCAGTGAATGTAATAGAGAGAAAAACTGATTAGTACCATATTTTTTGGGCTTTTGGATCAGGTCATTCAGAGGGATATATATATCAATATAGACCATCTTGCCCTTAGGATGTCTCTCGTTAAGATTCTTGATCAGATTTGATAGCTTAAAGTTAAATAGTTGAGCTGCTTGATTGTATGTTCCTGCACACTTTCTCTCTACTCCTCCTCCGAGAGTTCTCTGGGAAGGCAAACAACCAATCGGTGGCGCACTAAAAACTCCAATCTTTCGAGCCCCTAAACCATACAATTCCTGTCAACATATACACCAAACTTAGCCATATTATTGTTCTACATTTTGTTTAAGGTTTGTTATGTTAGGTGGCCATGTAACCTAAATATCTTAAAGTAATTAAATATTAAATTTGTTACATATAGTTAAATAATATTAACATATATATATATAAATACGAAGTTTAATGTTAAGTTTGAGATTACTTGTAAAAAGACTGAAGCTGAATGAACTAGCAAATCAGCATAAGCAGAAACATTGTATTGAAACATCCGAACGTGTTCGAGAAAATAGGTATTGGCAATGTCATTGGTGCCTGCTGATACAATAAATAGACTGTTGGCTGTAATGTTGATTGTTCTTTTTTCCCCAAAGATTGTTTTCACATGGTTGATGTATGTTTTGAACATCTCCATTTGTTCTGATAAGGATATACACAACTGAAATATCATGTAACAAGAATTCAATTCGTAAATTTTAGCAGTTGAAAGATAAATAGAGTAAATGATAATATATTGGAAAAAAAAAAAATTCAAAACCGAACATGTGTTTATTGCAATAATAATAGAATGATACGTTTGGTTTTGGTATGTACCGCTAGCTTAGATGTTAAAGGATCGTATCCTGCCCCACCTGAGGCAAAGTTTACGCCGGAGAGGAGGTCTTTAGTCTGAAGATCTGGATCGAAATATGCTGGCAAGTATTGCTTAATTCCCAATTGTTCCACTGCAAATATTTGCATTTGAATTTAGCTAAATATTCCACTGGATTCTAATGTTTTCAGTGTTGGTGAATTTATTGACTGATTAATTCATGATAGAGCTTCAAATTAAGGTTAATTAGTTGAGAAATAGACCAGAAACACAGTACAGGGTATGACTCCAAGCTTAATTGTTTTTACCTTTTTATTGGTGACAAAATCGTACTTATTTTACTGTACTAGAATTTGACTATCATATTGGTTGGGTAATTTTATCCAATAATTATAATCATTGGATTAGCTTTAATAATAATTTTTACAATCAATTCAATAACTGTAATTGATGAGTAAGGTAAAATAATATTAATTTGATATATATTCATTTGAAAGAATTAGATTACATACATATAATTTTATATAAATATTTAATGGTATTGTAACATTGTATTGAATGAATGTACGTATAATCCCAACAAATCAAAGAAGTATAATTTGTCATGTTTCCTGCCATTCATATAATTACAGATTAAAAAGAGATTTTAATTATCATGTTTATACCAATCAAATCTGAAGGAGTCTTCCCATTGCTAAATCTTCCTGTTGCCTTTCCTCCCATGAAGTCTCTCCCGTACGGCGGAAAATTGCACTTCGCCGGTGATGTAAGGTTATTATTGTTGCCTGTATCAAGTATTGAATCCCCAAACGTGAAAACAGCCGGGATTGTGATGTTTTCTGGGAGCTTTACAAGAGCTTGGGCCGCGCTGAAATGAAAAATGACTAGGAAACAGAAAGAACATTTTGAAGCAGTAGTGTAAGAAAAGAAATATAGCACCTTCATCAAAAAGATGAACTCCATTATCATTTTAAAGTCTCATGCATATTATCCAATATTCACAGTGCATGCATGCATGATATGATCCTCATATATAGTGATAGTTAATATAGAATGATTGAATGTTGACCTCATGAAATATGAATAATGGAATGCTTTTCTTGTTGAATAATACTATAACTTCAAGCTGATCTCTCAATAAAGTGTTTTCTTTACGTGAAGAGCAAGATCCCCTCAATCATGCTTTTTAGATTTCAAGTTAGTGATTTGTACGTATTAATTAGCGAGCTGGAGCGCCGTGAAAAATTTGAAGTGTGTCCATCATTGCCACGGCTTCTTATACCATGGATGAAGTCTAAATTACATGAATCATGTGGTTGGGCATGTGTTTAAAAGAAGTTTACGGGGACTCAATCAATTAGCCCATTCGCACGGGAATTAAATTGAATTTTGATGAGTTGGGTTTGGAAATGCTGTGTTTGAACGAATATGTAGCAATTCAATCAAAAGACTATCGCTGTACAGAGTATGTATTGATCCAGTATACATGTGGAAACAAATTGGAAGCACGATTCACCAAATCAAACATCGATGGTGAGATTAGATCTTGACTGCTTTAAACATTGTGTCACAAGTTCTTAGAACAGAAGGATAAATAAAATCACGAGGGAATCTAAAGCGAACAACTTCTACACAATTGGGACTTCCTCATGAGGATGTGAAGGTTCAAATTAAAAATTACGTATGCAATCACGACTGTCTCCTATCTTTAATATAAGATAGATTTAGAATAATTAAATTGAATCGATGGAATGATAGTTTTTCTCTTTTGTGTAGTTTTCCAATTATGTGAGCAGATTTTCAACTGTATAATTGTGTTAGCTTTAAAAGAAAAGTCATATAGCTAACTCGTGAAAATAAAATATGGCAAGAGTTTTAAATCACAATTAAAAGATTAAATGAGATATTTTATAAGGGTAAATTTATAATTAATTAATGATATTAATATAGCCTTTAATATCACTCTATCAAATTAATTAAAGGTTTATTATTATTTTTTTTAAAAAAAGCTGATAGATTAGAAGCTTGTTAGCACTTGCT
The DNA here is from genome assembly GCA_022984855.1 of Dimocarpus longan. Lineage (NCBI taxonomy): Eukaryota > Viridiplantae > Streptophyta > Magnoliopsida > Sapindales > Sapindaceae > Dimocarpus > Dimocarpus longan. The sequence continues at coordinate 1,405,058 of CM041018.1, forward strand.
ACTTCCACAAGGTCCTATTTAGCACATGAGATGGGAAAGAAAATGAGAATGAGATTGAAAAAGATTGAAATTTGATGAGATTAGATTATGTTAAAAAATCACTATGTTATGTTTGATATAACTTGAGATTGAATTAATATTAACCGGATATTAAGGAAAAAAAAAATTAAGAAAAGAAAAGTAGAAGATAGGGAAATAAAAAAGGTTGGAAGTGCAAAATCAAAAGAATTAAAAAAATAAAAAAATAAATAGAGGAAAGAAAAACAATAAAAAAAAGGAAAAGTGAAGGAAAGAGAAATAAAAAAAGTTGCCAGTAGAGGAAAGAGGAAGATTAAAAAAACAAAAAGTGAAGAATGGAGAACAAAAAAACCTATCAATGTAATTAACTAGTCATTTTCTTTCCTAAACAATACCACTATAATAGTTGAAAATGAAAAATCTCATGATAGTAAAATTTCAAACATGATGGGATTGGGATAAAGGATTGGAAATTTTTAATCTAATCCCATGAAATTTCTTGTGTGCGAAACAACACGCCCTAATTGTACAATACCTTGGTAGGCAAAACCCTCGTTACCTTGGTAAATGGGAATATATATAATCATTTTATTATTAGTATCTCATAATTTTAAAAAGTTAGGACGAACCAATCAAATTTATTCATTGTATTTGAATTAAATAGAATAAAAAATTTATTTTATAAGAGAAAATGCAATTGATAAATTTGATTGGTTTTCGTCTTAACTTTTTAAAGTTATGAGAAACCGATGGTTATATATATATATACACACACAAATTTATGAAGGTGATGTGCTAATAAATGGTCTATTCTAAATATAGAAGACTAAACACAAATATAATGTTGATATAAGTAGATGTCTGCACATGGTTTGTCGTGCTAATAAATGGTCTATTCTAAATATAGAAGACTAAACACAATTATGATGTTGATAAAAGTAGATGTCTGCACATGGTTTGTTGATTTAGGATAATTAAATGCAATTTAAAACATATTTTCATTGTCAAAGTTGACACACACTTAAAGATACAACCAAAGTTGGATCTATAACAATAGATAATAAATAAGCATTCAATTTCTATATAATTTGATCAACATAAATCTGTTACAGTCCCACAACCTTCTGTTTATGCACCCTATTAATTTTGAGGATAGTTAAATGTGATTGTTGGAAGAAATCATTCATACCATACGTCATAAAGGAACAATCTCTACGCATGTTGAATCATCTTAGATGGAGCTGTTGAGAATTTGATTCTTAAGAGTAGAGACAAGGATCTTATATGCTTTTTCTGTCGGATGAAAACTGTCCCAGAAAATATATTTGGACGCATCGGGACACAACGGGGTGAGCCTGTTACATGTCAATGTCACTTCTATAGTACCTGTGCCACAGCACCCCTTATTGACGAATTCAAAACCTGAACAAAGTAAAATTGGAAAAATATTAATCACAAGAATATGCTAAAAGCAAGCAATATACAAGTAAATTCACAGGCTTTGAAAGGATATATACGTAGAGAGGTAATGTACCATATTTGCTAGGGTTTTGTATAATATCAAGCAGGGAATAGTAGATATCAACATAACGCACTCTGGATTGTGGTAAGTTATTGTTAAGTGAATCAATCCCTGCAGACAATTTAGTGTTGAACAACTGGGCGGCTTGGTTGTATTTGTCTATACAATTCCTTGACGTTGAGCCTGCTCCAGCCACAGTTATTGTTGATGGTAGGCAACCCAGTGGTGGTGCACTAAGAATGAGGAAATTTCTTGCTCCCAATCCATATAATTCCTTTGATTTTCGACGGGAGTTGAAATAAGCAAGGTACAAAGAAATAAATTAGTAAATTCTTGATTCACAATAAAGTTGGTCTGGCAACGCAAATTAAATTATGGTAATTGATATGAGAGAAACAACAAAATTACATAACAAATTGGTTCTCCAATAGCCATTGTTAGACATGCATGCTCCTTCCCTACTTATGGAAAGTCGACTCAAAAGTCAAAAAAGATGTTGTCGCCTTCTTTCTTCAAGTGGCAAATTGATAACACACATTAATTTTGGCCTTTCTAATTGATGAACAAATTAACGGGTAACCATGGGATGCTAAACTGATGTACTTTACGTCAACAGCTCACCAAATGAATAGGCTACATACATTTATGAGAGTCTGTTATTGACTAGGAAAGTCGATAATGGCGACCTTTTTAATTAACTGCAAATGATAAAATATAGTCTCTTTCTTATAGACCCTTTATGAAATTATCTTAATATTTGATTATTTTCTCTTAATAGAATATCAATTTTCAATTATCAACTATTATTAAGACAACTATATCATGTAGTCATTATATCTGTTAATGAACCTTAAAAGTCAAATATTTATACTAAGAGGTTATTCCATTACATATTATGAGAATATACTTCCCGAACAAAGATTTTCTGTTAATATTTTACGGTGCTAAGTTTTTTATAAGAGGAGTTTAAATTTGAGTAATGTATGAGAGAGAAAAAATTTAACAATCTTGATAATTTATATGTGAGTAGATTATTAAAAGATTAAAAAGAAAAAAAAGCGGGGTGGGGGGCACGTGACATGTGTAACTTGAGTACATCAAAGAATTTACGTACCTTAACAAAATCTGAAGCAAAGCCAACCAGAACGGAAGCATATTGAGGAAAATCATATTGTAGCCGTCTAATTCTACTATTAAAATAGGTTGTTTCAATGTCATTGGTAGATGCTGCCACCAAATACAGGCCATCGCGTAAAATGGTGTTTGCTCTTTCTTCTCCAGCAATTCTTCTCAGCTTCACTATGTAATCTTTGAAGAAGTTTATTTGATCGGATAATGAATATGCAATCTGGTTTTGAACCAAAATGTAAACTCCAAGCACAGGTAGATGAGAAAGTTCATAAGAGAAAGTACCAATAACCATAATATATATACATATATATCAGAAAAAGAAAATAATTAGTACCGCTATACTAGATGATAGGGGATCAAATCCACAACCACCTGAGGCAAAGTTTACACCGGTGACCAAATCGTTAATTTGAAGATTCGGGTCAAGATATGCCGGTAGGACTTCTTTGATTCCCAAAACTTCAGCTGTGGTGGGTAAAAAAAAATTAATTATTTCCTCACTAATTGTGTGACTTTATTTAATGCTATAGTCAAGTAACATAATACTTGAGAGAGATATATATTTCATCAAAAGATAATGCCAAAAATTTACAAAAAATTAACATTTGAACAGCAAAATTCTGAAATTCAATAGACAAGAGAATACTACCATACAGATTCATTATTGAATTCCAATAACCAAAAAAAGAAGAATATTATACAAGTGTATCGTAAAAGAATTTCATTAATTAACTTACAATAGAAGATTTTTTTTTTTTTTTCATTTTACTGATATGAAAAACAAAATTATTACTCTAAATCATTTTTTTTTTTTTTTTTTACTTAGTACGTATTACAAGCATCCAAAGGCGGGGAGCTCCTGATGTCTACTCTAAGGCACGATCTGAAATATAGTTCTCACGAGCTGGGAGGAGAAATCCACACTCAAATGATAAATTACCACTAACAAAGTGGTGGAGGGTGCTTGAGCACCTATCTCTCTAAGGCAGAGACTGAAGAGTGGTACCACAAGCTATTACACTAAATCCTTGATTAGTGATAAATCATCTATATGTCATAGAACATAAATCACAGAGGTATGTACGTACCTATAAGGTCTACTGGGGTTTTGCCGTTGGTAAATCTTCCTGTTGGTTTTCCTTCCATGAAATCCTTCCCATAAGGAGGGAAATTGCACTTAGCTGTTGTCGTCAGATTGTTGTTATTGCCGGTGTCCACGATAGAATCTCCGAATGAGAAAAAGGCTGGAAATGATAAATTTTGTGGCATGTTCGTGGCAGCTTCAGTGTGTGTGCAGAAAGAAATGTATACATAAACTGAGAACGTGAACAATGTTATGGTTGAAGAACGAGCTGCACATAATGGCAGCTGTTTCATGAAGTTGAATTCCATGGTTGCAGAGAAATAATCAATGTGTTAGAAGAGTAGGATATATATAAGCTTCCTTTGGGGTGCATTTAGAGAAATACGCATTATTATATGTCCACACCATTTCAGCTGAAAGTGAATACTGATCGGTATAACACTTCATTTTCAATGACATTTATTTTCTTGAAGGCCGTTGCAGCGGCCGCTGAGACTAACTTTTCGTAAAACTTTAATACAAGTAATTATTTGGAGACGGAAGTTGAGATAATTTAATTAGTAATAGGGAATTTAGCAAAATTACCCCAAATACACATTGAAAGTACAAAAATACCCTTTGAAGGAATTAAATTGCAAAAATACCCCTAAATGACTAAAATACCCTTAAACTTAAACCATCAGCCTCTCATTCATTTTCTCACGGCAGACCACTAGCAGACCACAACTCCCATTGAACACTTCAGGGTAGACCAATCCCCCTTCTCCATTGAACTACTTCACGGCAGACCACTCCCCATTCTCAAACCAACATCTCTATCAATATCTCCATCACGATAGCCCCACACTCCCATTGTTTGGAATCACGGCAGACCACAGCTCCTTCTTTGTTTTGCTTCACCGCAAACCACACCACCCTCTTAATCCAACCCGATTCTCCACCTTCAGAGCAGTCCAACACCATTCCAAGATGCATCGAAGTCAAGGCAAAAGCCACCCAAGTGAACCAAGCTCCATTCACGGATGGAAACCGCCATCACCCACCACCAACTGCCATAGAAGCTCCACCCGAACTCGTCCAAAGCCCAACCGTCGACCTATCCGAACCATTCCACATGAATTCGCCCAAACTCTAACCACAACCATCCATCAAAGTTCAACCACAACCGGTCATAGAAGCCCAAGCCGAGGAAGACGCCCACAACCAGTCATCGAAGCCCAAGCGGAGGAAGACGCCCACCAAGTGTTCGACGAATGATCAATATTGATTTAGTTTTTGATGCTGTAGACTTTCCATGGAAACTTATAAAGATAGAATGTTGAACCAATGCTAGCTTTTACTATATGTATGTAATTGAGTGCTCTTTTCTCTTAAAAACATTATCTCTGTTTCATATGTCAATCACTGTCATGCAGTGGATATGTTTATTTTTTTCTTGATGGAGTTTTTTTTAACGTTCTCTTGTCTGCATTTTGAATAAATTCATTAGTTACTGAAGGAAAGGGTAGTATAATTTAATGGTCATGGATCCTTGTAATCAGATGAGTTTCTTTCGATAGTAACCTATACATTCTTTTAATTTATGCTTCACTAGGTTAAGCTAAAAAGGTGGAGTAAAATTACCTCTTCAGGTCAGCATCTGACCCGATTTCGGGTCAGCCTCTGACCCGAAGAGGCAATATTTCCTCTTCGGGTCACATCTGACCCGAAATCAGGTCAGATCTGATTTTCATTAATACACAAACTAACTCATTAATATAAATTAATTACTTACCTACCAAATCAAACCATCAAATAAAATCAACAAATCAAACCATCAAACCTTCATTTGATATGTTTGAAAAAAAAAAATGATGTTACTGCTTCGGGTCGGAGGCTGACCCGAAGAGGAAATATTTTGTCTTCGGGTCAGAGGTTGACCCGAAATCGGGTCAGCCTCTGACCCGAAGAGGCAATATTTCCTCTTCGGGTTAGGTCTAACCTGATTCGGGTCAGCCTCTGACCCTAAGACAAAATATTTCGTCTTCGGGTCAAAAGCTGACCCGAAGACAAAATATTTCCTCTTCGGGTCAGAGGGCGACCCGATTTCGGGTCAGCCTCCGACCCGAAGTAGTAACATCATTTTTTTTTTCCAAACATATCAAATGAAGGTTTGATGGTTTGATTTGTTGATTTTATTTGATAGTTTATTTGATGGTTTGATTTGGTAGGTAAGTAATTAATTTATATTAATTAGTTAGTTTGTGTATTAATGAAAATCAGATCTGACCCGATTTCGGGTCAGATGTGACCCGAGGTCTGACCCGAAATCGGGTCAGATGCTGACCCGAAGAGGCAATTTTACTTCACCTTATTAGCTTAACCTAGTGAAGCATAAATTAAAAGAATATATAGGCTGCTATCGAAAGAAACTCATCTGATTACAAGGATCCATGACCATTAAATTATACTACCCTTTCCTTCAGTAACTAATGAATTTATTCAAAATGTAGACAAGAGAACGTTAAAAAAAATTCCATCAAGAAAGAAATAAACATATCCACTGCATGACAGTGATTGACATATGAAGCAGAGATAATGTTTTTAGGAGAAAAGAGCACTCAATTACATACATATAGTAAAAGCTAGCATTGGTTCAACATTCTATCTTTATAAGTTTCCATGGAAAGTCTACAGCATCAAAAACTAAATCAATATTGATCATTCGTCGAACACTTGGTGGGCGTCTTCCTCCGCTTGGGCTTCGATGACTGGTTGTGGGCGTCTTCCTCGGCTTGGGCTTATATGATCGGTTGTGGTTGAACTTTGATGGATGGTTGTGGTTGGAGTTTGGGCGAATTCGTGTGGAATGGTTCAGATAGGTCGACGGTTGGGCTTTGGACGAGTTCGGGTGGAGCTTCTATGGCGGTTGGTGGCGGGTGGTGGCGGTTTCCATCCGTGAATGGAGCTTGGTTCACTTGGGTGGCTCTTGCCTTGACTTCGGTGCACCTTGGAATGGTGATGGACTGCTCTGAAGGTGGAGAATCGGGTTGGATTGAGAGGGGGGTGTGGTTTGCGATGAAGCAAAACAAAGAAGAAGTTGTGGTCTGCCGTGATTCCAAACAATGGGAGTGTGGGGCTGTCGTGATGGAGATGTTGGTTTGAGAAGGGGGAGTGGTCTGTCGTGAAGTAGTTCAATGGAGAAGGGGGATTAGTCTGTCGTGAAGTGTTCAATGGGAGTTGTGGTCTTCTAGTGATCTGCCGTGAGAAAATGAATGAGAGGCTGATGGTTTAAGTTTAAGGGCATTTTAGTCATTTAGGGATATTTTTGTAATTTAATTCCTTCAAAGGGTATTTTTGTACTTTCAATGTGTATTTGGGGTAATTTTGCTAAATTTCCATAGTAATAAGGCGTGAGATTAAGTTATGCATCTCAGCCTATTTATATATTTATAATAATTTAAAAAATTCATCGAAAATTAATGCTGTCAGAGTAGCTGAAGCCGAAGCTCACATCACTCAAACTGTACAAGCTGCAGAAAATTACACTGCTCAGGAAGCTTCAAGGAAGCTTCAGGGCAGTAGCTTGCGTTGTAAGCAACAGCTGCTCCGTTTACAATTAACTTGATTAAAATGCTGCCAGGTGTCTATTGGTTACGCAATGTTGCTTGTGATTGGTCCAGCTCATCAATCTTTAGCTTACTTAATCCACGTACGTACGTTGTGATCCATTCTTGTGTAGAAAATGAAATAAATAGAAGAAAATCATTTCAAGAAAATCTCTCAAGAACTCTTGAATGGAGTTCATTGTTTTCTTGCTTCATTAACTTACTTCAATCATAAATTTTGCTAGATTTTACAAATGCATATATCATATATGAATAGGCTTTCCTTGATGTAATTACAAATATTATTAAATAAAAAACGTTGAAATAATTTAGAGTATAGCTTGAAGCTAGTATACTCCAACAATATAGTTTTATTTTTATTTTATTTTTAATATTTTTGTAAATTTGAGATTCGAAACCAATTTCATTTTGTCAAATAATTTAGAGTAGCTAGTGTACCGATAGAAGGTTGTTATAAGAGGAATTGGTTCTTTTAAAAATTAAAAATTTCGAATAATTTTGGTAATATGACACCAGTTATCCATGATTGTCGAACCATTATTCTTTCACTAAAACTCTTTTTGTTTCTCTTTCCATGGGTGTGAACTCAATGCAGGCACAAGTGTACTGATGTGTCTCGTAATTCAAATGCATTTTTCTTTTTTCACACTTGGTACTTGATAATTTAATCAAAGTGATCTGGCAATTCGAGACTGGAAAGGAATACACCCTAATTTTTTTTTTAAAAAAAGAACAAAAAAAAAAAAAAAAAACAAGATGATGAGATTATGGAGGTATTGAGCAGTTTTTGCTACTGAAAGTATATATAATATGTTAATGGTTTAATATTTGATATGGGTGTCCAAGAGTATACAGATTTTGAGAGAAATTTTTTAGGTGGCACATATCTACTACAACGATAAATGGTTAAAATATAATTATTCTCCCAATAAGAAGAGAAAACTTTTTACAATTATCTTTGCTCCCACGAAGTCACAATGAGTCGAAAAATTTCCTGCACATGCTGATCTTATAGAGGGACTCAGAATGATCCCTTTTACAAAAATGAAAAGAAAAGTGAATTAATTATTCAAATTATACATGTAACTAATAATCTCTTCGACTTTACTTTTTGTTTCAAATTAAATTTAATAATCAGTCATCACTCATATAGCACGGATACAACAATAAAGATATTGTGCAGTAACTTGACCAAACCATTGTATAAATTCATTAGCACAGTACTATACGTATTTGATAATGACTAAAACATAGAGTAACATATTATTGAAAAATTATAAGTTGATGTCAGCTTAATGGAATATCAAGAATTCCAAAAACAAATTTCTTACTTTGATTAAACTGAAAAATCATTTTATCAGTTGTTTTTAGTTGTTTAACAATCAAAGTTAATCATAGTAAACGTTAGTTTGACGTCATTTAATTGATGGGATGGATTAAAAGTTAGTGAGTTTATCATTTCCCAAACATAATAAAATTTTATTTTATTTTTTTAAAATTTAAGAACCAAAATGATTTTTATCTTTTAATTAATCATATAGAAGAAAGCGATTAATTAAAATACCGCCTATGCACTAAACACAAAAAGATAATGAATTATCTTCTGTTTTGTTTGTCACCCCCGTCAAGAAGAAGCTCTTTCTTTATTTATTCGCGTCACTCCACCCTTTCATGAATGACTGATGAGATTAATATCTCCACCAATACCATTTAAAAAAAAAAAAAAAAAATTCTCCACCAAGACATAAACATATCACATTTTCCATTAAGAAGCAACTGTCTTTATCTTTGCCACCTCCGCACCAGTTCATGAATTACTGTCATTATTATTGATTCTCCACCAACACCTATGAATAGCCACCGACGATTATGGCCCTAATCCACTTCAACCACATTCGAATTTGTTTTCTTCCAAAAACTAAGAGGTAGTTTATTTTTTTGTCTGAAGATTGAACAGTGCTGCTGAAGAAAAGTGACTGAAATTTGAAATCTGAATAACATGTTTATTTTTTTTTTCCCTTATCTCTGAATATGTTGTAAACTTATTTGTTTTCTAAATTTAAAATTATCTGAAAATGAGTAAGTTTACATTTATATCATTTCTATTATTTATTGTTATATAATTTTAATTAATTTAATACAAACATTTAAAAATAAATAATTTAATAAATTTTAAAATATTTGTTATGTACATATTAATAATTTTTTATTAATAATTAAAATAAGATTAAAAAATAGTAGTATTAACCATATTTATACTTAAATACATTAATATATTTAAGAAAACAATTAAAAAAAATTTAAATTATAAATTAAAATATATTAGTTCAATTTTAAGACAATTTAGGATGAGATGTATTTAGATTTTACTTGTCAAATATATTTTTTATAAATATCAAGGAAAAAAAAAAGAAATGAAAATTTGAGTAATATAAAGTTAGAATAAATTAGAACTGATGTTATTTTGGAGAGGATAGATTTGGAATAAAAACTTTAAATGTCATTAAGTGATTTGCAATTAAGTGAAAAGTTAAAAATTCTAACTTAATTTTTTCATTTATTTTTTGATAGTTTTAAACCACTTAAAAAAACAAACGAAAATATCTTAATAGGTCCAATTTAGCACTATTAAATATTAAGTGAAAAAAATAAATGACCCAGTTATAATCTCTTAAATTTGATTTCTTAGATGTGGACATTAATCATAGTAATTGGCAATAAGAGGGTTATCAATATTAAAGTAAAAATAATAATTAGACAAGAGAAAGGACATAACGATCAGCCTAATCTCTAAAAGGAATAACATATATAGTCTATAAAATCTATAAAGATAGCCATATTTTTTTTTTTTTGAAGAAAAAAAAATATATAAAACTAGCTCGAAGAATCCACATATGGGGGAGTGATGCTGGAGCATAATCAAATACCCTACCCATCAAAGCCACCCTACCATGCAAAACCAGCATGCCCCTACTCTGCTGAGCCACCCTATTGTGATAATTTCTTCCATTTTTTAAAATTTTTTTTTTTGTAACTCTGGTTGTAATTCATAGTCAAAAGGAGTTCAAATTATCAAGCAAAATAATAGTGTTTCTAAACTTCAGACGTTTATTTTTCTCTAAAAGTCTCTAAAATCATATCTAATCTACTATTAAATAATTTTTAAAGTAAGTTATGTCTTATTTAAAAACTATCCCATATCATTTTGGTATTAGAGCAGTTTCGATTTCGGACTAATTTACCCTTAATTGAAACTCAGTCTAATACTAAGTAGTGAGTCTTCCTCTTCGCTTATTATTCAACCTAAATTCCCAAACATAACCCCTCCCATCCACTAAAATCAACTTAGAATCTACACAAAGAAAAAACCATAAACCAAAATAATAATAATATTATTAATAAGGAGAAAAGAAGAATGAAGAGGCAATCATTACTCCAATCATCTTCTTCATTTGCAGTCATCGCCAACTATCAAACCCCAAGCTTTAGTATCTCACCCAAACACAGTTAAAAAAAAAAAAAAAAAAAAATTATAGTTTAAACATTATGGAGCAAATCGAGGCTAGATTTGCAACCAAGGATAATTTGATCCAATTGACCTAACAAATAATTGAGCTATGACTTTTGATCAAGGATATGCAGTGCAACCAAAACTCTCCACGATGTGTTAACCTTAAAAACACTAGAGTGAGGCTTATTCCCTAAAGCACTACTTCAAACAATGATTCAACTGATGAAGAGACATAAGATGTGATCCTGCAAAATCAATAGCGAGAACCTCAATATCAAGGAAATGAATATTGCAAAAAACTGGACCTCCCCACATTCAACGGTTACTTGGGAAAAAAAGATTTCTCCGACTGGATATCAAAGGTTGAACATTTCTTTAAGTGAGTACACGGGGATCATGGAGGATAGAAAAGTCAAGTTAGTCGCCTATAAACTAAAAAAGATGTGTCTCAGCTTGGTGGTAACAATTGCAACTTTCTCAGCTTGGTGGTAACAATTGCAACTTACTCAATCTCTACAAGGAAAATGTTAAATCAAAACCTAACATCGAATAAAGTAGTTGTTGAAAGTAAGATTTCTACCTATTGATTATGATTATATTCTATTCCAACGATACTACAATTACAGGCGAAGATCTCGATTTGTTTTAGAGTATGTCGTAGAATTTCAATACTTGTTAGCTCGGAATGATCTGATGGAGATAGAATATCAGATAATTGCTCGATTCAGAAACAACTTACGACCTAATATTCAAGAACAAGTAGCTTTGCATACCATTTTGACATTATAAGATGTTGTACGGTTGGCTACTCATGTTAAGTCATAACTTAATAGGAAAAGCTATAAATGTGTGTTTATAAGTCAGTTCTCCAACTAGTTGAGTGATGATAGCGAAAGGATTCCATTAAGTGAATCTCCAATCATAACCAACCAAGCATAATCACTTCCTCCCATTAAACTCCACCAAATGCATGACAGATTGAAAATCAATCCAGCGAGAGACCTATCACCAATAATCTTTATGCTGCTCCTTGAGGCAATAAATATTTTAGGTGTGGACAAATAAGACATTATTCTAATCAATGTCCCAAGAGAAAACTAGTTCACATGGCTTTACAAGAAGATGGGGAAAAACGATTCAATCAAGAAAAAGATGAGTTGAAAAAAGAAGAAAACCCATAGGAATTGACATATAAAGATGAAGGAGCATCTTTAGTCATCCAATGACTTATGTACACACTAAATAAGGAGATTGATTTTCAAAGACACAATATTTGCAAAACTCAATGTACGGTTAACCAAGGATTTACTACTTAATTATCGATGGAGAATCCAGTGAGAACATCGCATCCAAAGCAATGTTGACAAATTACAATTGCAAACACAGAAACATCCTAAACCATATTGCAAATGTTTGATCAAAGATGTTGGAGAAATTAGAGTAATAGAACAATGTTGAGTATCATTGTTAATTGGAAAGCACTACAAAGATGAGGTACTATGTGATATTGTTGATATGAATGCTTATCATTTATTGCTTGGCAGACCATAATAGTTCGATTTAAATAATGTCCATAACAGTAAGGATAGCACCTATATCTTTTATAAAGACCATGTGAAGACCATCCTTGCTCCAGTGAGATGAAATACCACATCGGCTAGTTCAATAGGCAAGCAAAACTCATTGTTGATCATAACGAAAAAAAAAGGTAGCAATAGTTACCACCCTGAAGATATTACCAGAAGCTATTAAATATTTACATTTTGAATACCAAGACATTATACCAAATGAACTTCCTACTGAGTTACCATCCATACGAGATAGTCAATATTACATCAATCTTATTTCTAGAGCAAGCTTATCCAATCTTCCATAGGGATCTCTAAGGAAGCATATAATTCGAAACCTACATAGAGGAGGATTAATCGGATATACGGGGAGAGATAAAAACATATCTCTTGTAGAAACTTGCTACTATTGGCCACGCCTTAAAAGTGATATTGAGAGATTTGTGAAGCGATACTCAACAGTAGTCAAACAATGAAGGATCAAACACAAAACACGGGTTTGTTCATACATCACCTTATTCCAAAAGCTCATTAGGAAGAATTATCTAAACTTGATGACTAATCTTCTGAAGAGGGAGGAATTTGATGTAGGAGCATAATCAAATACCTTACCTTGCAAAGCTACCCTATACTCGGGCACCCTACTATGCAAAACCAGTTGCACAAGCAACCATCCATGCTTAAATGCCCCTATTCTATTGAGCCACCCTATTGTAATAATTTCTTCGTTTTTTTCTTTTTAAATTTTTTGTAACTCTATAAATATGTTGTCATTCATAGGTGAAAGGAGTTCACTTATCAATCAAACTAACAGTGTTTCTAAACCTCAAATTAAAGTTTGTTTCTCTCTAAAGATCCTTATAACTATATCTAACTTATTATCGGATAATTTTTAGAGTAAATTTATCTTGTCTAGAAATTATCCTCATCAAGGAGGATAGCAATTGATTACAGTAGTTTTTCTTCGCATTTCGATAGTTTAAAATTTTTCATGAATCATGATCAATAATGTTTGAAGATTAAAGAGAAGTACACTTCAGGGGACAACCATTCACCTGCTTTCCACCTGTATGTAATTAATTGTTGACGATCGAAATCGATCAACACCCGAAACGATTTGTGTGGGGCCGGTCCGGAGACCGTTGAACCCCTTTTGGCTCGCGAGCTGACGGGGTCGACCGAGCTGTGCATATAGCGACCAACGTCGGAGACCGTTGAACCCCTAGCCTGGCGGAGTCGCGTCCGGAGTCGAACCCTCAACCTTAAAGGTATATTGGAGTCCCAATATACCTTTAAGGTTGAGGGTTCGACTTCGGACGCGACTCCGCCAGTCTAGGGGTTCAACGGTCTCCGACGTTGGTCGCTATATGCACAGCTCAATCGGTCCCGTCAGCTCGCGAGCCAAAAGGGGTTCAACGGTCTCCGGACCGATCCCACACAAATCGTTTCGGGTGTTGATCGATTCCGATCGTCAACATTAATATATTGGCTTTCAATCCCATTTGTTAGTTAAAAGAACCTTGTTTTTTGTTATTATTTAACCTTTTTGCATTAGTAGAGACCGGAAGTCTAAAGTCACCGTTTAGGTTGGCAAGCACATCCCATCGGTCAAGAAAAGAAAACCTTCAATGGAATCGTTTCGCTACTTATAATAATGTGATTAGATGAATCAATAAAATTATATAAAAAAATATAAAAATTAATAAAAAAATCTTTTAAAAAAATATTATTATTTAATTAATTCATCTTACAAATTAAGAATACGACGGTTCCATAAAAAAATTTTCAACCGACGGAGGAGAATCTTCAATACAATGACGTCAGGTTACATAATGTGAATAATTAATTAAATATATGTAATACTACTTAACAGGATTTGAATGATCTAACACTGTAGTGCTTATCGTATTTCGGGAATCGGGCCTTTGGGAGTCATTAATTTAAGAAGTCGCGTTTCACCTACAAAGTTGTTGAAGGAAGTAAATTAAAATCGTACTGATTGCGACTGTCAACGTATACCGCGTTTTGTATTAGGGACGCAAGAGTGAGCTGATTGTGTCATTATCATGTCGCGTCCTCTGTTTTTAAGAGTCGCACCTAAAATTCTACCCGAATTCAACCATGAAAGGACCGAAATAAATTTCTTCCCTTTCTTTTGACAATGTTGAGAAGCCATGATTAATGTTCTCGAATCCCAAACAAAATGTGTCACGTTCTAACAGATGACTGTTTGCTAAAGGCAAATGCATATTTAAATGTGGTATAAATACAAACGCGAATACAGTTCCTTTAAAAAAAAAAATGAAAAAAGACGTGAACACAGTTACGTGAGTGGAATTTTACGTCCTAATAGTAACGCTATCCTCGTGTTCAAAAAATGCTCATTCACGAGGAATTTGTCTTGATCATAAGCCTGCTTAATTGTATTGCCCTTTTGCTGTGAATGGAAGTTCAGTTGATTTCCAAAAAAAATAAAAATTCGTTCACGGGCTCAAATATATTGCGATTCTCGAGCTACTTCAGCAGCTTGTTCGTTTTCTTAGTGGGTAACCGTGTTTATGAAGTTTAAACGTTAATAAGACCATCTTCAATGTATAACATCAAATTTTATATCATTTTGATATCAATACCAAATTTTTTGACATCAAATTTTCTTTTACTCAAATATATATGACACTAAATTGATGTAAAATGTATCTTTACATAATATTCTATACATAATTCTTTAATCAATATATATTAAAAATTTAAAAATATATTAAAATATATTCAATATTATACTCATTTTAAAGATCTCAATAAAATATTTCATGTGATATATTTTTTTTGTAATAATTTAATATATATTTTGAATTAAAATAATTTATTAGTAAATTATATTTTTTGGTGTAATGAATAGTGCAACACTAAATTTGGTGTTGTACTGTTCATTAACACAAAAAATTTACCTAGAAGTTTACAATTTGGTGCTACATTGGAGAGCAAAGTTGCACCAAATTGGTGTGTGTTTTACACCAATTTGGTGCAACATTGGAGTTGCCTTAAGAAGCTAAGAACAACTTTAACTACACTTACTAACTTTTACCTAATCTAACCGAAAAAAGAAAAATACCTATTTCAACTAACTCACTCCAACTATTCTTCATACTAAACGTTAATATTAAAATAACAAAAGAAAAAATTTAACTAAAAATTTTAAATTACTCTGTTTCAAATTAAATATTAAAATAATACGAGAAAGAATTTATGTAGCACTCTTTTGCGCTCTTATTTTACTAAAGACAATGAATAAAGTGCATGGATGAAGATGCTTTAACAACTCTTAAATTGATTATATATATAATGCTTATTGTTGACGTGGTAAACCAGCCAACCAGATTCTTGAGCCCAATGTCGCACGGATGAGGAGACCTGCAACAAACAGACCAGATAATGGCAAGGAAGAGAAGAAAGAAAGAAGAACACACAAAACGTTTGAAGTGGTTCAGCCCTTTTTGAGAATGGCCTACGTCCACTTTTCTGGTATTAATGGGAGCCTCACTCTAAATGCTCACTCTCTCTGTGTTTCGACAGAGTAACAGCCCTCTCAACTCTCAAATTTCTGGATCCATAACAATAAATGTCTCTCTCTATTTATAGAGAAGATGAGGCTATAGATGGAACTAACAGACAAAAAGGACTGATCTTGTCGTAATTAATGCTTCTGGAGAGCCTTTAATGCTTCAGACTTCTGTCAGGTCAACTCTGACTTTACGTGGGCCGACTGCTAACCCATGCTGGTTTGGTGAGATTTCCCGAAATTAAGCTGTCATTAGGTGAGAAATCATTACTTATCGTGCAAGACACGCCATTTTACTATCTTGCACTGAAGCTGGGCGAACTGGGTAGAAAACGAACTGAATCTGCGTCGGGACGATCTTGACTTCGAGCCGGCCTGGCGATCTCGACATCGCGTTGACATGTATGCGACCTCAACGTCGCTATTAGAGCGATCTGACATGTTCTTCGCTAGTCTCCTGACGGGCTCGATCTGGCAGTCGAGTACTGGAGCGATCTAGCGGGCTGAGGAATAGTGCTTTACACTTGGTCTTGGTAACTTGTGCCACCATTTTGATGGGCCTTTGCCGGCCCATTTTGGGGATCCAAAAATACCCATAACACTTATATATATGTATGTATAGTTAGGTATACCTGATTTTAAAAAGTAAGAACAATTCAATGAAATTTTGAATTAAATAAGAGAGAATTTGTTTTAGAAGAGAGAATATAATATATGAATTTGATTGGTTGGTCTTTATTTTT
Organism: Dimocarpus longan; assembly: GCA_022984855.1. Taxonomy (NCBI): domain Eukaryota; kingdom Viridiplantae; phylum Streptophyta; class Magnoliopsida; order Sapindales; family Sapindaceae; genus Dimocarpus; species Dimocarpus longan. The sequence goes on from CM041018.1 coordinate 1,421,802, forward strand.
TAAAATCAAGTATATTTGATTATAAAAGTGCTTTATATATATATATATAATTTCTATAGTCAATACTTCTTAACTTTAAAAAGTTATAATAAACAATCGAATTTATTCATTGTATTATCTCTTCTAAAATAAATTATTTTTTGATTAAATTTATTCATTACATTATTTCTCTTAAAACAAATTATCTTTTATATTCAAATCAAATGCAACAAATGAATTTGATTGGTTCGTCCTAACTTTTTAAAGTTATGAGGTATTGAACATAGAAGTTTTATATATATAATACTTTTATAATTAGGGCGTTTTAACTTTAAAAAGTAATAACCGATCAATCAAATTTATTCATTGTATTTTATTTTTTAAAATAAATTCTCTCTCTTCTATTTATTTCAAATGGAATGAGTGAATTTGATTGGTTAATCCTTATCTTCTAAAGTTATAACGTTTTAGTTATAAAAGCGCTACATATATATATATATATATATATATGAACATCATTTATTTTAGAGTGGCTGTATTGCCACCCAAAAAAAATTCACGGCTCATCCATGTTTTAATAAAAATTTTTATTATATATTGTTATGGATATTTTTGAATTCTTCAAATGGGCTGGCAAAGGCCCATCAAGATAGTGGCCCAAGCTACCAAGATCAGGTATGAAACACTATTCCTCAGCTAGCCAGATTGTCCCAGTAGTCGACGAGATCGAGCCCGTGAGAAGACCAGCGGAGAGGTCTGATGCACCAATTGCCTTCGTCGCGACGTTGAGGTCGCAGACCGATCATTGCGACGTTGACCTCGCCAGGCCGTCGCGAAGTCAAGATCGTCACAACAACGCTTTAGACCGTTTTCTACCCAGTTCGCCCAGTTTCAGTGCAAGACAATAAGATGACGTGTCTTGCACGATAAGCAAGGTTAATTCACCTAATGACAGCTTAATTTCGGGAAATCTCACCAGAACAGCATGGGCTAGCATTCGGTTCACGTGTTGCCAGAGTTGACCTGACAAGAGTCAGAGGCATTAAATACATTTCAGCAGCATTAATTACGACAAGATCAGTCCCTTTTTGTTTGTTTATTCCGTTTGTAGCCCCATCTCCTCTATAAATAAATGAGGACATTTATTGTTATGCATCCAAAAATTGAGAGTGTTGTTATTCTGTCAAAATATAGAGAGAGCAAACGTTTAAAGAGAGAGAGACTGCCATTAATAACAGAAACAGTGGACGTAGGTACTTCTAAAAAGGCCGAACCACTTTAAACATCGTGTGTTCTTCTTCTTTCTTCTCTTCTCTTTTGCCATTATTGGGTTCGTTTGTTGCAGGTCTCCTTATCTGTGCGGCATTGGGCTCAAGAATCTGATTGGCTGGTTTACCACGTCAACAAACTAAACAATTTTTTTTTACATCTACACCCAATTTATAATATATAAACCCTAATAATTTATACAAAATCAAAATTAATATCACAACATATTTAATTTTCACTTGTAACTAATGAATTAATGAAAATTGAGAAAATAACTTTTGAAGATAAATCCATGGATAGGTTGAGAAGCCAACTATAAAAAGGTGGGGGAAACCCATAAATTTTTCAGTAGGAATAGGCGCCGAATGTAGGAACCAGTGTTTTTAGACACGGGAGACGGTGCTTCAATGAACGAGATAGTTTCCAAGCCACACAAAGTATACATGTCTGGTGTCACAAGTATTTGATTTAAATTACCTAATAAATAGTAATAATACATTCTATTATGCTGTTGCCCTACTCGTACACAACACCGACAAAATCTTAAAATACTACATCGTAATGTGATGTGATATGTTTCATAATAAAATAGACAAATAAAGAACAGTACTAAAACAAATAAATAACATGGAGAAGTTTAATTCACTGACCTCTCTCAATAATTAGTATGACAACTGTCATTTGGATCTAGTTCCAACACGGACCAGCATTAAAAATTATATTAATATTTTTTGATAAAAAAATTGTATATTAATATATTAAAAAATGATAACGTATTATAAAATTGAATTTTACATCCTGCAGTGTGAATGCCTTTAAAGCACACATTATCAATCCACATCGTAACTTTGTAGCGTGTAAAGGACAACAATAAGGCAAAGAATTTGTCATGTCCACAAATAATTTTTCAATATTACATTAATCACGAGGGTTTGATTTACCTATATCAGCAACATCATCGATTGTAACTTTTAAATTTTCTTTTACAATCAATGTAAGAATTATAACTAACAAATAATATTACCGATGGACTAAAATAACTAAACCCGAATCAAAATCACAACAATTCATCATCTTTTATATTTTTCCTCTAAGGTGAGATTCATATATAATTCATAGTATTTATTATTTTGTTATATTAGTCCCGTCTAACTCTAAACATCCAAACTCTTATATCACCAATAGGTATTTTAATCTTTTATGTGATAATTTAAATCACATGACATATGATAATAAAATAATCACTATTAATGTGTGTATTTACTAAAATCAATTTTTTGAGATATCACTTATGATAAAGAATTTGAACCATTACCAAATAAAATGAATACTTTTTATCATTAAATCATTAACTTTCATTAAAAAAAAATGCATACATATTTTCCTACGGACATACCATGAGTAAAGAAAATAATCAAGATACCTAACTGTATCATTTAAAAAGTAAAAGATAAACAACTACAATTTTATCTAATAGTGCATGTATTTATAAAATGATAATTTTATCTACAGATGGATTAGTATTTATTTTTTTATTATTATATTAAAAAAAGGAAGGATCTCATCTTATACAGTGAGGTTGCGTCTCACGAACAGAAACAGTCTATGCAGAATTAATACAGAAACAGTCTATACGAACAATAAAGAAAATTAATGGACAGCAGAAGTGGACCAGCTTACATTGTTGATTACAGTTGGTTTGATAGTCAGTTAAAAGTGAGGTTTAAAAAAATTAAAGCTATGTTCGGGAATAATAATTTATTTTATAAGTTTTAAGTAATAAAATATTTAGTACACTTTTCATAATCTAATTATTTTATCGGTTTTTGAGAAGTTGACTGAGAAAAAAGAAGCTGATTATTTGAGAAGATGATTTTTGATCTTTGAAATGCCCACATTGTCCTTTCCATTTCAATAAAATCATAATAATACACTTATTTTAATAATAATTTTAAAAACTAAAAATTAAAATATAAAATAAATTATTAATTTTTTATTTAAATAATTTTTATTAAAATAAAAATAATATATATAAAATAGTAATGCCACCATAATGGTCACCATTGTGCCATTGATGATGGAGACCTATTCCTCCGACCTCCTTGATGAGTTAAACAGTCATTGGAGGAGGTTTTGGTGATTGTTGGGCTCCAATGATGGAGGGGTGCCTCCATCACTGAACAACCGTGGTCACTAATTTTTCAATTTTATTTTAATTTATTAAAATTAAAAATAATTTTTATTTTATTTTTTAAGAAAAATTAAAAAAAAATGAAAAAAAAACTAGAAAAAAGATGAAATAAAATAATTGAAAGAAAAAACATTACATTTTACCCACCATGTCGATTTTGATAATTATGCATAATCACTCAAACATATATTTATTATTAAATAAGTTAATTTACCAAATACCTATCTACTTTTCTTTTAAGTGGATTGTTTCATAAATTAAGTTATAAGTAATTATATATTTAATTAGCAGAAGCAATCTCAAACATAATCTAAATTGCTCATATTACTATAGAAATTTAGTGACGAGCATCTTGCATACCTAGAAGCATTTTTACATGAGAATGGATTCAATTTGTTAAAAAAAGTATGGCAACTTCAATAAGCCCCGATTCACAACATCCTTCGTCGACAACTTCAAAGCATTAAATTATTCAAATTAGATAAATTATATGTGACCAACTACTTAAGTACACATATAGGAAAATTCTTTAAAGGGTGATCCCACCACATCTTTATTTTGTCAGCAGCTATTCCTCCTCAGAAATCTTATGTTCCTTTATTTGTCTTCATGTGGTTTTATAGTCCTAGATATTTATTTTTCTCTATGAAAAAATGACAGGATCCTAAATCAAAGAATTAACAGTATGTATATGTTTGTTCGCATAAATATGTGTATGTATGCTGACCTTTATGAAAGTTTATATAAAAAATGCATATTCATTGTTGTAGTGGGTGGATTCCTACAATTATTGATGTGAATATTTGATTCTACGATCAACTTATCGAAATTTAGCAACATGTAAAAGGATGATTGACGATGATGAATTACCTTACACTGGGATGGTGTCAACTAAAAACACTCAAACATTAAAGTTTGGATATTAATCAGAAAATGGAAAATAGATAAAGAACGAGTCTACAACAAATTATCATGATTGTGGCCTACAACAAGTGAGGGAGAGGGTTGTTGTGATTGGAATCGGGTGCGGTGCGATGATGCAGACAACATAAACAAAGTAGACAGCGTTGATTGAGATGCTAGATTTACGTTCGTAATTAATTTGGCAAAGTGACGGTACGGAGAAAAATAATGCCTTTGCCCGTTTAATTGTTCTCCTTTTTTAAGTGGCGAGCGGAGTAACGTCGAAGGGTAATGGCAGCGGGCATCAAGGGGTTCGTTTCCTTGATCCTTGCTCCTACTTAATTGGTGAATCCCCTATTTAATGGGTCAAACCTCACTGACGTAGTGTGAGGTGTCCAAGCATTACTTCAGGTTCTGGCCTCTTGGAGTTTTGGGCTTCAAATGGGCTAGATTGAATATTGGACCAATTTTTGGGCTTTACTTGTAACCTCATCTACTGGGCTGTACTGATAACAATTTGTAATAGATTTGGTAGATATGTTACCATGTTGTTGTGGGCAGCCGGGCTTTGAATGAGATCACACAGAAGGTTGTAGATATCAATACAGAATATCCTATTTTGTCAGAACCTTTTATTGAATGAATCTATCTCTGAACTCAGCTTGGCATTGTATGATTCTGCAGCTTGGTTATGATTCTCTGCACATTCTCTTTTGATTCTTCAGACTAGAGTTCTTATTGCAGGCCAGCATCCTAGCGGCAATGTACTGATAACGACTATTCTCTGTGCCCCCCTAAATCATGCAATTCTTTTAATTATTGTAAAAGAACATAGGTAATTAGTTATATATAAATATATATATATATATATATAGTAATTTCACCATCAGTACCTTATAACTTTAAAAAGTTATAAGGAATCAATTAAATTTATTAATTACATTTGAATTAAATAGGAGAGATAATTTGTTTTAGGAAAGAATATGCAATGGATGAATTTGATTGATTTGTACTAATTTTTTAAACTTAAAAGACATTTATGATAAAAGCATTACATATATATATATATATATATATATATATATATATATATACATGGGCAAACCTACCTTAGGGTCAGGAGGGACACGTGCCTCCTCTCAAATTTTTTGAAAATTTCTTAAGTTTCTAATGTTGGTAATTTAAATATTTAAATATTTAAATAAACTTTCTGAAAAAAAAAGGGATCAGAAACAAGAAACTGTGTTGATGGTGCAGAGTGTGCATCTAAAGACTTTGGTGGCAGGTTTGATTCCATTCTAACTCCAAAATTGAAGTTTTTTTTTCCCTATTTTAACAAAAATATTTAAAGAGTGTGGTGGCGGTTCGATCCATCACTCAAGGTTCCTTATACAATGGTTCTAATGAAGCGAGCTGTTCTCAAAACTTGCAATAATTTGACTTTAATAATACTTATAGTTAGTGCAATTTCAAAAACAAGAAAAAAAAAATTTCTCAATTTTTTGAGGCTCTATCACATCTCATTCATTATTTGGTAAATATTATAAATTTATTTAAAAAAGTTGTCAAACATTTACATTATTTAAAACTAGATTGAAGTTTTTTAAAAAAATTATTTCGAAACTTCTTTTATTCTTTTATTTATATTGTTTAAATGAAAATCAATAAAATTTGAAATGAAGATGAGTAAACTTATAAGAAAATGCTATGAAAATTTGTAAAGAAAAATGAAGTTCGTAAATAACTAAAGAAGATTGAACTATAATTATTTTTAGGATAAATTGCACAAACCTTCCCTGAGGTTTGACGAAATTGCACAAATATGATGAAGTTTGGATAACTTACACTGATCTCTCTTAAAATTTCAAAAACTCAGCATCAATCTTCCCTACTGTTAGTCAATCCCGATTGAATTCAGACGGTCAATGGTTAAAAACAGAAAAAGACTAAAATACCCTCAAAATCAAATTTAAACTCAAACATTTTATTTTTTATAAATTTAAAATTAATATAAGTCTCCATCGCTGGAAACAGTCTCCAGCGATGGAGTTTCCATCGCTAGAGACCGTCTCCAACATTGGAGATCGTCTCCATAGCTGGAGATGCACTTGGAGACCAGTGGTCTCCATCGTCGGAGACCATTGATCTCCAGGCGGTGACCAGGAGACCAAATCTGGTCTGCGGCGACCAGCGATCAGATCTGGTCTCTGGAGGTTTTTTTATTTTTTATTTTTTATTTATTTCATGTTTGATTTGATGATGATGATTTATTTGTGTGATGTTGGTTTGATGAAAATGATGGAGATGATGATTTTGATAAATAAAAATTATGAAATGGAGAAGAAGATGATGATCATGGAGAGGTGGAAGATGTAGAAGAAGATGATAAAGGGTTTAATATAATTATTAATTAAAAATAAATATTTTTAATTAATTAATTAATTAATTATTTAATATATATTAAATTAAAATTTTTATAAGATGTATATTGACCATTTTGTCCTTGATAATTTTGACATGATGAAGGTTGACTGACAGTTGACTGACGACAGGAGAGGTTGGTACTGAGTTTTTGAAATCTTAATGGAAGTCAGTATAAGTTACCCACACTTCATCATATTTGTACAATTTTGTCGAATCTTAGGGGAGGTTTATGCAATTTGCCCTTATTTTTATCTTTAATTTTTATTTTATTATAAAGTGTCCCCCTTCACATAAGTATTTGAGTCCGCCACTGGTCACTTGTGATTCTTTTTTAACAAAAATCGATTTCTAAATCACTCATATTTTCAGGGATATATATCATGAGTATATTCACAATGAAATCGACGATCATTACATGTTACAACAAGAACTTGATAACTAGGTGAAACATTAATTTTGAAGTCATATTTTGTGTTCAAGCTTAGAATCCTTGCTCGAACATTTATAATTATAGGCCATCATAATGTGAGCCCGTAAACGCATCTATTTTCAATATGCATATATACATACATACATACATAATGTACGGATAATTTAGCGACCAGAATAATCAGACCCAAAAGGATCTACAGTGCAGGCCCAGTGGCTAGAAGGCCCAATTATCCGCCATCTCTTCCAATCCGCCTCCCTGATGGAAAGCCCATTCGTGACCGCTAATCGCTATCGCTCAGTCTGACCGATGATTCTGACCATAGACGCCTATTCTGAGGGTTGGCTCTGACCGCTATCTCCATCCGCCATTCAAATCGTCGATTTCTCCGTCAGCTTTGTTCGATCGGTTTGACCGCTGGTTCTGATCGCTGACCACTGGCCGCTAGCCAAAACTGTTAAGCCTGCTCGTCAGATTATCCGCCATGATTGACCGTTTGCCTATCCGCCAATCCTGTCCGATTGAGACATCCGCCAAGAGGAGCCATCAGTCAGAAATGTTCGACAAGTCCTTCTCGCCCAAGATGATCTGATTGAACTGATCGCTAATCTCTGAGCGTGGCCGCGTGCCGACTCCTTCACTCGTGATATTGCCCGTCTCACAGCCATGACCGACTGCGGACATGCCGACTCATAATCTGTCTCCTCGACTCTCCAGGTAGCCAGACTTATCAAAGATTCACTTGTTCTCCAAGCTGACTTGATATTCCATCTGCTGGAAGATCCGTCCCCACCTCGCTCTAGAGAGTCCCGATCAACAGAAGTCAACAACGCCATGCAGAGTACAGTCCCAAGACGTGTCATGCACGTTACATCCATCAGAAGCTGTGATCGTGATCTCGACAACCCATCATGGCGTATCCGACCCAATCATCAGAAATCTCCCTTGGACAGACCTCGGATGCGATGGATTCGGTCGCATTTAATATATTTTCGGCCGCATTTAATGCTCTGACAGCCGCATTAATTGAGATTCCGACGCATTAAATGCTGTCTATCATTGTAACTGTAGCTAACTGTTTACTTTTGTCTTATTCTGTTTAACTATAGCGTTTCCCTTCTCCCTATAAATAGGGGACGATTTTTCACTGTAAAGGGATCCAATTTTCGAGTGTCGTTACTCTGCCAAAATAGTGAGAGGGTAAACAGTGGATGTAGGCATCTTTTTGGGCCAAACCACTCTAAAAAACCTTCCGTGTCTTTTCTTCTCGCCTCTAACCTCTCATCCTCATTCTTACTGCTTTACATGCATTCTACTGAATATCCGAAACTGCAGCTTGGACCCTAAAACAACCTCGTTGACTAAGGAAGCCATTTTTCGACGTTAACACATACATATATAAATAGTATTATTATCATCAGTACCTCCTAACTATAAAAAGTTAAGACGAACCAATCAAATTCATCTATTACATTATCTCTCCTTAAATAAATTTTCTCTTCTATTTAATTTATATGTGGTGAATGAATTTAATTAATTTATCTTAACTTTTTAAAGTTAGAAGACACTGATAATAGAATTAATATATATATGTATATATATATTCTAACCTAATACTATCGGTTAAGAATTTATCGGAATCTGTCAAAAATTGAACATTATATATCCGGCCTGAAAATTTAGAGCAAGGTGAAAAGTTGTTCACATATACTAGTTAATACAACACTGTAAGACTCGAATCCCTATAGTGAATTTGAAAAGGAATCGCATTAACCAATTAAGCTATGATTGGTGTACTGTTTTTATTAAGGATATTGAAAATCAATATTTTGACCCCTTTCAATATTCAAGTGCAGCTCACCATAATACTATGAAGCCCGGTGTGGTTGTTCAGAACCTCCTTAGGAATTATGCACATATATTTATAAAGATAGATATTCAGGCTGTGTACATAATTAGTGTTTGATCAATTGTATCTTACTGCGATTGAAGGAGAGTTCTCGGCATTTCATTTTCTATGAAATTTGTGTTGCCAAAGCTGCAAATATTTTCATTCCCTATTCTGAGAGAAACTCGGTTGATGGCCACTTAATTCATGCTCTATCCACTAATCATAATATAATATGACAAATTTTTATATTTTATTTTGAGTAATGTTAGGTTTCTCAAATATTTTATTCAAATTCATGTTCAAATAATATGATATGTGAATTATCAACATTCTATTAATTATTACATTATCTCATAATTTATAAGATATTAATAAATCACATACCATATCATTTGAGTATATATTTGGATAAAATACTTAAGAAGTCTAGCATTACTCTTTTATTTTTTTTATTCAATGCATACAATGTTTCCATCATGTGGATGCTAGAGCGAATGGGTCCACAGGTAATATTAATATGGTGACTGCCACACTCAAGATTTTCTCAACAGATTGATTGAAAAAGTCTCTAGAATATTATTGGCTTTACAACTCAAGGAAAACTAATTTGCTTGATTCAGTAGGAGATATCGATAAAAGATCTCATTATTTTTGTCAAGTACAGGAGAATAATAACAATAAGATGGAGCAAATGTAGCAAAAAAAATTTAACAAATTTGTTAAAGAAGCCGGAGGAAGCAACTACATTTTTCAGTGAATTTTTTTATAATAATTTTCAAGAAATGATTATTCCAAAATAGAAGAAGGAAAATCTCAGTTACACTTGAAATGTTTGCCTTAGATCCTCTGCCGTTTCCAGTTTTGCTATTTGTAACAATGATCATAATCCTTTTGGTTGCACCATCATATTTCTCCTTTGAGTTTACTTCAAAATCGAATTCGCCTTTCCCTATTTTGGTCACTTCAGTCGCCATAATGGTGCTGATCAAGTGGTTATCTTCAGATGAAATTTCGGAGACGAGTTTGTCGATGCCCTGTTGCGGTAGATGTTAGCGGAGCCTTAACTGCTGCTTATCTAAGGGATTCTTACCGTGGATGGTGGCTGCATTAATCATGGTGTTGCTTCTTTTGGAGCAATATATACCAGAATGTAGTGCATGGCAGATGGTTCTTTGGCTTTTCTAATTAGGATCATTATAGGATCTGTATATGTAGTTCAAAATTTTCATTTTCTATCATTATTCATTAGTTCTTGGCTTCTTGCCAAAGAAATGGCAAAATAAGTTCACAAATGTATTTCATTAATTTGTTACTTTCATCTCTCTCCTTGATATATAGTTATTAGTCAGGTCTTTCGAAATCGTTTATTTGACATTATTAAATGTACCTTTGATTTATTGTTGTTACAATTTTGTGTGAAAATATTGTTGATTAAATATTTGAGTGATTTTTATTTCACTCATTGACACTATATTTGTCTCTTTAAAATAATTGGTAGATGATTCGATAAGGTACATACTAATGTTGCCTTGTGTATGTAATAAATCTAGTGACCAAATAAAACTGACTTCTCTCAACCAAATGTTTGATAAATTGATTACTTATTTTATAGTTTCCGAAAATGATCATCAAAGCATAATTTTTGGATAATAGTACATAATAGTGGTTTTATCTATAAAGATTATAATTTTCTCATTATTTATGGTAGCAAAGCTTGTTTTCCAACTTGAAAGTATTACTATTAGTTCTTTCACTTTATTTATTAATAGACTTGATCTAATGTTACTCTTTTCACTCACAAATCAATGAGAGATTGTGAATCCAGGTTATCTCCCTCTTCTAACTCCCATTTTTTTTGATAATTTAAAGAAGAAATTATAAATTGGATTGCAAAACATTTGCAACTTTTATTAGTTTTGCATAGAATAGGACAAACAATTTGCATGTATTATTGAATATTTTGACTATAGGAAGAGATAAATGGTGTTATGGAACTGAACCAAGTGAACCATTCTACAAGAACCTGTTGAGATATTTCTTCATCATATCAGAGACCAGGATCTTATATGCTCTTTCTGTTGGATGATAACTATCCCAAAACACATAACTAGAAGCATTTTTACAGATGTGCCGAGGCTGAATGGGTTACATAATAGTGATACCTCTATCATTCCTGTGCCACAACACCCTTTATCCACATTTTCAAAGCCTGAAATAAAGTAAAATAAACCATTAGAACATAAGTGCACAATTTTAATGGAGGCTCACACAGATGAGAATTTTCAAGTGCCAGATTATGAAAATGGGAGTAATTGTAGTACCATATTTTTTAGGGTTTTGCATGAGGTCAAACATGGTGCTGTAGATGTCAACAAAAACCATTTTGGCATGGGGCAAGTTGCTGTCAAGTCGATCAATCTCTGCAGACAATTTATTGTTGAATAATTGGGCTCCTTGGTTGCAAATCTCTACACATCCAGCTCCTTTACGTACGTGGGAATATATCTCCCGATGATAGGCAACCAATTGACATGTAAGACATGTAGATGGAACTAAAATTTACATGGACAAAAGTTGAGGCGGAGCCAACATGAATGTCGGTGTAAGTGGAAATATTGTACTGCAATTCCCTGATATGAAAATTGTAGTACGTATTGGCGATGTCGTTGCTACTTGCTACCACCCCAAAGAAACTTTTGGTCAAAATTGTGTTTGTTCTTTCTTCTCCAGCTATCTTTTTTAACTTCGTTACATATTCTTCGAACATTTTTGACTGATTATTTTTTTCAAATAAAAAAAAAAAAAAAATTCAAGTATGAAACCTGAAATAAAATGTTTATAAAAGAAAAAATATATATATATCTTCATTGAAAAGAGAAAAATATGTGTGTGTGTATATACACACACACATATACATACCCATATTGCTGATATCAAAGGATCATATCCAGATAAACCTGAAGCAAAGCTCACACCTGTTAGAAGATCTTCAGGTCCCAGATTTGGATCCAAATATGGTGGCAACAACTCTTTTACTCCTAATTCTTCCGCTACACGGAAGATGAAAAATATATATATATATATATATATGAATAAAACTGAGAAAAAAAAGAAAGATATTCTATATAATTAAAAAGTATCTTGAAATTCCATATCAGGTACATCTACAAAATAATAATAATAATAATAATGATAAATTAATTTTTTGTCCAGAAGAAGAGCTATATATATTCAGAATGGTTCTGATGACATTTCAAAGAGAGAATCACAACCTATGAAGTCAGAGGGGACCGTCCCATCGGAAAATCTTCCGGTTGCTACTCCTCCCTCGAAATCCCTCCCATAAGGAGGGAAATTAGCCTTAGATATAGTTAAAATATGGTCGTTGTTGCCAGTATCAACTATAGAGTCTCCGAAAATAATCACGGCTGGAAATTTATTGTTGCCCGGTAGTTTAATAGCAGCTCCGGTGCAGCAAAAATGAACCACAACAGAAACAGTAAACCAAAACATATTAAATCAAGGAGACTGCATTGAGTCGGATAATCTGTGTGGACCTGTATACCAGCTTTAGAGTCCTTTTAAAAAGCTGATAGCATATATTTTTCAAAAAAAAAAACAAAAAAACAAAAAAAGGGAAAAAAGCTGACAGGATATTTACTGGATATAAAGTTTGCGTTATCTCTTCACCTTCAAGAGCAACCAAGGAATTAACTTGTTAGCGTCCAATTTAAACTCTGGAGAAATTCAGATAAATTAACGTAAGAAAGTGAGAGTTTTAAAAATGTGTCAAATTAAGTTAATTTAAAAGTTTGACTTAAATTTATGATTTTCACGTTTATTCATCCATTTTTACTTAATTCACGAATTGACATATATTTAAAATTTATTTACGTTATTTTTACTATTCAAATAAGTGAAAAAACATAATTTAAAATAAATGTAGCTGAACTGAAAAAGAGATCACAAGTGACATAAAACACCATTGAAGGAAGCAAAAAGCTTTGTAAATGAACCAGAGAGAAATTTTATTAATATAAGCTTTAATTGATCTGTTACAAGAAGAAGAGTAATTAATATACATACACATGCACGTACATTGTGTGTCTGTAACAGAAAATAACTAACTTCCCATGAATTGTAGGCTTCGAATCATTTCTATGGCAGCCTTTGCTAATATATAATTACTTTAGCAATCAGCTAACAACAACTCAACCTCCCTTGATTTTTTTTTTTTTTTTTTAAATCATTTGATGGATCATCGATCATGACTCGAGCTGCACTCTGAGCTGCCGATTTACATTAACTAACTGGATAGGCGAGTATTGTACGATACTTTGTTCAGGCCTAGCAGATTCTGCTTACTAGTAGATATGAAACATATTGAATAGAGAGTAAAATTAGTTGTAAAATTAAATTATATAGAAATGATCTAAATTGTGAAGACTATATGTAGTTGGTAGTTATATATTTTCATTGGGGGTCTGTTTGACACACGAAATTGGCTTGGATTATTTTAATAGGATGAGATTGGACTGGATTGGATTGCATTGAATACCTTTGGAATGTTGAATTAGATAGATTAATATTGTGATGTGTTTAGTATAGCATGAGATTGAATAAAAATAATATTATCTTGTGCTTGGTTGAGATTGGGATTGGACTAAAATATATATTTAAAATAACATAACATAGTAAATTATTTTCAAAAAATAAATTAACTATATAATATCAATTTTAGATAAAATAATATTTATTTTAGAATTAATATAAAAAATAATTTTTTAGAAATAATTAATGCATATATTAATTTAATATTTAAAATAATTAAATAAATTTAATATATATTTAAAAGAAAAGAAGAATTATATATAAAAAGATGGGCTAATGAGTACTTGTGGCAGGTGTAAATAAACCTGTAACTGATGGATTTTTTTTTTTTTTTTTAAAAAAAAGATTGGGGTTGACTTTCCACGTACCGCTCTTGTCAAATCGACTCAAAATTGTCTAAACCCAGTAGAAACCCACAAAACGAACAATACCCCAAGGGTTACTCTTTGTTCTTTCACAAATTCATGGCATTCAAACTTATATATTAAATTTATGGTAGACATGTATACCGATTATGTATAATATATTACAAGTAACAAAAAATTTCATTATAATTTTAGTTTCACAAAGAATAGGATAGACAAATAAATGGTGTAAAACAATGAATCGTTCTACATGAACCTCTCGATATATTTCTTCATCATGAGCTGGGAGACTAAGATCTTATATGTTTTTTCTGTCGGATGATAACTATCCCAAAACACATAACTTGACGCATTTGTACATGTGTCCAGGCTGAATGGGTTACATAAAAAGGATCCCTCTATAATTCCAGTGCCACAACACCCTCTATCCACATTTTCAAAGCCTGAAACAAAGTTAAAAATCAAACGTAAATTACAAGAAGATAAACACACAATTAAGGACATTCGCACACTTGAGAATTTTTAAGCTGTCAAATGATGAAAGAGAAATAATTATTGTACCATATATCTAAGGATTTTGTATGAGGTGAAGCATAGGGCCATAAATATCAATATACACTAGTTTGAAATGGGGCAACTTCCTGTTGAGTCGATGAATCTCTGCTGACAATTTATTCTTGAACAATATGGCTGCTTGATTGTAATCCTCTACACATTGTTCACGAGAGAATATTTCTCCGGACAATGTTCTTGTTGATGGCAGGCAACCAAGTGGTGGTGCACCAAATACAGCGATCTTTCGTGCTCCTAATCCATATAATTCCTAGTGAAGAAATACAAAATTAATGAATTAATTATGTTGATTAGTGGGCTATAACAATAACTTAATCTCACTAAAAGATATATATATATATATATATATATATATAAATATATATATACTTTTGATGATTGGCACGAGTCCAGAGTGTAATAGAGATTAAATACGATCTAATTTTACGGCGCAATCCAATAATCAACTTTCAAGAACGGAAGGAGACAACTCAAATAGAGTGGGAAAAATGCCCACAATTTTTTGTGGGATTTTGGTATAGAACCCACCAACTAACATGTAATGGGCGACTGAGTGGTTTACCACCCAGTGTCCACTAAAAGATACGGATGTTACTGATAAGAATGTAAACTTTACCTGGATGAAAGTTGAGGCAGAGCCAACAAGAATGTCAGTGTAAGAGGAAATATCGTATTGCAATTGCCTGAGATGCGTATCAAAGTAAACATTGGCGATGTCGTTACTACTTGCTACCACTCCAAATAAACCTTCGGTTAAAATTGTGTTTGTTTTTTCTCCTCCAGCGATATCTTTCAACTTCTCTATATATTCTTTGAACATTTTTAACTGGTTCTCTAATGAAATTGCTGACTGATTAAATATTTAACAAAAAGGAAAACGAAAAAAGAGAGAGATTGTGCATTAGAAGAGTCCGAAATAGAATGTTAAATTGTAAAATTAAAAATTAAAAAAGAAAATCATATTTGTATATAACTCTATTTTTGATGTCAAAGGATCATATCCAGAGCCACTTGAAGCGAAGCTCACACCCGTCAGTTGATCTTTAGGTCGCAGGTTTGGATCCAAATATGCTGGCAATAACTATTTGATTCCCAATTCTTGCACTGCAGGCAAAAAATAAAGGAAAAAAATTTTCATATTATTATAAATGATTGAAAAGTATTTGGATTCCATTATTTTTCCGAAAACAATAACAGCCGGAAATTTATTATTGCCTGATAGCTTAGCAGCAGCTTCTATGCTCCAGAAAAGCACAAAAACATAAACAGAAAACCAGAACATCTTAAGCCAAGAAGACTGCATTGTGTTTCACAAGATTCCTTTTGCTTGTGGGACTATTGGGTCGATTTTTGCGGACTTATAATACTGTTAAAATTCAGAGTTAGTTGTACTTTTATAAAGCTGATAGGATTAATTCCCACCATAGTGTTTGAATTCTTTTAAAAGGCTGATAGATTGGATATAATAGGTTTCCTTTTTCTGTTCACCTTCTAAAGTGACAAAGATTACCGATTCCTTTTCTTTGTAGGAATAGCCTTCATTTCTACGATTTTGAATTCTATCATAATCTGGCCTTTCCCTAAACTTTGTCTAATATAATGACACTTAAGCATTAAAAGTATTGCATAGTCAACATTTGTTTCTATTTAATTCCTTCTTTTGCCAGAGTAAGTGTTTCGCTCAATCTCAAATACTTGTAGAGAATTTTAGGAGAAATAGTATTGTTTCAAGCGTACATTTATAATCCTTGGTAATTAATACATAAATGAGATTTTCTGTTTCTTTTTTTTTCTTGGTTAAATTTGCATATGTAGTAGCAATTAGCATTGAAGAGTTATTTTATCGAAGGTGAAAATTAAAAAAGGAATGAATATAGTAAAGAATTACATAATTAAGCCTTGATTATAAAGTGGACCAAAATTCATGACCACAAGCTAAAAAGAAAACCTACGGGACCAACCGGCCCCCAATGCCAATAGTCATCATGTTGGAGGAGTTCTTGATTACAATTCTTGAACCATTTGATGCCAAGATGCAGTAGAGAATAATAATCAGATGGACGGTATGTATTGTTTGGAAATTTGACTGTAGAAAGAGTTGCACTCTTATATATATATATATATATGGTATGTGAAGGAACTCAACAAAATGAATTGTATGCCTTAGAAGAAGTAGTAAGCATAATTCTTCATGACATTAGAGACAAGAATCTTATATGCTCTTTCTGTTGGGTGAAAACTGTCGAAAAAAAATAACCATCCGCATTCGTACACGTCTGGGGGCTCAATTGGTTACACAATAATGATGCCTCTATGGTTCCCGTTCCACAGCATCCTCTATCCACAACCTCAAAGCCTGATCATTAAAGTAAAATTAAAACATAAATCATAATTCTAATATTAAAAAAAAAAAAGAAAAAGTTCATATTAAAAGATAGAGAGGAAATTTATTTACCATATTTATTAGAGTTTTTTATGATATCAAGTAGAGCCGTAGAGGGTTGTAGATGTCAATGTAAATCAATTGGGCTTGCGGTAAGTTATTGTTAAGTGAATCAACCTCTGCAGACAATTTAGAGTTGAACAACTGGGCTGCTTGGTTGTAATACTCTACACATTCTTTCCATAAGTGCCCTCCGGCCAAAGTTCTTGTTGACGGCAGGCAACCCAGCGGCGGTGCGCCAAAAACTCCGATTCTTCTTGCCCCCAGTCCGTACAGTTCCTTTAAATTGTTTAATAAGATGGTATATTTTTCAGAAGCATAATTGATCGAGGAAGCCATATATTTCTAACTCAATTACATAAGAAACTAATTAATGAATTCTTCAGAGTGTTTATTTATTTATATTTAAAATAAGGAATGTGTCCGAAATCTATACGTAGAGATATGGGAGAGAAAATTACTCTCATATACGAAGAGAAAATCATGTGCAAACCTTTAACATGCTTGATGAAAATTAAACCTAACAAGGTGCTAAACCAACTATGTTTAGAAGTGATGTACGTATTTATGTAGTTGAAGACCTTAATTATCTACAAATTATATTATATATAGTATTGATAAAATTTTGATTAGATACTCATATCAGATTAGATTATATGAATTGAAGATGTATAATACATGTATTAATGCACAAAAAGGAGTAAAATGAAAAGGAAAAGAAGTTCAAAACCTGAACGAAAGTTGAAGCGGAGCCAACAAGAAGGTCGATATAAGCGAAAAGATTGAATTGTAACACCCTAACACGTAGATTAAAATAGGTATTGGCGATGTCATTGCTGCTTGCTACCACCGCAAAGAAACTTTTGCTGAAGATTGTGTTTGTTCCTTCTTCGCCAACAATCTCTTTTAACTTCCCGGTATATTCTTTGAATTGTTGTAGCTGATACGATAACGGTATCGCTAACTGATTTTTATTTTCAAAGCCAAAATAGAATTTAATTAAATTACATAATTTGATCATTCAAAGTAAGAGTAATATTAAGTCAGTTTAGAAATTTTATCTAAATAATATAACACTTAAGATGTTAATGTCATATTAATTATTAAATCATTAAATTATCTCATGATTATAGATGACAAAAATACTTGATTTGACTCAATGGACACAGGACACCAATCCTTTTGAGGTGGAAAATAGCAACTCATTTGGACAATAGACGGATTTGGGGCACCTCACCAAAAAACCAAATAGGGTTTGGGAAGTGCCAATTCGATCCTGATACGATCCGTTATCATTTAGATGCCTACATTATTATATTATAGTTATTACTTAAGTATTGATGAGGGAATTTTACTATGTATTAATAATAGTTTGGTAAATGTAATGAAACTTTGTCATATATGTAATAAATATTTTGATATTTGTGGTGAAACTTTTTTATATACTAGTTGTTTTAATATTTGTATTTAAATAATTTATATTGTTTATGAATTTTATATTGATAATTATTTAGATATGATGTTATATTAGAGTTAAAATTGAATTATTATAAGTTTAAATTATTATTTTTTATTTATATATTTATACTTTAATATAAATTATATAATTTGTTAAAAATTAATTCGGGTCAGATGAGTTGGGTTCAGGAGCAAGCCACTTCAATTGAGTTCAGGTTTGTGGCATCTAACCAAAAATTGAGTTTGGTTTGGAACGTATCAATTCAACCCCGATTTTTCAACCCCGATTTTACTCGTTATTATCTGTACTCATGATTTACTTGTATAATAGTATTGACAACTACATTGTCTAGACATAAATTTTGCTAGAATTTTTGGACATATTAATCTTACTTAAGTATTGAAGTTCAAAGTTCAAATTCCACTAAGTAAATAGATGAAATTAAAGAAAAATTGTTTTGTATTTAATCTTTACCTCCAATTTTGCTGTAACAGGGTCGTAACCAGAGCCACCCGAAGCAAAGCTTACACCTGTCAGAGGATCTTCAGGTTGCAGATTTGGGTCCGCATATGGTGGCAAAAGCTCTTTTATTCGCAGTTCTTCGACCGAAAAAAATAAAAGAATTTAGAATAAGAATTTAATTTTCTTACCGTGGCATTATTCATTGAATGAAGTGCATGTAACCGGTCCTAAATTCAACCGAACATTTTTTTTTTTTTTGAGAATGAATTCGACCAAACATTGGTTTCTATTAATTTCAGCATTTATTAATTCATTGAAAATTGTTTTGCGAGAGGACACGACTGCTTGACTAATATTTCAAAACCATTGGCATTAATATATTTCACACCTACCACAAGTTTATGACCACTACGCATGTGCCTAGCCTGCTTTGCTGATTCAATGATCACGTGATGGTACTGGCTACGACACACGCGCCCACGCAGAGACGCATTTACATTTATGTAAATAATATTTTTATAATTAAATATATCTTATTTTAAAAAATAAAGATTGATTAATTAAATTAATTTATTATATTTGAAGTAAATAAAAAATAAAATTTATTTAGGAGAGGGAATACAATGAATGAATTTAATTGGTTGATCCTTACTTTTCAGGTATATCTGATTCTAAAAGTCATATATATATATATATTACGTATTGAGATGAATCTAAGAGACAATTGGAACCAAGGAGTTGAGACCTTAGTGGCATGAATCGGATAAGCGGTGTTCATACGGTTGAGAGTCATTCACACCTTAATGGGTGGCAAAACCAAGATAAATGACTCTCGTACAGCTGAAAACCACCCACACCTTAAATGAGAGACAATTTATATATATAGGAGAAAATCTCATCTTTTTTACTGAAAGAATGAGGTGTCAAACCATTATCTAAGACCATAATTAGCCTGTGTGATTTCAATTGCACCACTTGGCTATTGACATTCTGGCTATGATATATTATGGAATCAATGAGCGTATCTATAACTAAACCATAATTAGGTTCTTTTGTTTGTTTGATGAAGGATGTATTTATTTCGAACTGCCCGATCATCTCATTAATAAGTTATGATGAAAGAAAACTTTGTGTGATAATAGATTTTCTTAGTTGAAATGCTGTTCTAACCTTATTTTTTTACTTGATTTTTTATTATAGTTTAAGTAAATTAGAAAGAAAAATGTTAACAATGTTTATTATCAATTATTTTTTATGCATATATCACTTGATTACAAAAGATCAAGATAGAAGAGGGTTATGATAGAATCCTGACTCAGTTTTTATATGTCGACTACCAATAAATTTATTACATATATATATATATGTGTGTACATTTATATCACACTTCTTAGATGTAAACATAATGCTTGTGTCAATTAAAGACCTGTTCCGTTGTTTTGATAATTTTCTATTTCATATTTTGACATCACTAATCATAATTTACAAAACGAAATATATAGTCGAATTTTTTTTTTTTTTTTAAAAGAATTGTATAGTCTCATACTTTGTTAGACATATATATATATATATATATATATAATGTTTTTATCATCAGTGCTTTTAAATTTTAAAAAGTTAGGACGAATCAATTAAAGGGGGTGTATTCAATCTAAACTTTTAATGACTTTTATAGAGTTTAAAAGTTTGTATGTATTCAATACAGACTTTTAAAGACTCTACAAAAGTCATCTGGTATTCAATATAGACTTTTAAAGATTTTTACAAAGTCTATAAAAGTTAAGGTGTATTCAATCAAAACTTTTTAAGAGTTTATAAAAGTTATGAGGTATTCAAAATGTCAATGACTTTTATAGAATTTAAAATTTTAATGACTTTTGTAGACTTTTATGTTAAATTTATAATAATCAAACTCTACAAATTCTCCTCCACTCCCCTTCAAAACTTTTGTAGACTTTTGTTTTTTACCATAGAAATAAACCTCACCATTACTTTTACATTTGAATCTCCCATAAATAAAACTATTTCACTTATTTTAAAAATACACATATACACACACATATATTTCACTCCTATTTTATTATGAATTATAATGGTCAATATTTTCTTCCTATGTTTAAATTGTTAGCTTTTTAAATCTTATTAAACACATTATTTTTCAAAGGACATCAATTTATTATTTTGTAAAAATTTTAAAGTTTGGATCAAAATTGAGGAGTTGGATCTTGGCAAAATAAATTAAAAAAAAAAATACTATAATTTATATTTATATAAATACAATACAAAAAAATATATATATATTTAGATGAATATTGATCTAAATCATCTCATTATTCTTATAATAAACAATACAACTATTATTAATAATTATATTGTAAGCTAACAGTTTAATATTTCTTGTGTATAAATGATGAAAATAGATTTCACAATGTATAAATAAAAAATCTAATTACTTTATTGACGAAATTAATCAATTGAATCTTTATTTTTTATATTACAAAATAAAAAGAAAAACCTCTATTTCAATTAAAAGAGGAAAAAAATTAATATTTGATTATTTTTTAGTTAGTGGTTAATTACGAAAATTAAAATTTTAAATTTAATTATATTTATACTTGTGATTTTTTTTTTTCAATTTTTATGCATATTACTTTTGATTATTTAATATTTGGGATAGGATAATCAATTTTAATATTCGTAAAATATTATAAAATTAATCAGTTTAAATTTTGTAAAACATTAGTTTTGATAGTTGTTTTCCACCTGTTTATTTACATTATGTTAAAAGAAAAATATTTTCATTGAGATGAAAAATATAACTTATAAAGTGCATAATTTGCATAAGTTTGTTAAAGGAATATATTTTTATTTTAGAAGTAAATGAAAATCTATAAAAGTTTATTAATATCTATGAATCTTCTTCATCTTAATCATCATTACTAGTTAATATAGACAACGATTTCAACTTATTTTTTGAGACTTAAGAACAAAAAAGAAAGCATGCTAATGAATGAAAGATTATTATAGCTACTGATATGTAGAACAATGTTGAGATTATTAACAATAACGGATATTAAAAATTTTATTTTTCATAAAAGATATAAATTGAATCATAAAATACTTGAAATATTTGATGTTTTGATTATCTGTTTATATAATTGAGATGACTATACTTTTCTTATTATTATTATTTTGAAATAGACTATACTTATATTTTATGTATTATATTTTTTAATCAATTATCGACATGATGAATATAATTTTACTAACTTATAAAGTAAATATTATATTAATTAGTGAAAGTTTATTAATATCTATGAAAGTATATTGGAAGTCTATGAAAGTTTTTGATATTATTTTTTTTAGAAGTCTATAATAATCTATAAAAGTTAACGACAGTTTTGTAAAAAGAATTTATAAAAGTCTCTAAAAGTTGTTCATAAATTTATGAAGTCATTAAAAGTTTATAAAATTCTATAAAAGTCAATCACTAAAAGAAGTCTATAAAAGTTTTTTATAGTCATGATTGAATACATCCCCTAAATTTATTCATTATATTTAAATTAAATAGAAGAGAGAATTTATTTTAGGAAAAAGAATGTACTAAATGAATTTGATTAGTTCGTCATAACTTTTTAAAATTACGAGATATTGATGATAGAATCAATATATATATATATATGTATATATATATAGAGTACAATAACATGGTATAACTATCTCACTAAACACGAATTATCTTTGCAATTACTAAATGAGATGCACGCATTTACTATAGAGTATATGTAAAGCTAGCTTGTCGTTTGAGAACAGATAGAGATCAGACAACACAAACCTAGAAAGTCTGAGGGGACTTTTCCATTGGAAAATCTTCCGGTTGGCACTCCGTCAATAAAATCCCTCCCATAAAGAGGGAAATTACACTTGGTCGGAGTTTTAAGATTGTTGTTGTTGCCTGTGTCTACGATTGAATCTCCAAACATAATCACTGCTGGAAATGAATTATTGCCGCCGGGTTGTTTAGTGTCAGCTTCCACGCCAAAAAAAAGAACGAAAATGAAAAGACATAGCAAAAATTTGAAGGAAGAAGAAGCAGACAGCTTCGTAGACACAGACTGCATTGATCTTATTTTATTTTATTTTATTTTTTGATTGGGTTAGCTCGAATGAAAGAATTGGAGAAAGAAAGTAATGATTCGTCGATCTTTGCATTGTCTTTTGTGCACTTAAATAATGGAAAAGACTGATCAATATTATATATATATAAAGTCAGCATTTATTTCATTTGATGTACATTAAGGAGAATGAATCAGTGAGACAGTGAGGATCAAGCTGTTAGATATACGCACAGACTAAAATTAGGTATAGCTCTGCAGGATGCCACACAGCGCGAATGCAGATGCATGTATCTAATTTTGTACCACTTCCCTTACATGTATGTATCAGATATTTTCGTAGGATCTATACATAATATCGTATGAGGTCACGTATTTTTCATGTAAACTTAAGTTGCATATGTGATTAATAATCCAGTTTGCTGGTCAACTAGTTATTGAGGTTGTCATACTGGTTATTTTAGTCATGCAATTGTTAATTCATATTTTGTGATCAAATCTTTCATCTACATCATACGATTGAATAAAACGTACAAATTAACCAATCCACACGTGAAAATTTCTGATCATTATATGTTTCAGCCATTTACCTAAAAATTGACTTGGAATTTATATCTTCTGAAATTCCTTATCATATATTGTCATTGATCAATTCTGATCCTTTTAAATTGAGTCTTTTGTATGTTAATGTAAGGCACTAATTTGGCCAGTTATACATGGTGTAATTGAATGTACTGACGTCTGAGTGAGAAAAAATAAGTTAGACGCATTTATTAATATATGGGCCAGCGAGCAGGCGGGGCACTAGCTGTGGGGTCTCTCTCAAATAGATAAAAGGGAAAATCCAAGTGAAATATTAATTATAGCGGTTGGAGAAGTTGGAAGTTGAAGAGAGGCTTACTGATTGTGCTGAAACTCTATATAGGACTTGAGAATGAGAAGTATCCAGCTTTATTTGCGGAGTTGTTGAAATTAATGTTGGTGGTTCTCCGTTGGACACCATCAATGTGGAAAAGAAAACTCTGGTTCATTTATATATGGATTCGGTTGTCAGGAAAAGACACCTACAGCTACATCAAGCAGCACATTCCCAACCGAAATATACAAATTTTGTGTACTTATCTCGGTAGCGGGTCACATAGACTTAAATCAATACAGGGTCGACAAAGAAAAAATGAACCCAGCTGACCCATTGGTTCGAGCAATGTGTCATGATTTTGAAAGTGACATATATTAATCCTCATATGTGTATCTCTATCGTTTCATTTTAACACATATACGGATTGTAAGGAAGTAAGGAACACATAACTAAAAAACTTAAGATTTCTTTCTTGTTTAAGTTTTATCTAAAGAGTCTTTCATAGTTGATTGTTAATAAATTAATAAATATTAGTGATAATCATACTTCTTCACAAACGAAGGTTTCAAATTTAAATTATCTCTTTCCCAAATCAGAATTAATTAATTCTAATTAGGTATAAGTAAAAAAAATTAAGATTTTCTTAAAAATTTAAGTGATGAAACGTCTATCCAAATGATATCGTATAATAAAGTTAAGTTATTTGACATTGTATATGTAGCTTCTATATGGTTATTGCCCAATACAATCTCAACTAATGTTTTACATGGAAAAAGCCCATGACAATCAACTATCAATTGATTAAAAGTAGTAGGATTTCGCCATTTTGGTTCATTTTTATGACAAAAAATTAAATTTGAAGGGGATGACTATTAAATCAAAGATGTTAGGGACAGTACTAATATCTTTAAAACCACACCATATCAGATGTGTGTGCATCTGAAGACATACTTCATTAGGCTGTAAATAATATCAACTAAATTCTATTATATTTACTTTTTTTTTTTGAAATAATACATTAAATTAATAATCCAATGACTACTACTTATTGTAGTTCACAAAACTACGACCCAAAAAAAAAAAAAAAAGATCATTTCAATTAAAATATGCATATATATATATATATATTTATATATATCACTAATTAAATTGTGCATAGTCAAGAATTAACTATTCCGAGTACACATATAACCTTTGAAACACAAGAGGGGAATCAATTTATAAGGCTATACCCATGAGGGCAACAGAATATTAATTTTAATTGAATAATTCATCATGCTACACATGACACAAGTTCATCACACTCACACGGACCATTATATGTGGATCAAAGTAACAAGAGTTTCGTGACTTATTTTTTCGAAGTAATTGCATGAAACCCCCATGAGGTTTGCCAAAAAACAGATGAAAACATATTTACTATTTTATTACACCAAACCCCCATATCATCGGTTGACTTCCGTTAAATTTAACGGTTTGATCAGGATTTTAGACTAATACCTATAATACCCTTAACATTGTAATTTGAAGATCTGGATTCCAAATATTCAATTTGAAGATCTGTCCAGATTTAAAAAAAAAAACTCAACGTTAAATATGAGAGTTTTGTGCAATAAAATGATAACTATGTTTTCATCTGTTTTTAGATAAACCTCGGGGGAGTATTGTGCAATTCACTCTATTTTTTCAAAAGAAAATTAAATGCTAAAACATATAGAAAAAATCACAATCACTTTCAAATTTACACTTTATTAATAATTATGCGTAGTCAAGAATTAACCATTCCGAGTACAAATATAATCTTGGAAACACAAAAGGGGAATCAATTTATAAGGCTATACCCGTGAGACCAACAGAATATTAATTTTGATTGAACAATTCATCATGCTACCACGTGACACAAGCTCATTACACTCATACACAGACCATTATATATAGACCATAGTAACAAGAGTTTCGTGATTTATTTTTTCAAAAGAAAATTAAATGCTAAAACATATAGAAAAAGTCACAATCACTTTCCAATTTACACTTTATTAATATGGACCACTTACTGGTTACGAACAGAAGATCAAGCTGATCAGTGATTGCTTTAAAATAACCTGTTAAGATACCTATCTAAGACTGGGGACAACAGGACCTTGTATGCTTTTTCTGTGGGATGGTAACTATCCCAGAAAACATAACTAGAATCATCTGGACAAGTAGTGGAAGTCAATCGATTACACAGAATTGCTACCTCTATATTTCCTGTGCCACAGCACCCATTATTTGCAACTTCAAACCCTGAAAAAATCATGAAATCAAGTGCATAAATAGTATGGTTAGAACATAATTACAAAGGAACTAACTCTGTGTGTGTGTGTGTGTTTTTGCTTTTTCTTTTTTTAATGATTCTTTTTGAAATTGATAAAAAAGGAAGTTGGGAGTTACCATATTTTTGAGGGTTTTGAACAAGATCAAGAAAAGGATTGTAAACATCTATGTAGACAATTTTGCTGTCGGGCAAGCTGCTTGTGAGAGAATCCACCTTTGCAGACAGTTTTTCATTAAATAATTGTTCTGCTCGGTTGTAATTTTCTGCACAATCTCTCGTAATTCCTCCTGCTAACGTTCTTTGTGCTGGCACACAACCTATTGGTGGTGAACTGAAAACTCCTATTCTTCGTGCCCCAAGTCCATACAATTCCTTCCAAATTATTAAAAAAATAAAATAAAATTTTTGTGAATGTGGTGTTTGATTTGTGGTCCTAATATAGTTTCAAATAATAATGTCACAATTTTATATGAATATAAACAAAGGATTGTATTTGGAATCACGAGTCCTAGACTTTTCTATAACAATCAAGTCATCATGATGTAAAAGTCTAACTTACTTTCAAAAAATTGAAAGCTGAATTAGCCATCAAGTCAGTGTAAGCTAGAATATCATAGGATTTTCGAGCACGGAGGGTAAAATAGGTATTGGCAATGTCGTCACTTCCTGCTACTACTAGATATAAACTATTGGCCAAGATGAAATTTGTTTTGTCTTCTCCAACGAGCATTTTTAGCTTCTCTATGTACTCTTTGAAGTATTCTAATTGATCTGAAAATGATAAAACTGACTTTTTTTTTTTTTATTCTCTCAAAGTTAGTAAACAATAATCGAATTCAATAATGAAAAAATGACAAAAAATCGATAGAGATTGATTAATTGAAGAATTATGTACCACTAGTCTGGGAGTCAAAGGGTCATATCCGGAGCCACCTGAAGCAAAGCAAACACCAGTGAGGAGATCTCCAGGTGACAATGTTGGATCCAAATATGGTGGTACTAGTTCTTTGATACCCAATTCTTCCGCTGAAATGTGAATTAAAAAAAAAAAAAAGAAGAAGATAATTTATGCCGAAATTTAAATAAGGGTTGAATATATTTGACGATTTTTATTTCAAGCCTAAATTTATCTCGTTGTCTATTTTTTCTTTTTTTTTTTTTCTAAACTAATCCTGGTTTGTGATAAAGCAAAAGTTTTATAAGTCTTAAATCAAAAGTAAAATGACTAGATTTGATTGTATTACATTTGGGGCCCAATAGGATGAAAAATGAACTTAATGTGGGAATTAATTTGTTTTTAAGCTTCTGATGAACAAATAATACAAATATATATAATATATATTTTTTAAGCTTCTAAATATATGTAGATTGAAAAAGTTCATTGAAATTTATAAATGATCTATAGTGGTGAATCTTGCGTCATTACAGAAAAATCTGATTCATGGAATTTGAATTGTATAAAGATTTATTTTCATCTTTCCCCTTAACGATTAATGAATCATAATTTTCCTCTTTGATAATTTGAGAAAGGTCAAAAAAAAAAAAAAAAAAAACTAAATTAGTATTAACTTATGTTAAATGAAGGGATAAAATAATGTTTTTTGAATTAATAGAGGAAAAATGATGATTTTTTAATCGTCAAGGGGGAAATAAAAATAACTATTTTATAAAATATGATTCAATTTTGATAAATTATATTATCTAATGTGCAAATTTGCTTTTGACGTTGCATTAGTTGGAAATTATTGCCTTGAATATGACACTCTTAATTTTTTTTCCTTTAGTGGTGCATATATGCAAATTAGTTTAGTTAGTTTGATATGTATCTTTCCCCTCTGAGTTTTGGCAAATTGATTGAACGTTGCAGCCACAAAGATGCCAATTGTGGAATGACAATGACATGAAATAGACTACTTATTTCCCTTTTTTTTCCTTCTCTCTATCTTTTTGTTCCAAAACCATTTACAATCCCTCATAAACAATTTTTTAGTTATTTTTGACATTTAGAATATGACTCATTTTCTAGTAAAAAAACAAAAAATCTGACACAGATTAAGTTAACAGTTAGTCAAGATTTATCAAAATCAAACATGAATGTATATCTTTATAAAATTAAAAGAATATACCTTCAAACACTATTAAATGGAGAAAAATTTCTCCAACAAATATATACTCATGTAATACCGGAAGAAATATATTTTTACAAAACACAAGGAAAAACTTTTCATCATATGCAGCTAATCGATATACGTACATACTTTTTACCTTTTCAAAAGTAAATTTTGTTTAAGTTCTGTAAGATAACTTACTAAAAATAAAACAAATATCAATACACTAGACATGCATCTATCAATTCAGAATTCAAAACCGGAGTAAATATTAAAATACTTAAACATTAGAGAGGGAAAAAAGAGAGTTACCTATGAAATCGCAGGGAACTTTTCCATTGCAAAACCTTCCAGTTGGAATTCCTCCTTGAAAATCCTTCCCATAAGGAGGGAAATTGCACTTAATAAGTGTCTTCAGATTGTTGTTATTGCCCGTATCGACTATCGAATCTCCGAACACGATTACTGCTGGAACAGTTTTGTTTGGCGGTAGCTTTATAAGAGCTTTCGCGGCATAGAATGATGTAAAAATACAGACAGATAGCAGTAGAATTGAAGACGAAGAAGAAGCAGAAGAACGCAGCTTGAGCTTCGACATGAATACTGAGTAACTATCAGTAATTAATTCTTCCTCGTAAGATACTACGAGAACGACTAGAAGAAACAAGTCACGGTTTGTTTTCCTTGCATGGCTCTCTTTATAAAGCAGAGAGTTGTGACCTAGCAAGATTTAACTTGGACTTACTCTAATATATTGTATTATTGTAACCGATCGAGATTACTGGAAATTGTCTAGAATCCTGGGGTGGTTGGAATAAATTAAAAACACAACCATCTTTTCTATAAACTAACAAAATTAAAATTTAGTGACAGTTACTTTCTATTTATTTAAAAGAAGTATTTGAACTTAAAACTTCAATTGTATAAATTATCAATCAGGTAAAGGGTTAATAATTAAACATGAAATGTTTGCTCATGTTTAATTTTTATCCAAATGAAACTAAACAGAAATTAAAAACGCAAACTTTATTAGATGACAAGACCATCAAGAGGCGTAGTCATGATCATGGACGTCTAACTACCCTTCAGTTACCAAAACCCCAAAGGTACAATTATTAATGCCCCCTCTGTCAATTTTATCTTATCTTTTTTTTTTTAATAAAAAATAAATATTTGAATTTATAAAAAATAAAACAGTAAACCAAACATTTTTTCGAGACCATTAAGGTTCATTTATTATTATTTTTTACATGTCTAAAGAATTTACATTCATTTATTTTAATATCCATGCTTTCTCAGTTTAATCTAAAATATGTGAAAAAAGGAAAATCCTTTATCATTGTATAAATTTAATTAACATTGCTTTTACGAACTTTTTCTTTCACAATAATCATGTTTTAGAGTCTTACACGTGATAATCGGACTGAAGCAACAAATAAATAATTATTCATACCTAGCATATATATGTCTCAAGGGGATAACTGATGATCAAAGCTTAAAGAACCAGCTAGCAAACCTAATCATCCCAATCATTTGGGAAGTATATGATAATATTATCTAGAAGCAGAGATAGTGTACAAATCACACATATAATAATGTTAAGCATTAATTAATTTGAAGGATATATAAAATTTTGAAAACTGAGTCATACTAATCAAAAAGCAATTGAAGTTGCCCTATAAATTGAGTCATTGACAAGTGGAGTAACACATGAAAATAAGTTGGTGCAGAAATGTTTGATCTTGTGATCCAAAAGTGGAAAAACTGTCTATTACTATGTGAAAGTTGGTGGGTTCCCTGTCATGCATGGAACCATATAATTCGTTCGACTACAGTCATCAATTAATAAAAATTCTCTCTTCAAAATTGCATTGCATTATTGCATACATGATCGATGATCATAATTTTCGTATATAATAGTATGGGTACTGCCATATATGTTTTTTGGCCAAAGACTATAATTATATGCGTCAGTAAGTTTGTTTGGTGAACAACTAGACGCCACTGTTAGGTTACACTATTGGATTTTATGATCTCCACTTGTACGGCTGTAAGTAGAGGCGAAACCTCAACAAAGTCAGGTGATACTGTTGTTAAAGAAAATGTCTTCCTATAACATTGCTATCATATTAAATTTTAAGAGCCATGATTATATTTTGATATCTATTTTTTAAAGATGTTACAATGTGATGTAGCTACTTAAATTTATATAATTATTAGATTGAATGATGATTATTTACCATCAAAATTCAATTCAATAATTTAATCTGAACTTTATTTAAATTTTTTATTGCTGACACTTAAATCTAAAAAGAGTCTAGCAACCAAAATTTCTTTCATTTTTTTTCTCTCTCTTACAGTAAGCGAGCTACTGTTCATCGAAATTTGCCATCGTATCCAGAAAGTCTAAATTAGACTCAAACCGAGACTGCCCATGCAAGCATCCCATATCTCATTTCTCTAGATTGCTTATTCATTGCGCACGGAATTTTCTTTTTTCAAGTACTAGAAAAAATATATGAAGTTTGAAACGCTAACACCTAAAATAGGAATTGAGTTTTTTTCTAACATTATTTTATTTACACTAGTTCACTTATGAACTATTTTTTCATTTACGAACTAAGTGTTTGTCCATGAACCAAAACACTAGTTCGTTGGCAGACTAATGACGTTAGAAAAAAGCAATAATACTATATACTTACTATATACCTTAAATTCAATTAAATTATATCTTAAATTCATTTTATACTTTTAATGCTAAGTTACTTGCAAACATCAATGAAAAAATAATAATTATTATTATTGTGTGTATTTTTGGGTTATCCCAAATGAGCTGGTAAAAGCCCAAAGACCTAGCAGACAGGGGCTTAATTTACCAGGCTCCAGCTCGCTTAGATCAGCTTCCCAGCTCGAGCTTCCTAGCTCATCAGCTTCTCAACTTGAGCTCCCAGCTCATCAGCTCTCCAGCTAATTAGCTCCCAGCTGATCAGCTTCCAGTTCATCAGCTCCCAGGATGAGCTCCCAGCTCGAGCTCACAGGCATGAGCAATCAGCTCCCCAACTCATCAGCTTCTCAGCTTAAGCTCCTAGCTCATCATCTCTCCAGTTCATTAGCTCCCAACTGATCAGTTCCCAGTTCATCAGCTGGATGAGCTCCCAGCTCGAGCTCGCAGGCATGAGCAATCAGCTCTCTAGCTCATCAGCTTCTCAGCTTGAGCTTCCAGCTCATCAGCTCTCCAGCTCATTAGCTCCCAGTTCATCAGCTTCCAAGATCAACTCCCAGCTCGAGCTCGTAGGCATGAGCAATCAGCTTCCAACTCATCAGCTCCCAACTCATCAGCTTCCAGCTCATCAGCTCCCAACTCATCAGCTTCCAGCTCATCAGCTTCCAGCTCATAAGCTCCCAGCTCATCAGCTTCCGGCTCATTAGTTCGCCCAAAACGACCTCATGAGCTCGTTTTTAAGCTTCACCTCGTCCAGATCAGAACCAGCTCACGCGATGACGTGACATGCACGATCAACCATATCAGATATTACAACCTGGATTACGAATATCTTATCTAGCCCACTTGAGCTAGCCCACTTGGATCAGCCGCCTAAACAACTTGCTTTAACAGCTGTCAGACGTATTTAAATGCAACCCAGACATTAACTGTCATCATTATTGTATTTTAACTTATTATGCGCTACTGTAGCACTTTCTCATCTCTATAAATAGGGGTGAGAATTATTGTAAAGGGATGAGTTCTCTCGGCTTTCTCTCTCTCTATAACCAGAAAATATAGCAATAACAGTGACCGTCTCTCCACCACCGGAGCAGGCACCGTGGATGTAGGCCTTCTTCTTGGTCAAACCACGTAAAATCTGCTTCTTTTTCTTCTCCTCTGTCTCAATTCTTTTGCTTTTGTTCTATTTTTCATCAATTCGCAGTCTTGGACTTGAAGAATCTCGTTGACCATTTCCAACGTCAACAATTATTAATTAATATCATATACAAAAGTTTAAATTTATATATGAGAGTTTAAGAATTTCAAATAAGAAGGAAGGGAGGGGGTCTAAACTGTTGATTTTCAAACTTTGATATTATGTTAGTTATATCACTAAATTTAAAAACTTAAAACTCACATAAAAGAATTTAATTATAATATTTAAAATTTAAAATCATGATACATTTATAATAATAATAATAACTGTTGAATTTATATTGAAAAGTCTGTACTCATATGACAAAAGTGGAAGTAATATATAATTTCGTGAATTATAACATAAAATCAAGAGTTCATGTGGTGGGCTAAAGGCAACAACTCCCTGATTTTATCCAAAATTGTACTCGATCCTAAAGTGTTGACTTAATTGTACTCATACCCTATTGACCAGTTGAGTAACAGTTGACCAACATTAATCAACTATGTCTGAGGAATAATTTGTCATTTTCATTAAATATCATTAAGGAAATATTAATTCTAATTAAAAATTGAAAGTTAAAGCGAAATTTTTTCAAAAAAACAATTGTGGCGGTAGAAAAAATCTATTTGATTTGTCTAAATCATGCAATATAGAAAATGCAGATCATGATATGGAAAAGTTATAGAAGAATTATTTTTTTCCTTAAAAAAACCCAAAACACATAAACACACATTCCCAATTTATTCATCTAATACCAAATCATCCAAGTCCAAGACCCAAGTGAATCTAGAAGTAGCTCACCACTTTAACAGCATATTAAACACTAATGAGCAAAATACACCAAGCCCCCCTCAGGTAAGACATAAATACAGTTATAATCAAAGATTGAGTTTAATAACACAATAACCCCAGTTTAACGGTCAAAATGTGTTAAAATTGACGGTCAACTTTAATTTAAAGTGTAAAGACGTAAATACCCTCCATTTTTAAAATTATTTTTTTTTCTTTTAAAATTTAAAACTCTCTGCAACAACCATCTTCATCTTCATCTTCATCCAGTTCATCTTCATCCAGAAGGTTATGAAGGTTTCTACTCATCCAGAAACCTTCATCTCCCAAACATCAATCTGCATCCAGACATAAATGGCCACTACATACAAAAACCCACATCAATATGTAAAAACCCAAACATATTATTAATCATCTGCAAAAATCCAAACACATTATCAATCATCTTCTTCAAACCCAGATAAACCCATCCAGATATCATCTTCAAACACATCCAGACATCATCTTCAAACAGATCTGGTTGTCTGGGTTCGAACCCAGACGAACCCAGATCTGGGTTCGACAAACCACGCCGAACCCAGGTCTGGGTTCGTCGAACCACGACGGGTTCGACGAACCCAGATCTGGGTTCGACGAACCACGCCGAACCCAAGTCTGGGTTCGTCGAACAATGACGGGTTCGACGAACCCAGATCGATCTGGGTTCGTCGTCGCGAACCCAGATCTGATCTGGGTTCGCGACGACGAACCCAGATCAGATCTGGGTTCGCGTCGTCGTGAACCCAGATCTGATCTGGGTTCGCGACGATGCGAACCCAGATCTGATCTGGGTTCGCGACGACGAACCCAGTTCAGATCTGGGTTCGCGTCGCGCGAACCCAGATCTGATCTGGGTTCCACGAACCCAAATCAGGAAGAAGAAGAAAAAGAAGAAGAAGAAGAAGAAGAAGAAGAAGAAGAAGGTGGTGGAGATCAGTGGAGAGAGGCGAGCATGTGGGAGTGAGAGAGATACTGTTAACAGATACTATAGCTGTTATTAGTAAATGATTTTAATAATTTTTATTATTAGTAAATGACGAAATTACCCTTGATCAATCCAGAGTTGCCTAACAGATACTGTTAACTCGGGGGTATTGTGTCATTAAACCTGATCTTTAACTATAGCTGATTTAGGTCTTACCTGAGAGGGGTTTTGTGTATTTTGCTCAACACTAATTACCAAAAAATTTGGTTAAAATAATTGAAACATAAAAAATAAAAATAAGATATAACCGAAAATTGCGATCCGAAATTTTTTCAAATCGCATATAGATGGAATTGCTCCATCTTCAATTTGCTTGGAGCAATCAGATGAAGTTACCACATTGACTACCAAACCCCAAGTAAAAATGTTGATAAAAAGAATGAAGATAAAGATTAGAGATAATATTTGTTTTGTTTTATATTTAAATAATTAAATATTATAAGTTTATTTTTCAACTGTTTTATTTAAGGGCTGATGTGGCATAACATTATTGGATGACTATATTTCTTTTTATTATTTATTTGATGATATTAAGATAAAGACCAAATTACCCCTCTACCTTAATTGATTAACACCGGTCAAATGTTAGTCAACTGGTCAATGAGGTGTGAGTGCAATTAAATCAATATATAGGATTGAGTGTAATTTCGGATAGAATTAGGCAATTAGTGTAATTTGCCCTAATGTGGTTGACTAATTCAGCATCAAAAATTTATAACATCAATCGGATCTGTCAGTCCATGTCTGCTATACATTCCAAAACCACGTGTTCTGTATAAGTGCTTCGCAGATGTCATGCCAAGTGCCGGTAAATACAACTGAAAACAGTCAACTCCAGAGGGTCTCATGATCCAGGATTAATCGATACGTGTCCATCTACACCAATCTTTAATTACACTTTAAGTAATCCAACGGCTTCACCAATTGATTACTTGACAGTATTGGAACACAGCTGTCCTTCCATAATTAACTAAATGCACTCTTTTTCTTTCCTTTCAATTTTAGTGAAGATTTGACTCCTCTCATTTTCCATATCAGTAAGTAAACCCTTAAACCAATCAATCTTCATTTCTTTTTGTCTTCTTTCGAGAAAAGACACCGCTAAGCCTAACTAAGGTTGCCCCAGTAGTTTGATCTTGCAATTAATACATTGAGAGGTCTCTTATTCGTAGTATTTTGAGTACAATTAAAACTCAGATCTATGTACATAATATAATAGACATGAAAAGAGAAAAGAAATATGTAATTACTCAATTAAGAGTACTAATGATACTGTTGAAAGATTTATTCTTCACATGCAAGGCAACAAGAACACCATCTTAATTAGCTTTAAATGAAAAAATCACCTATTTTTCACATTTCTAGATAGTGAGACTGATTTTTGCATTTGATATCCAACATACGAAATTAAAGTGAACCACTTAGGGTTCGACGGTCAGTGACGATACTATTAGTTAAGCAAATTTATACGATGAATAGGAGGAGCAGAGCGGACCTTAGTGGATTGATATACCGATATTATTTTGACAAAAACTGACCACTATTGCCGTTGAAAGATTTAATGCAAAGAATGTGCTCATTTTAGTTTATTGTAAAGTAGCTTATAGTGGCGTTGTTATAATAATTAATTAGGAGCAATAGCAATTAATTCTATCAACTGTTTCTTGTCATTTTGTTGGTTTCAATTATCAAATCATCTTACATGTTGGTCACCCTCATAATTTTATATAATTTGCAAGGTGGCGAAATACAATTCAACTTCCAACTTTAAGTGCGTACAGTCTTTATCTACATTCATTACTCTTTTCAAAGTACAATATAATATTTGAAAGGGGTGTTCTTTATTGGTTGAGTAACTTTACTAAACTGTTATATTCATTCGATTGGTTATAAAGGTAGTTATTGAAGTCAATTAAATTGTTGTAATTGTTGGATAAGGTTACTTAGGAAAGTAACTAAATCCTTTGGGGCATGGGATTTAATAAAATGAAAACTAAAAAGTGGTTGAGGGTATGGGATCAAATTTGAAAAAGTGGTGGAAGGTATGGGATCAAATTAGCTTATTTTCAAAATCGAAACTGAAAACAACCAACCGACCAAACAAAAAAAACCAATGTTATTGGTTCATACACGCGTTTTAAGCTTCCTGGGCCAAATTCCAAGGTTCCCTGGGCCAATTTTCAATCCTTTCAGGCGGATTTATTTTAACCCAACAAATTGGGCTGACCCCATTAGCCTAATGAACTTAAAGTACTTCGGCCCACAGACAATTTCTCTAAATAATCATGACAAAAATGAAACTCCAACTCAGAACTTTGTCATTTACAAATTTATCCTTAGTAGATTTCATTTTGTTATTTACAGTTTTTTCCTTAATCAAATTAGTTTTGGGTTTTCATAGTCGAGATTGTCGTTTTAAAAAATATATATATATTTTAATAAATAAAAAAGAAAGAAAGTAAAACCACGGTACAATACGATTTATTAAAAAACGTTGATTCTACCTAACAATAACCTTTATTCATATGAATAAGGATCTTCTGTCATTTTTTTTTTTCACTTAGCTGTTGATAATAGTAACACATCAACACACAAAATAATAGGGTAATCAATCTCTTTTAACGATCATTCAAACTTAAATTCTACTCATGATAAACTTAGCAAAAACAAAACCTTATAATAGAATATTTACTCATTCATATCACTATGTTCGAATCAATCCCACCACCAAAAATTTTCATTAAAAAAAAACAAGTAAAATATAAAATATGAGTTTTTAATTCAGATTCAGATGTCCTGCAAAGTTGTGTACTTGGACTTTCACATCTGCAAAATCCTTTTACGTACAATAAATTTGCAACAAAATAAAAGTGGCGCCGCGAAGAATTAAACGAGGAATAGAAATCTAATTTATGAATAGATCTGCGATCCTTCAAAGTCAGTTAAACCTAAATCAGAAAATCCAAGTCCTTTTTCGACATCCGTCACTACTCTTAACCTATTTCAATCATGTTCTCATTGCTCTCCACACCTTTATTCAATTAAAAATTATTGAGCTTGCCTACGGTTACGAAATAAGCCTCAACTTACAATATCAGTAACTTGAAAATCCATCGACACCAGGTTCACACTCCCTGCAATGAATAGGGCATAATTTGCAGTGACCCGAAAGAGAAGATCTGAATCTCACCATCATTAAAGCATTTAATGAACCAAGCTTTTAGATGTCTAATGAATCCAAGATAAGTTCAGGCATCAAAACAACAAAAGCATTCCTCCGTAAAGTTAACTCTCAGTTTTATACACAGACGATACTCAATTGAATGGACTCAAACGAACTCTGTATACAGTAACGACAACAATCCAGAAGACATCAGGTGAAATGAGTTCGTTAAACAAACCAAGAATAGATGATGTACAAGCTAATCCAAACTATTAATAACCACAAGCTGTATATGTTGAATAAAATAAAACAAAAACTACTAGAGACAGGCGCTTGGAAATCTCTGTTGGTCACGACATGTGAAGATCAATGAGCACTCACAAGGAATGGGTGCTGGCAAACCCCACACTCAATAGTCTCAGAACCTGAGCTAGGAACCTGGACCTGCAACAATTCTCACAATCAGCATGTTGACTTCATGGATTGTATGTCTGATTTTCTACTAGACAGTGGCCAAGGATTCCAAACCTGTAAATGGACAGTACAGATGGGACAAGCTACTTCCCTCATCCGTTTACCAGATCCATCAGACTTGGAGCCTGTGAAAGCAAACTGATCAACACAGGACACACACTCATACAATTTAACTACATCTCAAAATCTAGACAAGATAATATCACCATTTAACTATATTAAAACATGCAAACTACATTAATTTAACAAAAAGTGGAAATGATGCTTCCAACATCCAAGTAGCAAACATCAAGTAGAAAAAGAGTACAGTATGTCCTCTGGCACATAAATTGAGAGGTATAGTATACAACTTACCTGATGATGACTTGCGATTTCTCTCCATTTCCTCCTGTCACAAATGATCACAGTTACATAAAAGTCAAACCAGAAGTTTAAGTTCAAAAGCCACATTTACTCAGCGGCACCTCTTAAAAGCTTGAATAACACAACAATACTTACCTGAAGCTTCTTGGCAAGATCCTCATGACTCTGAAATGCAGGTTTATTAGCTGCTTCTTTAGCATTACTTAGCCTTTGAGTCACTTCAGCCTATAATAGACAATGACACCATAAGGGACAATCCCGTTTTTACTTTAATTTTTTTTTGAAAGAAAAGGTACAATCCTACTGATATCCAGTTTGAACAATAATATGCTCGGCCTTTACATCATGTAAACACATAATATGGTTTGAACGAATCACAAGATCATTTAGGCTCTTCTTTAGACAAACAGAAGAAAAGTAGGGAGGCAAAAATGCACAACCTACTTTTCCCTATTAAGCAATATGCACAAATGCAGCGAATAAATCAATTTCACAGCATCTTAATTCTTAACCACTGCATATATGAATTCTTGCCCTTATCCTTCATTGGCAAGAGAACTCAACCTATGCCGCTATGCGGGCTATCAGTGTGCCCATCCAAAATGTCAAAAGTTCAGCTGTTCAGAAAATAAGTGTGTTTGGCTTTTAAAGTGAAAACCGCAAAATGAACAGTAGATGATAAATCACATCAAAATTTTACCTAAATCTACTTGTTCCAAAGAAAACATGTTCATCAAGATGATGTCAATGCAATTATTCAAACGTTTCTAATTGAGGTTCTGTTGTTCCTGGTTGATAAAGAATTCAAAACAGATCAACCAAAAATGTAACCTTCTTTGAAAAACAAATGTAAATTCCACCATTCTCAATCAATTCTATGGCATTCCCAGAAACATTTATGATTGAAGAGGACAACACTTAGTCCAATTACACCACATATCCAGAAAAAAAAGATAAAAAAATGTTTAAAAAAAAAAAAAAAAGACATTGCATTATTCTGTTAAACATGAAAACAGATAAACAAAAAAAAAAAAAAAAAAATCTATTTTTGACAACAATGAAACAACTAAAATCATAAAAAGTTTAGAAGTAGATTTAAATTCAACATTACCACTGAATTCTATGGCATATTACTACAATGCTAAGAGTCCAGAAGAACACATATTAATAGAAACAAAAGGACCACAAAACACGTAAGAATGAAGAGAAGAAAACTTAGTTGTATCATTCAGTTAAATCAAAATATTGTCAATGGCAACTATTAGACTAATTTCAGGAATTTAAAGAAGCAGTAATACAGCTAATAAAGTTTTTACTGCCACTATGAGACTCTGAACCAACACACATTATAGAAAAAAAGCAAGGGGCAAAAACTCAAACAAGAAATCATATCATTCCGCTGAACACCGAACATTTTTAAACTGTGACATCTAGACTCTTTCAAACAGATTGGATGGTAAAAGAATTTGAATTCAATGATACCACTAAATTTGAGCTTTTACTATGACTCTAAAACTTTGGGACATAACCAAACCAGCAAACTGGATTTTACAGTATTAAAAAGTCCTTAAGCAAATTTATAGCACATACCAAGCATCGATCACAAACTCGGACTGGCTGAGCATTCTCATCAGCAGTAAGAGCGATTCTACCATGTGTACACTTGTCACAGAAAATATCACCACAATTCCTGCAGTGATGCTGGAAAAGTGGGAAAAACTATTAGGTGCTGTACAAAAGCATACAAATAATGACTGACTGAGCAGGACATACCCTGCGCACAAAAGCTCCAAAGTCTGTACTGCATGCTGTACATTTTGAAACAGCTTCATCAGGTACCTAAGAGAAAACAAAAGGATAAAATAAGTATCAATTTCAAACACAACCGTTTATAGATTTCTAACCTACTGGAATGAATTACATGCTTCTAGAAAAGTCAATATGCAAGCCAAATATAAAAGAGAAAATATATCTTTAATTTTTTGAAGAAAGAAACTCTATCTTATAAGTCTAATCTTACCCAATGATCTTTCTCCTCATTGCCAGGTTTTATGAAATTCATCCAATCAGTCAAGCCTTTCTTCTTTTCTGTAGGCTGTTCAGATGTTTTTAAGGATTCAGAAGGCCTAGCTCTTCCACCCATCTCCTTCACCTGCAAAACAAAATAATGCACATCACTCCAAACCATCATCACAGAATGAAGAGGGGAAAAAGAGTCATGTGTATTTCAGAACCACTAATGAAGGACTTAACTAGCTTGAAAATCAATTATGATGAAAATATACAATCTCCAAAATTAAAGGTTACACATGATATCAATAATAGGTCAAAACAGCCAAATCCTTATAACGAGTTTATGACCCCAAACCTGTACAGTTGCAGCAGTGACTATGTCCAGGAGGGTGCTGGCAGTGTAACTATTTGATTGCAATCTGATACGTCTCGGTTCGATGTCCACAGAACTTTTAGACCAAAATGCCAAGGTCGAAGAATCAGCCAGCTACACAACACAAAAACATGCACATTAATATTAAACAAACAAAAAAAGCACCAATCAGATAAAGAAATTCAAGTAAGAATATCCAACTCACTTCACATCTAGTGATATTCTCAAGAGGGTATATTCTCAATGTCCGGCTTGTATTCGGATCAAGCATGCGAATTCCATCCAAACCAATCTGCCAAAATGATTCAAACTCATTGAATAAGTCCAACATAACAAGACAAGAAGGGGTATTCCATACAATCCCGCAAAATACTTAACAAATCTCCCTCTCTCAATACTGAAAAGGTCAAGCCAAATCTCCTCAACAATAAAAATTATCAACACAACAACCATACACGAACTTCTTTCACCATCCACAAAACCCCAATACACGATATATTTCACAGTCCCTATATCAAAACTAATAACCACAAGAATGCAAGCCACCATCATTATACTTGGTTTCATACCAACATTACTCATCTACCGAGAACATCATTAAACGCAATAAATCACCAACAAACCATAAAACATAGTAATTG
Source organism: Dimocarpus longan (assembly GCA_022984855.1). Taxonomy (NCBI): domain Eukaryota; kingdom Viridiplantae; phylum Streptophyta; class Magnoliopsida; order Sapindales; family Sapindaceae; genus Dimocarpus; species Dimocarpus longan. Next base: position 1,462,946 of record CM041018.1, read on the forward strand.
AACAAAACCAACAAAACGCGAATTGGGATACCTGGCAGAGCACATCCATGGTACTCTGGCCTCCACTCTCAGCCAACAACTTGACCCGAAACTTCTGGACCCCACTCTTCACGTCCTGCTGCACCTCCACCTTCGGCACTGCTCTAACAATCTTACTCGAACCTGATGACGAATGCAAGTCCTTCCCAGTTGACATACTAATCGGCCGTCCATAGTCGTCGAACAAAGTCGAATCAGACGATTTCGGCACCGTGCCACGTGCCCCGTACGGCTCCACCTTCCCACCTTGGTAGGCGTAGACACCGTCTCCATATCCATCGTCCTGACCAATATCGTATCGTGATGAGAAGTTATTATTGCTCTCCGGTCGCTTCCCGTAGAGATCGGACCCTAAATCGGAGCGGCTGCGGGTATAGCCACCGTCCAAATAACCGCTGCCGGCGTCGAATTTCATCGAATTGGGACTGCTCTCGTAGGAACCACCGTCGTACGATCGACTAAACGGGGCAGAATACGCAGCGGCGGAGGAGTACGGCGAGTTGGGAGCGGGCTGAGAAGCGTAATTGGGAGGCGTCTGATGCTGATCGAACGGCGGATAATAAGACGGCAGGGGCTGCTGCGGTTGCTGAGCGGCGGATGTCGGAGGCGGAGGCGGAGGCGGAGGCTGGAAGGATCCATGAGGGTCGTAGGGAGGGAACTGAGACGGCTGTTGGAGAGCTGAATTGAAGGATGACAGCGAATTAGGGTTCGACGTGGGCGGTTGTTGCGTGGGCGTGTAGGAAGGGGCAGTGGGATCGGGGATTTGAGAAAATGGAGGGTAGTTTTGGGAATAATCGGAGAAATCGGAGGTGGCGAAAGGGGGAGCCGAAGCGTAGGCGTGAGAATGGAAATCGGTGGTGGGGTTGGGGTTAGGGTTTGGAGGGTATTGGCGGTGGTTGTAGTAGGAACTGTAATCTCCTTGTTGCATATTATCGGGTTGTGGTGAAGAATATGGATGAAGAAGAGGGATGCGATTCGTTTTTCTGTTTTCGATTGGGAGAAGAAGATGCTTCAAGGAAAGCAAGAGCAGACCGGACGGAATGTTTTGGCCAAGTGTGTATCGTCTTGCTTCTATTGTGGAACTATTGTATATATACGATATGGTTGTTAGAAGTGATTAATTTTCTCTGAAGTTTCGATTTTTTATCTTTTCTTTTTCCAAAGCCCGCTCTTCGTTGGATCAAATAGCTCCTACTATTTGTGTTGTCCATATCTTTCCGTATGAGTTGTATGACCGGGGTGTCCGAGATATCAAAGTTACGAGCAACGTAAGTTAGATATTCTAATTTTTTTTTTTAACGGTAAATTATTACTATTATATTAATTATCATATTATTTTATAATTGATAAGATATTGATAACTCATTTTTCATACCATTTTGGTATGAGTTTGGATTAAAAAATTTGAAAAATTTAACATTATTATATAATTATATAGTGTAGATTTTGTTTTTATCAATGTAAAACGACTATTTTGGACGTGAACACATTGTTGCTTGCATCGTAGCAGCAAAATTTGAGCCCAGTAATATGACACGCCCAGTGACTTAAAACAGCTCAATATCAGACTAGGCCCAATGATGAAGTCTGTTACATCAGTCTAGCCTAACAGCCAACATTGCCACCACCTCGATGACTTGGTGGTTTCCTTGCATTTTACATCCGTAAATGAACGTCATCGAATTTTTTATATAAATTGGGATTTTATAAAAATACTTAACAGGGCAAACTTACAATAGGGGTATATACACATTTTTAGAGGGGTGCAAATATCCATCCTCAAGTTTGAAACCATTGAAGACCAATCAAGTTGTCTGGGCTTAATTTAGGCCCCAATAGTCTTCGACTAAGCGTCCTATCGTGGCACAATCCGTCATATATAAATTATAGGGCCCAATTATTGCTCTTATGATATGGCACATCCCAAGATTATTATGGTATCTGTACACCACTTGTACTTCTCAAATCTTTAGTTTATAAAATAAACCATACAACTCCACAAACTCAATTTACCAAAAAAAAGAAAATGAGAACCCTCCACCAACCCCAACTTTCAAAAATAAAAAATTCCACAAACTCCAAACTACAATTTACAAATAAAAAGTGTTCGATCCAAAAGTGGGACCTAGCTAGCAACAAACAATCAAAACATGATTGATCATCTCATGCCACTACCACCAACCCTCCACGTGTACATCGCCATATATCAACTAGGTAGTCCCGGACACACTAGATCGAAACCAGTACTTCAGCTCTCATTTAACTCCAGTATTGTCAACCATCTCCCTTTGTATGGATCGGAGCAAACCACTGTCGCAGTTTTCAATCTCTCGGACCGAAAACAGAAACACAACGCAACCGAACCCATGTTTATAAAAAATCAGGCATTTCTTGGAAACGGATCTTTCTTCTGTCTTGTGGGGTTTGGGTCCCATCCAGTACTCCCACCCACACCACACCACCAGCCCACATTGTGGATCCCACGTGACACCCAACTTGGGACCATCAAGTTCGTTTCTTGGATGGTTCATGTTCATGTTCTTGGTCATGTATTGTATTTGTCTGGACACACTCGATGCATAAAAACAAAACAAGAACAAAAACAAACCTCAAAAAAGTGCTTTTGCAGGCCTCTATTTTAGCTCTATTTGTGTGCACCGTTTTCGAGACTAGCTTATCTTAGCTTTGCTAGACAAACGCGTCCTAATGTAGCCGGTCGTGCAGGTATATAAAAATAAATGGTGTGCTCTGTGGAACCAGTAATATAAAAAAGAAAAAGACTCTTGTTTGGGGTTTGGGATTTGAATGGATTCGTTTCTACTTATAGGAACCTACAAGTGGTTCTGCTTCTGCTTATTTTTTAGTAGAGTACAATTAATACATTTCATTGGTTTAAGGGAAGCGAAAAGGAGATATATAAATGGCGGTGACAGTTCCATTTCATACCATTCTTGATACAAGTCAATTGTCATGTTTTTGGCTTTCAAAATCTTTTTATGCCAGTTAATTTCAGTACACTTTTACGGCTACATAGAGCTGCGGCATTTTTTGTGAAACAGCTTTGATATTAGTAAATCTAAATCATATTTCAAAAAAAAAAAACTAAATCAGGAAAATATAGTACCCCATTAAAAGGAAAAAAAAAAAAGATTCTCACGATTTAACTGATAGCTAGTCTGATACTATCATCATTTCATTTCATGTATGGGCCGTTGTAGAAGTACCAAAAAAAATCAGTTAACATTGACCCAGAAAAGCAAAAGAGAAAAAAAAAAAAAAAAAAAAAAAAAAACATAGCGGCAGTACATGTATCAAGTATCAACAATTGTTCTTCCCCAGACAAAAAAAAAAAAAAAAAAATTCCATCTTTGTTTGATTTTGTTTTCTTGTTAGACCCAAAAGACCTCCATGCTTGCCTCCTTTGCAGATTTACAGACAGGACAAGAAACAAGAAAGGGTTCACAATGCTTGCACGAGCAGAGGTGTCTGCAAGGTAGAAAAAGCATGCACGAGCTCCTAGAATTGCATCTTTTACATGCTATCGATGACTTTTTTTTACTACTACTATTACTGATCATCATCATCTCTTCTTGTTGCTGGTGGGGGTTGTTATTATTACATGAGCCACAAAAAGATGAAGCTGCGTCGTCGGCTGTGTTGGTGACCAAGACCAGTCTCTCTCTGACTTGTTCGAGGGTGTTGGATAGATCTGTGACCATGGCTTCGTTCTCTTTAGCCAATCTTCGCCATGTCTCGCTCTCCATTTCTGCTTCTCTCAAGCAGGCTTCTAGCTCCATTGTTTTGTTCCTTGCTTGTACCAAGTCCTCTTCTTTTTGTCTCATCAAATTCACAGCCTTTGATTCCATGCTCTTTAATAGGACTATTAGTTGTTTCTTTCTTTGTTCTTGTAACATAGTTCTCAGCCTCTCACTCTGTGTCATTTCAAAATAACAAAAATCACAATGTGTATCATAAAAAGAAAAAATATGTGGAAGCCACCAAAAATTTTTTAAAAAAAAACTAATAGATTTTTCTCTTTTTTACCTGTATTTGAAGAATGCAGTCAATTTCTTGTCTTTGTAACTCAAGTTGAGCATCCAAAGATTGAGAGAAAGCCATTGATGAGAAGCAAATATTACCACCACCAGTTGATGAAGAGGAAGAAGAGGAAGAGAACCCTCTAATATTACAATCAAAACCAAAGGTTTGATGATGGTTCTGTTGGAGATCATTATGATGATGATGATGATGACCAAAGAGAAGCTGCTGCTGTTGCTGTTGCTGATGTTGAGGGTGGTCTTGATGAAGAGTGAAACATAAATGATCAGAATCAAAATCGGTAACAGCAGGCACAGGATTTATCGTCGACCAGTCCTGTCCTCCACACATGGGTGGTAAATAACCCAAATTTTCAGTATACAACTGTGCTTGAACAGCCATATATAATAATAATAATAACAATAATTATATATAATAATAATAAAAACTATCGCCAGAGGAAGAAACTGAAAAACAAACAAAGCCACCAACAAACGCCAAAATAAACGTCACCTTCCGATCACATATTTCATGACCCTCTCTATCTATATATCTATCTCTATCGATTATATATAATAAGAGAAATTGACCAGAGGAAGAAAAAAAAAATGAAGCCGATAATATATGATGATGAGATGGGTAGGTTTAAAAGCTACAAGAAGGGTTTCATGTTATCGTTGTATCAGAAGAGATGCATGACCCCACTTTCCCTCTCTCTCTCTCTCTTTCTCTTTCTCTCTTTAATTGGTGTAAGTAACCTTTACCTCCCCTTCTTGTTGTTGATGTTGTTGTTTTGGTTTCTGGTTTTTAAACTGAAAGAGACACCATTATGACATAGAAAGAAACCAACCCGTGGATGGTTATGTATATTTATATTTATAAAGAGGTGGGAAACTGACCAGCTTTATGGTTTTTAAAAAAATGTCGGTTAAGGTGGATATTATATATTTTTTTTCATGGATATAATTTGATTTGTAAAGAGGTAAAAATGGAACTAAAATTGCAAAAATATATAATATTAGTTTTGTCAAATCCCAACAATAGAGCATTTATGAGAGGGGTGGCGGTAAACGACGACGTACAAACACGCAGATTTTGTGACAGCAAGTCACAGAACTACAGAGAGGCTCTCTCTTCTCTTCTTCACACTCCTGACAACAAATAAATATTAAAAAGAAAAGAACGAGATAAATTTTGGTGTTGAAAGAGAAATTCACTCATCAATTGTCAGACGTTTGTAGTGGTGACTGGTGATAGAGAGAGAATCAGATTTGGAGAAATTGTCAGTTTGGTCATCGGGAAAGGCTGAAGAATAGCACCCCACCCTCTTTTTTTTTTCTCTTCTAATTTAAACTATTTATTTTTATTTAATATTTGTATAATTAATGTATATAAAATAATTACATCAGCATCTTTATTAATTAAATTATTATCAATTTATTTCTTATTTTTCAAAATAAGAAAGACCTTTAATTTTATTTGACTATAATAGAAGTTTATGTTATAATTAAATTGAATCAGAATAAATAAATGTTCCTTCTAAACTTTTTATTTTTTATTTTTGTTAACTAAAATATTATATATGCAGTTAATTTCGCACACCATTTTTTAATAAAAATTTATTTTATAATTAAATTAAATCATAATAAATAAATAATCTTTCTAAATGATTAAACACATTTCTTAATTTTAAGAAAATAAAAGTTAAAATTTTAAATTTCATCTTTATTATAAAACATAATATAAATAATTTTCTATAAATATAATTCTCTCAATCCCACCATAAAATATATGTACATGATTAATTTTCTAAATAATATTGACATTAATAATAGAGAAAAACCAAAAGAATTTTTTTATGGTGAATAAATACCGTCAAGTAAATTATCTAATTTTGCAAGAATTTTTGAATTAAAATAATGAATTTTCGGATGATTTTGATATTTTCCACATATATATGTATACACTCATGTAAGTACGAAATTTGTTTTTCCAAAAAAAAAAAGTACGAAATTTGTAACAGGAGAAAAAGACAAAATCTTCAATGCTGGAATAGGATACGTGTGAGTTTTGAAGAGTTTCGATATGAGTTAGATTGTTTGATGCCATGTGGAGAGATTTGGTCTACATGCATGTACAGTGACACGTACCCTAAGTGTCAGATCAGATACCTGATCCACACATCAAAGCCGCATCAGGCACGTCCGATCAACCTAAAACTTTTCAATGATCATGATTAACACCTATAAAGAAGCTAATGTCCATTGTCGACGACACACGCGAGATGTCGGGTTGCCACGTAGCAAGTGCATGCAAAAGGAGGTTGTTCATGTTACACTTGGCGGGTCAAAAGGAGTAGGAAAATGGGTCGTACAACCGACGTGTAGAGAATAATATCTCAGGTTGGATGACGATGCTCGAGTCTTTGACTTTGATTGATTTGTTGCTAATTAATAAGTAGAGAGAGACGTCTACATTTGCCGGATTACTTTTTCATCGAGAGCGAGACTTTTTAAGTTAATGCGACTTCAAACCCAGCAGCCGTTTTATCTTTTAATCTTGAAACAAACTACGTAACAACGGATTATGGGTAGCGGTTAGAGAGGTTGGGAGACCATAAATGTAGTATGTAGAATACACAACATGATTAAGACGTTAAAATGGGATTTGATGTGGAAAGTTAGAACGGATATTATACAGATCAAATCGAAAAATATCAAAATCGAACACTGGATAGTTAAAGAGTTGGAACGCACTAAAGTTAAACATTATAAATGTGGCACAAAGAAAAATTAGGAAAATTTAAGACGTTAAGATGGGATTAAGAATATGTTGAAAGATATTGGAATTAAAGCAGATTTGAGATTTAGTTAAAATGGTCACTGAAGTTATATATAAATACAAACGTATCAATATCAAATAAGATTTAAGATTTAGTTAAAACAGTCACTGAAATTGAATTATGAATTTATTATAATGTTTCAAGATTGACGATGAAATTAATTAAAACATACATAATCAATCCATAGTAAGCATTAAAATTGGATTAGAAAACCGAACACATATTGATAAGTTGAAGTCAGACTAGTAACTCTAAAATTGGATCAGGAACATATCAAAATGTACCAAAGCCAAACATTATAAGCTGAAAAGCCAGCCTGCAAGGCTCCAAAACATATATTTGTTTAGTTTATAGACACTTCAGGAAAGTATTTTGTAGCCTTGGAAGAGTTTTTACTCACTGGTTAACCATTCCAATGGTTTTTTTGTTCCGGTTATCCATACAACAACTTACAAGTAGCTGTAAGACTAGAATTCAGGACAGGAATCAGGATGTGCATTAATCCTAGCACGATACAGCTCTTTACTGCTGTTGCTTCCGTACTGGAGTAAATAATATAGAGATAGAAAAAGCAAGCAATGAATTCCATTCCCGGGGAGAAAAGACAACAAAGATAATTGATAATTAAGATAAAAACTGTACTCTGTATCTATACAGTGAAGAAAATGGGAAAAAAAACACACACACACATCGTAACATGTTTTTATGTCTTTTAAATACCACCGGTGCTGCGATAGAAACGACTTAAACGTAAAATAGTATCAAACTAACGAAATAATTTTTATCACAAAAGTCACATTGGACAAAATTACTTGACCTACCACACTATAAGAATACAATGTTATTAAAAACTGGTAACTATACAACATGAAGACTTTTTCTCTCTGCTCTCAACTCTATCAGTTCACTTGAATTTTGTCTTTTCATGAAGCAATCCATTCAACCTTTCAAACCTGAACTTCCTTGTAGTTTTAACTATCTATCAACCCTTTCGAAACCAGTCATTTCTAGTGCTTTCAAATCTTTGATTCCCAACGTCTTTTTCTACAGACTCCAGCTCACAGCCACTCTACAGAGATCACACACAATTAGGAGGTAAAGTCACAGTTTTGTCTCGGGAAGAATAATCAGAAACAACACGAAAACTTGGCCCTTCACCTGCTCTGCTAAAACCTGGTGCCTAAAAAGCTTCTCTCTCACGTTTGACTGATACAAAACTTATATGCCCACAGCTTACAAAATAAATGCAAAGTTGAAATCTTTGATTATTCAACATTGGCCATCAAGGTTCATGGAAGACTTACATGCAACAGCATATTATTTTTTTAAAAAAAAAAAAACAACCATTGTATGTATGAAACCACGAAGATCTAAAAGCTCTAATTATACTAGCTATAAGCACATTGAGCGACAAGTAAAAACTAAGTTTGGCCAAATTTACCCTGTACTGTTATTTATTCCTATAGTGGCATATTTTATCAGATTCCAATTTAAGATTCAACTGACAGAACTACTTTACACTTTCACTCCATTCTGCAGGGCCCTCCAACACTGTTCTCCATTCTACCATACCATTCACCAATGCGTGTATGCTCCACCATATCTTTACCAGACTGGAGGTATCGAATTGGCCTCAGAACACCAAATACAGCAAGATCGGCTAAATTAGGTTTGGAGCCACCTGTTAAGATTGGATGCAGGACAGACATTGAGTCACAATTACTGAATGTATATATATATATATATATTTTTTGTGGTGAGGGTTGGGACTGACCCAGAGGATTACTAAGACCAACCGGAAAAAAAATACTGTGACGCAGCCCGAGGAACTACTCCCAAATGGAAGAGATCTACCCCCACAAGGATAGAAGGATAACCCACACATAATGAGGGAAAGCTTTTTTATTCGGGTTACTTGGGTGTCGAACCCATGCCACTAAAGGCATGGGGGCAGCTGGCGCCGTTGGTGAACATACCAACGTTACCAAGATAATGTTACTGGACGTATCTTGTAATATAGTAATTCATAATGTTAGTTGTAACATACCAAGATAATGTCGGCCCTTTAGAGCATCAACCCACGTTTCTGCAGCCTCATACAATGAGGCACGTTCATCAGTAATATTATGTCTCTTCTTCAGTTTCTTTGATACAAAATACATAGCAGCTGCTCCAGCATACTTTGCAACTAACCTCTCAGTAAAGCTGAAATTGCCTACATTTAAAGGGGAAAGGTGTTAAATTATGACAATTTGTTAAAATAGATTCTTATAGACTAATTGTAAAGTTTTTGTAGTAAGATGGTAAAAGCAAACTCAAGAAATTTTTGGCTAGATTAAGAAAATAAATACACAAGTGAATTTGCAATCAATCGAGCTTGGTCTACCAGATGAAAAAACATTTTTTTTTTGGTTCAAAACATTTTAGAAGGTCATACCTAAGTACATTTACATCAAGATGATGAAATCCAAGCATAATATTTAAGACAAACAATAAAAAATCATGTGGCACCACTGATGCTTAATTTAACAAAGGGTAAAGTCGTCTTCTATATTCATGATTAAAAAGTATAAAAGAAATATAACTTTCAGCCCAACATCTAAAGGAGCAATCAGACCAAAATAGAATAGTATGGTATCAGAACACCCTCAGTATCACTTCATCACATGGCTACAAAAGATTTGGTAAAAAGAATCTATTCCATAATATACTGCAGACAACAGGATATCAGTTTGAAGATATTCTTTCTTCGTTATCAGCTCCAGACTTCTCACGGTCATGGCTTTCCAACATGCAACATAATGTCAAGCCTTAATGCATGTTAGCATACCCATTTATATCTTACTTATATGTACGTTTCTTTTATCCACACTGGCCTTTCCTGCCAATAAGACCAGCAGAAGTTGGGAATGCTGATAGGCAGGACACTGGGTAGTTTTGATCAGGTATATTCTGGGTCAGGGCATACCACAGAATAATCATACAGCTGCTTAGAACTTAGTTCAGATCCTTGGCCTTGAACTGCTGGTAGAGGCTCCAACACAAGAAAATGGAGTGTTCTTCGTTAAATTTGAGTCTAGCCCCAAAAGGTATTTATGGTTGTTTTTTTCCCCTTCATTTTCCTATTTTTTTGTTTTCTTAAATTGAATTGGCAAATGCAAGTGATTTTCATTTAGTACTAGAAAACTTGAATTAGTGCACTCTAAATTTGTCCGAAACTTTATGGAATGAAAAATTAAAGAAAATTCCAGTGTCACAAACCAAGCTGAGATAAGTTCTAGTGAATTGTGCTCTGTTAACTTTGACTAACTAGTTACCAGGCGAAAACATCATGAACTGCACAAACACTCAAAAGAACTACGGATAAAGTAATAAACAAACACACTTAGAAGATATCATGTAAAAATCATAAATAAATCAATGAATGCCATGAAATTAATTCGATTACTTACCATGGGTAGTGATATAATCAAACGACTCAAGTGCCTCAGAAGGAGATCGATATATGTTTGGAGATAAGACATGCACCAAGTGATTATCCACCCACCTACATTACGAATAGATACATCACATCAACATTTAAACAAAATTTTACACTCTGATGATTCAACTACAATTACAATATCCTGCATACCATCAACAAAAGTTTTCTACATCTTATCACACGAAGTTGTTTCATTATACCAACCATCAACACTTCCACCAAAGCATTTTAAAAAAAAAAAACCCCAACAACAAATATAAAGAACGCGATCATACCCACGCCACTTCCTCTCTTCCTCACTCTCAGGGCCAGAGTTATCAGGATGAATCTTTTGGAACAGCTTATCAATTATATCTGCATAATCACACTAAAGCTATCAACTTTAATGATCATATTCCTTACAATCGTCCAAAAACCAAACTGTGCAAATCAACAACCACTAAAAAACAACCAGACAAAAGGGTATCGACAAACGGCCACCACGAACCTGAAGAATCAACCATCTGATCACCATCGGTGGTGAGTATAGGCACCTTCTTATAATCAGACCATTTAATCTCCTTCTTGTTGATAGGATTGACCTCCACCAGTTTGTACGGAATATTATAATAATCCAAGAATGCTGACCAAACCAATAACATAAAACATAATGACACTTCAAATCAACAATCAAACTCATTAACACTCATTTAACTAACAATTGGATTCTATAAGCTTCCTAAAAGCCAACAAATCTGTGCATATACAAATTCGCTTCCCGCCAAAAACACGTGATATCAAAATCATTCAAAAATCGTAACTTTTAATAATTTTTAAGCGAAACTATCTACCTTTCACTTTGTTGCAAAAAGGACAGGCTTCGTATTGATAGAGAACAACGTCCTTCGGAAGAAACTTCAGAGTCTCTTTGGCCTGAGCCTCCTGAGCCAGGGCGGCAGCAGAGAATCTGGCGTCGCAGCCGGCCATGGAGGGGCTCGCTTTCCTGAACCGATCGGCGATGCTTTGCGCGAAGCTGTTGGAAGACGAGAGTGTGCTGAAAACGGCGGCCTGAGCCAGCCGACGCTGTGACGGCGCGCTGGCGGCAATGGCGCGGCTGAGGGCGGTTGCTCTTCTCATTTTTTAAGCGGTAATCGAAAGTTGGTTCTAGAAGCTTTTGTGTCGTGATTGACCAAGGTTTAGGGTTTTCACTATATCCACGATTCGTTTACTATTGCCACAAATATTATCAACAACAAATGGTTTATTTATTTGTTTTAAATGTCATTGGCGCATTTATAACTAATATAATTAATGAGAACCTAAACAAAGTTTTATTTTTAAAGTGGTCCTTTTTCTTTTCTGAACTGTTTTAATTTCAGCTGCCTTCATCTAAAGCCTCTCACATCTGATTGTGTCTTCAAGTCGTATCTACACTTCTAAATTTTCATTTTATATTTAAATCATAAAATAAAATCAAATATTTTCTTCATATTATGTGAATAAATTTTTATTATGAGATAACTTTTCGTAATACAAATTGTGAACATATCGTATTCTAAATCTTTTATATATAGTTTGAGATATAATGATAATTAAAAAGGTATCAGAATTTAAATTTTTTAAATACAAATCTCCTCCCCATATTTTTCATAACTAACACAAATGATATATATAATCCAATAAATTGATAAATTTTCTATTACTTTATATTACAATTTATAAAAAATAAAATAAAACTCGTAACTATTAATATGATATATAAAGCTTATCATTATGCCATTTTAAATTTCACCTTTTTTTTTAGGGAAAAAAATTCACCTAGTTGTAAGATAACTATAAAGGATTATAACTTCTTTCGGGTTCAAAACAGAATTTGTAACTTCTTTCAATTTTTAAATCAATATATTTAATATATTAAAGCTTTCAAAAAAATTATTAAAATATTAAAAATTATATATATTATATTACGTAAAATTGAAACCGACCTAAACTAAAACGGGTCGGTGGAAAACCTGGCTGTCACGCTCTATAAATACCCTTCTAAACCGCGATACTCAAAACACGCTTTTCCTGAGTGATTCCAGTCAGCCGCCTCGCAATAAAAAAACCCTAGCTTTGCTAGAATAGAGATCTAGATTGTTTGACTGCAAAACCATGTCAAGGTGCTATCCTTACCTTCGTAGTAGTAGGTCTTCTGTGAGAAACGGGACCGAAAACGGAAACGGAGGGAGTGATTTGCCCTTGATTCAATCCTTTAAGGTTCGTTGAGCAATTCTGGGTTTTTTCCGTTTATTGCTCAACTGCTGCGTTATCATATCTTGTTCTGTATATGATGTATAGTTCTTGTAAACTTGATTTAATAAAGATTTATTTATTTATTTTGTGTGTAGTTTGATTTGATGTGTGAATCAAGAAGCATGTTTTAGGGTTTTGTAAATTGATAAGTAAATCAAGAGGCATCGGTGGTTTTTTGTATTTGATTTGTTGGATTTCTTTTTTTGGGGGTAGATTGATGTTTTATATTTATGATTTCATCAATTGGAAGAGAGATGGGTATATGCATGAATGTAAAATTCGGATGTGATTTGACATGCAAGTCAAGAAGCATCAAAGACTTGTTTTCGTATTTAATTGATTCATTGGATCGATGTTTTATCAATGATTACGTTGAACTTTGAATGATACATATGGGTTTTTGAGCGTCTTCATATAAAGCAATCCTCTTATGTTTCGTCTTGTACAGAGAGTTGTCGTTGAAGACGAGTTGTCTATGTTTCTATGTGGTTTTGATTCATGATGAAATAATCAAGTTTCAGATACTGTATCATTTGCCACTTGGAAAGATTGCCATGTACAGCTGTGAAACCATGTGTATAAGATTGAAATCTTAAATTAACATTTGAATGTTGACAGTAGAAAACCGTCAATCTTTTAGAAGGGCTTGGCTACCTTACTGGTTGGTAACCCTTTTAAGAGTGGTTATTGATGGTAGCCTTATTCGATCAGTAAGGTAGTCAAACTTCTTTTCGAACTACTATGTTCTGTGATATAAGATAATATTGTAGCTATTGTATCTCCAATGGTATTTTGCCCCTTTCTGGAAGTGAGTGATTTCTGTTGTCATTTTATTACTCTTGGTCGTTCATGCCCTGGCTATTTATGCTAAAACTCCTACTCTGGTGCATCAAAAGCTCCAGAGCAAAAATGAGAAGCCCAAAACAGAACAAGTGAAAGAGAAGGGAAGGGACAAGGAGAGAAAGATAGTGTGGAAACGAAAGGAGGATAAACCTTCTGATTTCAGTGATGGAAAATTCAAAAAGCTCAAGAATGATGAGTGTTACCGAGGTGAGAAATTTGCCAACAGTTTCTCCGATAATTGCCTTCCAGAGGGAAGTGAAGGAGGGAAAGCTGAGAGTTTGGATAACAGTGGTCTTACTGAAGAGCATGATGAGCCTATGAGTGTCTACTTGTCTGATATAACTCAGAGTAGTAAGAGGAAAAGGGACTCCACACCATCCAGCAGTGGCATCACTGTGCACAGTGAGTGTCTTATTTCATTGCTATTTAATGTCTGTTGGCTAGTTATGTATTAGACTTTACTCATATTGTTATGTTTGTCGATAGGGAACATCCTGCGGATCCGATTGCCCTCACAAAAGCAGAGGCAACATGATGCATTATCAAGGAAGGAACAATCATGCCCTACTGCTGGAAAAGTAGCCAATTCTCAGGATCAAAGGGAAACTGTGCGTGTTAGTGTCAAAGAAGAACAATATTGCAGTATCAATCGCATTAACAGGGAGGTTCCATCTCCTGTATTAGATTCAGCAAAGGAGGAAAAAGTCGTTCCTAGTGGTTCTAAGGCAGCTGTTGGTGCCATGTCGTATGAGAGTGAGATGCAAAGGACTGAGTCAATGTATCAATCTTTGATGGACAACTTGGTTTTAACCCCACTTATACTCCAGTCTGAGATGGACGTGAATGATGATCAAGAATGGCTTTTTGGGACAAAGCAGCGAAGACAGGCTTCTAAAACATTGAAGGCCAGTGATGATATTTCATGTCAGCAAAGTTCTGGCATGTGGCCACAAGCCCGTTTCTTGCCAGAGGCTGACATATATTCTTTACCCTATACAATTCCATTTTAAGTTTACAGTTTCAATTTTACAGATGGGGTATTCTGATAGTTAACTGCCCTAACCACCCCAAAGGACAGGAGACAATAGTGAGCAGCTTGACTTCTATAGCTTTTTTGTACTTTTTTTCTCAATGTAGATTGTTGAGCAATTATGTACAGGCGATGTATTAAAAACAGAAAAAATTAATATATTTTTTTTCATTGCTTCAATGCATGCCTTCTGTTTGCTGCTCTCTGCCTTCTCTCTTGTTTCCTGTTACTAGCCATCAAAAGCTTTCTGCATGTTTGTTTGGTCGATCGATGGCTTTGTGCATCTTGTCGTCAGTCTCTGAGAAGTAAGAACCAAGTCTGTCAAATCCTGAACGTGCATTCAAAGTTTGCTCTCAAGACCAAAATGAACAATGGAAACTTCTCAGTCTTGCTGTTGTTTCAAGTAGTCCTTCAACTTCAGACGTTGCTTTTGTTCTTTATTACTAAGTGAAATAGTATCAACACTCCGTAGAGAGACAGCATCCACATCTGTGTCCAAAAATGAGAAGTCGAAACGAGGCTTGCCATCTAGTTCTGGGAGGTCTTCCTCATCCTGGTCACATGACCCCTCCACATAATAATCTTGGGACTCAACCCACTTATTTCCGTCGTCTTCCCCTCTTAATAGTCTCAGGATTTGGTCAGCTTTAGGACGAAGCCGAGCTGGCTGATTGATACAGAGATTTGCTACAAGAACCATTCTTTGCATTTGAATGCTGTCAAAATCATCCACTAAATTTGGATCCCTTAACGCTTCCATGTCCCCAGTTTTTAACAATGGCTTTGCCTGGATAATTAACATAACATAATCAGGTTATGCAGTCGAAATATCAAATAGTTATGGGAACTAATATTATTATTGGAGTGATTTCTTACCCATTTGATCAGGCTCTCTTGTCCTTCTAGATTTTTGGAAGCAACTGGTTTTCTTGCTGATATCAGTTCAAGAAGAACCACACCATAGGAGTATACATCAATTTTGTCACTAAGCCTCCCACGCATGAAGTACTCTGGAGCAATGTATCCGAAAGTCCCTGCCACATCTTCATGTAATGTGTAAGCTGAATCTGTCGGTCCCCAAATAGCAAGCCCGAAATCTGATAACTGGAATATAGATTCCAAGACAGCATCAGCTTTAAGAATCAAAATTTCAAGGCAAAAAGGTTCTATGGTATTAGGAAGTTAAGAGAGTTGAGTAGTACTTGAGGCTCAAGCTCATTGGAGAGAAGAACGTTGGAAGATTTTACGTCTCTGTGAATAACAGGCCTTGAACATTCATTGTGCAGGTAATTTAGAGCCTGAGCAACTACAATAGCCATGTTGAACCTCACTTCCCATGGCAACACATACTCCATACGTCGACCTGAACAAATTTTGAACTGATATACATCAATCATTCACACTAATTGCTGCAACTTCTATGTGGAAGTAAACTTGGTGCGCCAGGCTTACCATGAAGGACTTCATCTAAACTTCCTTTGGGCAGGAAGTCATAGACCAAGACAAGAATTTTATCTTCCATGCATACACCAACTAAAGGTGTTATGTTTTTGTGCTTCAATGAAATGGTAATGTCAACTTCCAAGCAGAAGTCACTCCAAGCTTCTTTGTAAGATTTTAGAACCTTAACTGCCACAAGCTTTCCACTTGAGAGACACCCTTTGTACACATTGCTACACCCTCCTTCTCCAATCAAGTTTTCTGTTACAAAATAAATATCATGAAGGAAAAAATATAAGTTGGATTTACAGTCTTGTACTCCAACAAGAAGAAAATATTACTTCTTTAAAAGAAAAACAAGCAGACCTGAGGAGAATTGACAAGTTGCTCTCTCAAGCTCTGCATAGGTGAATTGCTTGCAATTAGATGAGACAAATTTAGGGAAAAGATGTGACTCCTTTTGCAGTTTTATTGATGATGATGATAAATGATTCTCATCATCTTTGTCCTTGGAACAAAAAAGCTCTATCAGAGAGGAATTTTTTGGCATAATTTGAACAACCGTTTGTGATTTACAGTCTTCAGATTCTCTTGAAGATTCTTGGGTTTGGGGAACTATTATTCGACGAAGTGGCCAACCAAGTTTTGATTGTGACAACATTCTTGTAAGTGAAGGAAGTGAACTTGAAGAGACTATTTCCATTGTGTTTTCTGAAACAATAAGGCTCATATTCTGTCCTTCCAGGTTCTGTTTATCATCTGTTGATTCATCTTCAGCCGCCTGCATCCTTCCTGGAATGTTTCCTTCAATGTAGTGATGATCTTCATTGACAGAAAAATCATCAGTTTCTCTATCAGGACAAGTGTTAGTTTCATTCCAATCCACTGAGGGTTTCCTACTAGGTAGGCTGATCACCCATTCAACCACAGACTTATTTCTTGTCCTAGGCCTTCTCCTCAAAACCCCATGTCTCGAAGAGATGGTTCTTTGAAGAAAAGGCCACCCGAGGGTTGATTCTGGCAGCTCTTTTCGGATTAGTGAAATCGTGGTTGAACAAACTTTCTCCTCAGACTCATCCTTTAGATCAAAACTGTGACCATTAGACTCCTCACTTCCTTCCTTCCATGCACCTTCAGAGATCGGAATTGCTTCAGAATCGGATTCAGATATACTTCCAACCACCACTTCCTTTTCATATTCTAAACTAGTATTGTTTTTGTCAAGACAGAACTCAGACCTTGAATTTAACCTGAAACCTGCAAAGTTGACAGGACTTTAAAAATCATCTTGCATGGAAAATTTAAACAAGTTTTCCATATAGTAGTAATTAAAACCTTTTAGTAGCAAAAAAGAACTCTTTGTTGAGAAAAGAGTGGCAGTACTTCCTGGTAACCAATCCGCGCAACATCTAACACAAGAAATCCAGTCCCTAGAAGATTTTCCTGTAATCAGTTGGTAAAAAAAAAAATCCTGTAGTTTTTTAATTTAAATAAATTATAGTTCTCATTTCAACCTACCCAAGTGAGTTTTCCCGGTTAGTTTCCAGGATCATTGTCATGTCTGCCCAGTCTTTTGCGAGTCTCTTCAAAACCTTTTTGATCAAACTAACTGTTAAAACCGAACCTTTAAGAGGAACCTGAAATTCAAATATCAGAAACTTTGAATAAAACATTCATTTATGACAACCAAAAGAATGACAAAAACAAACCTTTTTAACTGTAGAAAAGCCTCTGCAGTATCCTGAATGGTCTTTTACAGCCAATATTCTTTTTGGAGCATGATCTTTTATAGTCATACCTGAACCGGAAGAAGGGACATGAACTGAGACCAAATATCGTCCCAGTTTGGCAAATTTTACAAGGTCCCAGCTGAGAAATGCTGAGACATGACTACTTTCAACTAAAATTCCATAGTGGACTTGCTTCTTTTTGTTGCACTTTTTCACTGATATTCCTTTCTTAATCATCACTTTCCCTGGAAAATCAGGCACCCCAGAACCCAACTTCAGGTTATCTCCAGCAACCCACTTCAAAAATTTGATTCTAATTATGATTTAGAGCTAACACAATATTAATTAGAAACCTCAAGATTCCTTCTGTTATTTCATGACACGGTCATGGTTTTCTCTTCACGAATTTAACCAATACAAAGCAGGAAAATTACAATTAGAATAGACAAGTTAGAAAATTAAACAAATCAACTAGAAAATTCTTGATTGGTTCATTAAATAATTTAATAAAGTAAGAAACTTTGAAGTCAAATTGAAAATAGGAAGCTCACCATGTACCAACATGAGTTGAAAAATGTGAAATAAAGAAATTTAAGACGACACGATTCTTGGTTATTAAGACTATGTTGACCATTTTTGTAGTGCTTGGTTTCATCAGCCCACCAACTCTTATCTTAAAATAAAATATTTTGGCCGTCGTCACTCCGCCAACGATAATGGTACACCTAATGTGACTAGTTTTTAACGTAGAGCAAAAGCATGGAAACATTTGAATGCCAGCTTGAATTGGAAGTCAAAGATTTTTGTTGGTTGCTTTTAGAAGTCATTGTAATGCAGGAGTGTTTAATGTTTTAACACACGTTAAAGTAGTTTTAAGAAAAATAGGAACAAGAATTTTCTATCAATATTGACACAGTATTAATCTTTTTATGAGAATAATTTAAATTTATGTGATGTATGAAAGAAAAAAAAAATCTATCAATCTTGATCATTCAATTTTTTAAATACTGATGTGTTATTAGATTATCAAAAGATTAAAAAAAAAATGATAGAGAATCTTTCCTCGAAAATTACACATTAAAATAATAACATGGATTATATAGCATTGATAGAAAAGGAATACTAGGGAAATCAGGTGTTCATAGAACACCAAATCAAGCTTCGTTTTGTTGGTCAAACAATTAACTTATCTTTATTAACGAGTTTATCTCATTGTCTGCCAACATCTTGAAAGCCTTTGTTTTATTCCAACTTGTAGTGCTTAGTGCTTATCTTTTTTTTTTTTTTTTTTTTTTGATTGGGTAACCACATTTGATCGATCGTGAACAAACCATGTGTAATAGATTGTTATTCTACGTGTCTTAGACTCATTGTTTATATCTTGTCATGTTATAATAAGGGATCATTTATTTTTTTGTCTAAAGATTGAATAGTATTACTGAAGATTAAAAACTAAATAGTGACTGAAATATGAAATCTGAATAACTGTTATAAAATTAAAATAAATTAATATAATAAAATTAATAATCATCAGGGGTTTAAAGAGAATTTACCAGGGACTTGTGACAAATTTTGAAAGCAAAAGTAATAGCAGGAGAGAGAGACGAGAGAAAAACAAAATAATAAAGTGAACAGGAAACAATAAAAATGAAAGAGAGAGATGAGAAGCCAGAAAAGCATTTCTATTCTCTGGAGGCTTTACACATATATATAGACAGGTTTTGAGTCGGTTAACCGACTTACAAAATATTTTATATTATTATAATGATGCATCCAGAAACTTTATAACACTCCCCCTTGGATGATATCATTATAATATATTTAAAAGTTTCTACCAATAAAAACTCAAAATCTAAACAAAAGATATTTTATGATCTGCTGGATCTAAAATATTATAATTTTCTGGATTTAATAATATTTGGATGTGCTTAAAATGACTGCCTCATTAAAAACCTTGTCAGGAAAATCCAGTGGGATAAAACCTGATCGAAGAAAAAAAGAGTGCAGTGCACATATGTCCACATTGATTTAATATACTCCCCCTGAAAAATGCTTCAGACATTTTAAATCCTTCAGGAATTTTCATATAGATATTAGTATCAAGTGACCCATATAAATATGCTGTCACTACATCCATAAGCCGCATTTCGAGTCCTTCTGAGACTGCTAAACTGATCAAGAATCTAAAAGTAATTGTATCCATCACTGGTGAATACGTCTCATCATAATCAATCCCTGATCTCTGCGAGAAACCTTGTGTAACAAGCCTTGCTTTATGTCTTACAATTTCATTCTTTTCATTACGTTTCCGTACAAATACCCATTTGTATCCAACAGGTTTGACATTTTCAGGCGTTTGGACTACAGGTCCAAAGACTTTACGTTTGGCTAAGGAACTTAATTCTGCTTGAATTGCATTTTTCCATTCAGGCCAATCGTGTCTTTGTCTACATTCATTAACAGTATGTGGTTCATAATCATCGTTCATAACTGTCAAAGCTACTGTATATGAAAATATATCATCGATGATTATTTCATTACGATTCCACATACCTTCGGCACAATTGATTGAAATTTCTTGATTTCCAGAATTTTGTGGCTCATCAATTGTTTGTACCTCTTTGGAGGTTTTAGTCTCTTTAGGGATTGGCAACTCTTCTGGAGTTGATTTTTCAGAGATAATGGATTTTGTAGCTTGAGTATTATTTTCAGAAGAATCAGAATTTTTCATTCTCCGTTTCCGGGGAATACTATCTTTTGAGCCCATTGGTCTACCACGCTTCTGGCGTGCAGTAGATGATTCATTTGCTGCGTTCTGATTACATTGTTCTATAGGAACAATTATTCTAGCTGGTGTATTGACAGCTGGTATGTGTGATTTTGTCACTTTAGCAGCATCAGTAAATGCATCTGGCAACTGATTCGCAATCATCTGAAGATTAACTATTATTCGTACCTCACTTTCACATTGGGTAGTGCGAGGATCCAGATGAGATATTGTTGTCTCATTCCATGATATCTCATTTTTCTCTCCAATAGTGACATTTTTCTTATGTTTCTCTTTAGGAGAAATTTTTCCTCCCCCTAATGGTGGGAAAGTTGTCTCGTCAAAATGACAATCTTAGAAATAGATGGTTTAATTACCAATTTTCCTTGTGAACAGACAGTGCATATATTGTCATTGGATAATAGAATCTTCAGGTTCTTTAATGGGTGCCCATGAGAATTTTCAATGATTCTACGCATCATCGTAGATCCTGGATGACCAAGACGGTCATGCCAAAGTCGAAATGTTATTGGTTTAAATAGCTTCTGGCTTGAAACTACATAAGTTTCAATTGATCTCATAATTGTATAATACAACCCAGATGAAAAAGCTCTGAGTTTTTCTACAATTAGCTTCTGGCCTGAGATAATTTTAGTGATGCATAAATATTCAACATTCTTCTCATTTGTAGTTTCAATATGATATCCGTTACTACGTATATCTTTGAAACTGAGTAGATTTCTTCTAGATCTACTAGAGTATAATGCACAATTTATATATAATTTAGTACCATTTGTCAATAAGATTATGGCTCTTCCAGAACCTTCAACCAGATCTACAGGACCTGATATAGTATTTACCTTGGCTTTGACTACTGTCAAATTTGAGAAATATTTCTTATTCTGAAGAATAGTATGTGTTGTTGCACTGTCAACAATACATATATCTGCACCTTCCTTTTTGAGAATAGATAATTCATCCATATCCGTCTTTCATCAGATAAACTATATGTTAGTACATCATATAAAGCAAAATAAGTTATCTTACTTCTGGAAGATTACAAAAATATGTACTAACATAACAAAAGTTAATATGACTATATTAACTAGGCAACTTTCTAATTGGTATGGATATCTCCATCACCAATTGAGTAATCCACTTTTCCATCCGTATTATCAAGAAAATCCGATAAGTCCAGGCTTGTGATATCTACAGGATCATCACTTTGATCTGTAAAATTTGTATCAATTTTCTTTTCCTTCCCCTTTACAGAGGCTTGATACAGATCAACTAAATGCTTAGTCGTACGACAGGTACGAGACCAGTGTCCAGACATACCATATCTGAAACAAACATCTTCATAATTTTTAGGGACATGTTTCTCTACATTTTTGCCCTTGTTATGTTTAGCATTATAAACATTCCACTTTTGAGAGATGTTTTTCTGATTTCGATTACTTGAAAATTTATACCCACCACGACCATGATTACCACGTTCGCATCCACGTCCACGGCCTTTACTTGTGCTAGCATTTGCTTCTGGAAGTGCAACTGCGCCAGCAGGGCGAAGTTCATGATTTTTCATCAGAAGCTCATTATTTTGTTCTGCCACTAAGAGACATGAGATTAATTCAGAGTATTTTGTAAACCTGCGTTCTCTATATTGCTGCTGCAGAAGCACATTAGATGCATGGAAAGTAGTATATGTCTTTTTCAACAGATCTGCATCAGTCAGTATTTCACCACACAAGTTCAGCTGTGAGGTTATCTTAAACATGGCAGAATTATAATCAGCGACTGATTTGAAATCTTGGAGTCTTAAATTACTCCACTCATGTCGGGCTCTGGGAGGACGACGATTTTCTGATGGTCATATCTATCTTTTAGATTTTTCCACAGAGTCAATGGATCTCTAATTGTGAGGTATTGAGTCTTCAGGCTCTCATGTAAATGACGGCGGATAAAGATCATTGCAGTTGCTTTATCCTGTAGAGATGTTTCATTATTATCTCTAATTGTATCAACTAAGCCCTTGGACTGCAGATACAACTCTACATCAAGGATCCATGAAAGATAATTATTTCCTGATATATCCAGTAGAGCAAATTCTGGTTTTACAATATTTGACATGGCTATATACATAAAATATCACAATTAGTGATATAATCAAAATGATATATTTGAAACTTCAGGTTGCCAAAAATTTCATTTATATTTTTAGAACTTCAGGTCAAAAATAATAACTTCAGGTTTTAACAATAAATATTTAGAACTTCAGATTCCATTGATTAAAATCCAGAACTTCAGGTTCTAGTACATTATAAATTTGAGAGAATAAAATACACAATTAATTAATAATATATTGAACCGGCATAGCCGTGCATGAAATACATAATAAAAATAGTAAATAATAATAACAGAGCTGCATATATAGTATGTAACAATAAGTAAATAAATAAAATTAAATAGTTAGATCTGTAATACATGATAATAATAATTGAGTCGGCAGAGCCGTACATATATTGAGTCGGCAGAGCCGTACATATATTGGGTTGGCATAGCCAAACTTCTCAGTTAGAGTTAAAGTCAGAATATCAAGAACTTCAGGTTCAAGATCGTGCTGATAACGTGTTATAAAATT
Organism: Dimocarpus longan; assembly: GCA_022984855.1. Lineage (NCBI taxonomy): Eukaryota > Viridiplantae > Streptophyta > Magnoliopsida > Sapindales > Sapindaceae > Dimocarpus > Dimocarpus longan. The sequence goes on from CM041018.1 coordinate 1,486,074, forward strand.
AAAATAAATTAATATAATAAAATTAATAATCATCAGGGGCTTAAAGAGAATTTACCAGGGACTTGTGACAAATTTTGAAAGCAAAAGTAATAGCAGGAGAGAGAGACGAGATAAAAACAAAATAATAAAGTGAACAGGAAACAATAAAAATGAAAGAGAGAGATGAGAAGCCAGAAAAGCATTTCTATTCTCTGGAGGCTTTACACATATATATAGACAGGTTTTGAGTCGGTTAACCGACTTACAAAATATTTTATATTATTATAATGATGCATCCAGAAACTTTATAACAATAACATGTTTATTTTTTTTTCTCTTATTTTTGAATATATTGTAAACTTGTTTATTTTTTAAATTTAAAATTGTATGAAAACTAGTAAATTGACATTTATACCATTTTTATTATTTGTTGTTATGTAATTTTAATTAATTTAATATAAATATTTAAAAATAAATAATTTAATAAAATTTAAAACATTTTTATGTACATATTAATAATATTTTATTAATAATTAAAATATGATTAAAAATAATAGTAGTATTAGCCATATTTATATTTAAATATATTAATATATTTAAGAAAACAACTAAAAAAAATGTTTAAATTATAAATTAAAATATATTAGTTCAATTCTAAGATAATTTGGGATGATATGTATATAGGTTTTACTTGTCAAATATATTTTTTATAAGTATCAAGAAGAAAAAAAAAAAGAAACGAAAATTTAAATAATATAAAGTTAGGATAAATTTGAAATTATGTTATTTTGGGAAGGATAAATTTGGAATAAAAACTTTTAAATGTTATTAAGTGATTTGCAATTAAGTGAAAAGTTAAAAATTATTACTTAATTTTTTTAGTTGTTTTTTGGTAGTTTTAAGTGGTTTGATCACTTAAAAAAACAAACGAAAACATTTTAATAGGTGCAATTCAACACTATTAAGTGTTAAGTGGAAAAAACAAATGGTCCTAAGTTTATCTGGGCCATCCAATCATGATAAGGAACAATTATTAAACTATATTTAGAATGTCTAAACATAATCTAATGAATATTTTCTTTTAAACATAATTGGATTTATTCCTTACAATAAAATTAAATAAATAGAAGCGGTGGCCAATAAAAATGGAACATAAACATTTATAAGAGTTGAATAATGCTTAGTTGGAATTTCAAAAAAAGAACAATGCTTGGTTGGAAACAATGATTGATTTTGATTAAGTCTACAATGTAATTGTAAATGAAATCAAACTTTTGGCTAGGCAGTTGACCCTGAATTCAGATCATTACTATTGGAAACGACAACTTTTCAAAGGTTAAATTGATATACGAGAGTCCATTCATATACTATGTTGCCCTTCATTTTTACAGAAACAATTTCATGCTATTTCAATTCCTCATCAAAGGTACAGTTAGTTGGATTATACATTCATTGTTTTTCAATCACAACACATGATTTTTCATACCTTTTCAGCTTTTAAAGGAGATAATCAACATAAACTTGTAGAAGATTATATCACGATTCATGAACAACCAGGCAATGTACCGATTGAAAGTTAACAAGTAATCAGTCATGGTTGATTACATAAAATGAATCTGATCTAACATATATTATATGCGGCAAGAAACTAAAAATTATTGCAAGGTTGACAGTATCTTAGTATTTTGGAGTAAAAACTTGCAAGACAAAGCTTTTCAATGTAATTTTCTCAATTTAGTTACAATCTTGAGGTGCAGAAATTAACCAAAACATTAGACCATGTTAAGGAGGCCTAAAACGAAGCAACAAAGAACAGCAACTATGTAAAAGGCAAATCAAAACTAACCACAAACAAAATAAAACCAACATTCACATATACTACATGTACTTTTATTAAAACCAGCTTTTTTTCATTTATTTCCAGCATCAACATTTTTGTACAAGTTTTGGCAATTGTGGCTGAAGCAACTGTTTGAATTACTCCAACCTGACATACTTTTTTCTGTGTTGCGACTTCTGGTCTGACATTTTCTAGTTTCTTCAAAGTGCAGTTGTTTCTTCATTGGAGTCGCTGACACACTTGAACTTGGCACGTGTCGCACAGCATGACAGAAACCCTCTCTTTCCATCTCTGCTTCTTTAATTCTTTGACTACTTTTTCTTTTAATGAAAAGTTTAATTCTTTGACTATTGTTGCTCAATATTTACTCTGAATGAATGGGGAGATATACATGACTCATGACTGATGGGATTTTTTTTTTTTCATTTAAAGTTGTGTTTATTTAAGGGACGAATCTTAAATGGATAATAATGAGAATGATGGGGGAGAAATACACGACTCATGAGGCTGATGGGATATATTTATACATATATATTTTTCATTTAAAGTTGTGTTTATTTATTGGATGAATTTTAAATAGATAATGGTAGACATGATGAACCTCCATGTGTCGAGAAAAATATATCCAACTTTCCGACCCGTTCAGCTGGTCAAGTTTAATTGAATTATTTTGATGAGATTAAATTGAATTTAAAATTGGATGAAAAAAATTAATACTTTAATATATTTAGTAAAATTTGAGATTGAATAAATTAATGTTAAAATAAGCTTGATGCAAAATGAGATTGAATAAAATTAATTTTAAATAATTAAATTATTTTTAAAAATGAACAAATCTATTTTCAAATCATTTTAATCAGAAATAAAAAATTTTAATTAATATTAAAAAGATTAAGAAGAGGAACTGGCCAACACCTACTACTGGCGATTAACACAATTGGAAAGCAAACATGATGAGACACAATTACAGAGTTGCAATAGTTTCAATTACGATGATATGCTTACATTGACAGCGTCTCGAAATACAACTCTCACGCGTGAATTAACAAATACGACTGTCTCGCGTACATTGACTCTCGCAAACAAAAATAAAATATAAAACCTGCATCCAATTCTCCGATATAGTGCAAACATAACAATGATGCACAAAAGAAAGGACTTTACATGGGATTATATTGCAGTGTGTTAAACAACTGTGTCATTTTAGTTTACTTCTAGAAGCCTATGGAAGCAAGAGCAACAAAGAGAAGCTATAACGGAACAAATTGATTTTCTATTTGCTATAAAGACATGAATAATGAATCTATAATTAAATGAAACACCTAACGAGTTTCAAATTTAACTTTAAATTGTACATAACAAGCACTGGCAAGTTACACCTTGATAGCAGCATATTTCTCACCCATTACACCACCTTTTTGTTTCTGGAATTCAATGTACCTCAAAGTACTGGCATAGAAAGCACTTGCGGCTGGATCTGCAGTTTTGGCATCACTTGGCATCACGGTGGAGATTAATTCAATCAGACTTTGGATTGCCGAAGTTGTGATCTGTGGGTTTCCCTTCTCAAAAAAGTAGAGGTACCTGAAATTATATTACTCACATTAATAGAATGTACAAGGAAAACAACAGGGACCCAGCTAAATCAGGACTTCTCTCCCCTCCGTTAAGGAAAAGGAACAAGGAGGGGGGCCATCACTGTACGATTAATTCAAAGTGTACCAATTATTCAAATGAAAACATTTTAGTAAAAGCTATGTAAGAAGATAGAAAGGAATTTGGAAAAGCTCTACGATACTGACTTGTTCAGTATTTCGACAAAGAGTATGACAGGCCCACTGCTTCCCCGTGCAACATTGGCCATTTGTTGAGCAGCATTTGCAATCCTCAATGCACGCTTCAGGCAAAGCAAAACCCTATAATAAATGAAACAGCAACAGGTGAATTATCTTCCACAATATCAAATGCAATCAAAAATCAAATCAAATTTTTTATAGGAACAACCCCCAACAACTATTGAAATATGCAGACTTAGGCATGAACTAAAACCAAGTATGAGGCTGTGCACCTTTCTCCATCCTTAATGCCATCCGGATCATCAACCCAAAAGAGATGTGAACATGCATAAACTGCTCGGCACTGATCTGGCTTCTTTAAAAGCTTTGCCGAATACTGACAAAGGAAAACGGGTTAGAAGGATTTGGATACCATTCAAGCATAGAAATCAGATGAAACCAAGCCTATTACCCCAGTAGCCTTGTGCGTCAATGTATCTCGATTCTCAACACCGAATACGTTCATCCTCTGAAGAGTTCCAATTATCAGATGTATTGCAGTCACCTGAGCCTTGGAGTCCTAAAAGCAGGGACACATACATGTTAAGATTCAAACTCAGATAAGGTAAATGCGACCACCTAATAGCATATTAGAATACAAGTATATAGACTCCCTGTTCTCTTTTCTTTCTTTCTTCAATAATCTATGCGGTAATTTATGACAAGGAACTGATGAACGAGCAATTACCGCAATTTCCTCTTCATATAATACAAATGCCTGAGTGAAGAATTCATACGCAACAGGCTCAAGGTCACACTCATTGGCTGCCTGTTTGTCCAAATACAAATGGTCAGAAGTTAGAAACAGTCAAAACCAGTGACAACTGTTTGCTATTACACTATAATTCGCCTTTTAAGTAGAATATGGATCGATATAACATATGCAATAATGCAGATAGTCACCTTTGATGTCACTATCAATTAATTAATCTAGCATCAAGATTAACAAAGTTCTGTCAAACCTTAAAACAGAATTTGTTTTCCCACAATGACTTACAGATGCTTCATATCTTTATTGTGCAAAGTTATAGATTCCAATGAAATATCAACACTTAAATACAGTGACAATGGAAGTAGTCCAACACTTACCTCAGCACATTGTAGGTACAACCTCAAAGCCACTTCAGGTGATGGAACAGCTGAAAGAACCTCAATAGTCTGACAGCAATGCAAATATTACAATTATAGGCATGATGGTCATAAGATATGTTTACATAACTTAAGAACACACAACACACGTGGCAAATAAGAATAGGAGCATATTGTACATTTCAGTATGAACATTTCTTATCAGAGCAATCCATCTGAAAATGGAAAGAATACGTGTAGGCAACAGGAAAAGCAATTCCAAACCAGCTTTGGGTCGGTGTTATGACAAGTCCAAAATGGCAAAAGATTCAAGTCTTTGAGAAAGAAATAGAATTATTAAAATTGTCTTCATAATATAGCAATTTAAAATGCCAACAAATTTTAACACATTACTGTATAAACAATATGAAGTCATGAATTTATTAAACAAGCCAACCTCACTCAAGATCTTAAATATTTTCTTTGGTGTTGCAGGAACTTCTTCTCCTGCTATGTCTCCATCCTGACTCTGCAACCGCCGGACCAACTGCAAGAAAAACCATGTCCGCACATCTTAATGTATCATTTAAAAGATTATGATCAGCCAATCCTACATGCAACAAATCCTGCACTAGGTTTCCATGTATCAAGCTTCAAAAATGTTGGATTATAAGAAAAGGAAGAATGTGACAATCTGAAAAAGACAGAAACTTGCCTTGAGTGCAGAAAACACAAGAGGAGGAACTGTAAATGGTAGTCTTTTTGGTCCTCCAATCATGATATGCTTCTTCACTGTACATATTATCTGCAAGTATGGTAAATCACTTAATTGAAATATACCAGTTTCTGACCAACAACAAACAAAAAATAATGAAGAAATACCCCAACTAAACCTAAAATAGCATTTAACAGGACACTTGATAAACAGATACAAATGTCTCCAAAAGGAAAGAAGGGTAGTGATATAAACAAAATTAGGAGACTTTAAATGAAAACCTATACATACCTTTAACATTTCCTCTGGGTCATCATTATAAAGCATGTGTATCAAGCAAGCAACAGAATTCTGTTCCTCCATGAAGTCCTCCTCATCAAGCTATTAATAGCGATAACCACAGCACCACACCCACAAACAAATGGAAGTCGTTATAATTTCATAACTTAAGTTAAAATATTATGTGTGTGTGTGTCGTTGTACATTCATAACTGAAGCAAAAAATATTAAACCTATATGTGTTGTGTGTGTGTCCAGTGGTTCTACAGTGAGGGATTTATAGGCAACTAAGATCATTCTACAATTCAAATCTTGAGTCTACAATGCCTACTGTAATAAAAGTCATGATATGCACCTCATCCTGTGCAGTTCCATCCAAATCTTTAATGAGTCCTTTTATTAGTTCGAACAACACCTCCACCTACATTGAGCATATTTAGCACATTTTCAAGAGGAAAATGTAATTAGTAAACAAACAGATAAGAAACATACCTTATCAGTAGTTGAAATGCAAGTGGTATTTTTCATAATGCTTTGAATTATAACCATTGCCATGGCTTTATTTGTTCCATTATCAAGGTGATCCATAACTCTGGGATAATTAGAAAGTGTTAATGCAGTGACAACGTCATTGTATTTCTCCAATGGAGCACTTAAAAGTGCAACAACTTGTTTTGTTGCCCTACTATCTTCAAGCTTTGGTTTGCTAGATAGCTTCTTAACACATGCACCCTGTAAAATAATAAGAAGATGCCATCCATGTCATATGGCTGTGTCAAGCAGCAAGCATAGCATATCCTGGTATAGCAAATTTATAGCAGTATAGCACTCAAATAAATGTTACTAGAACTGAACATACCAGTACTTGATCAACATAATCAAGTCGATCAAGATGAACACGGAGTGTAAACGTAAGAAGAGAGACGAACAAAGATATAACTCCAACAATAGGCATCTCAACCTGTGCTTCTACCACCTGCCATTCAATTGTTGTCCATAAATTTACATGAAAAACAGCTCCATACTCCAAATTGAGCATATTATACAACCCCCTTCTCACACTGCCCACGCCCAAATCAAAATAAAAAGAGAGAAAAAAAAGAAAAAGAAAGAGAAGAATTTAAGGATCTTCATTTTTACCTAGATAATATAAATTGACAAATAAAAGTGTAAAATCTTCTAATTTCCTTCAAACTTGTTATGTTGTCACCTATGGTGATTTTGTACAAAAAGGGTTATAAGAAAATTCTTCTATCCATTTTTTCATCTCTCCTTTGGCATACATTACCAAGCCACCCATTTTTAATTCACATTAATTGGGTCAAATAGCAACAATTGTACCTTCAATCATATGCCCACTGATTAAGATTGGAAAAGAATAAGATCCTCCACATATTGTGAGAAGAACTTTTTACCACATAGTATCTCCAGTATTAACAGGATCAACTGCTCTTTTTTCTTATCTTTTTTACCTCAATAAAATTCTTCCACAAGTCTATCTTTACATAAAAGCCCATCTCTTTTCATATTTTACACTACTATATAACTGAATTGTTTTAGTCTCACACGATCAACCCCTTATCTTTGTTCTAGCCAAATGAAAAAAATACTTAGATATTACACTGGATAGAGGCATCAAAAAATCATTGTCACACCAATACCAACACTCCCCTAACCAACTGAGCATTCTCTATGACAATTTAACGATCTAAATCCACAATAGCACATGCACTCTATAAACCAACCAGAATCTATAATAAAATACAACCATGGATCTTTTAAGTTTTACTTCAACATGCATTCACCACTTAAATATTTAAAGAACTTCAAAATAATTACAACCTCAGGGCAGCAGACAATTTACCTTCCCAATGGCATTGCTCAATTTACCAAAAGCTTCTACTCGCAGAAATTCAGGCAATACCTGGCACAGAATGACATAATCAACACAATGTGATGGCACTGACAGGAAGCAGAAATAGCATATAGATTACTCACATCTGGACTTGAAGCAGCATAATTTGACAACCTGTCCATTAGTTGAGATAGCACTGTCTTAATGTCAACTGTTGGCTAGCAGCAGATAAAATCATGCGCAAAAAAGCAAATGTCAGGAGGCTGCATTAATTACTTTATAACCCCAACCAAAATTTCACGTAAATGCATTCTGTTTCAATAAGCTTCGAAAACTTTATTACACAATCACTATAGAAAGCGGTTTATCCAAGCTTCTAGGCTGATGGAAGAAAACCCGAAAACTTAAGCTTGTTGTAACTTGTAGGTCTTAAATGAACATGTTATATAATATTTTATTTTATTTTTTTTGTAATAGCAACATACGGTAAAGATAACTAATGAATAAACCTTGTTCAGAGAAGTAGAAAATTTCTTAGTGCATTAATATCAACAGTTCACACATGCCCTGCTTCAGGTTTCAACTTTGCGTAGAGGTTCTTCAATCATTTGTTGCATTGCACTTAAGACTTTGATATTTCGATCAATTTATATTGTAGCAAGGACAAGCATAAGAAAAAAAAAATTAAAAAAAATAGAAAACATATTAATAAACATACTATTAACTACCTCTCACATGAATTCCAAATCATATTTCTTTAGAAGATACGGTTTGATTATATCATAATTTGTGAAAGAAAACATAAATTATCTGAAGATGAAATAATCTCCACCATAAGCAATGAACATACCTGAAGCTGGGGGCAAGCACCCAATAATGTCTCAAGGGTTTGCAAGTGGTACTCATCTGGGAAGACCTGAATTATGCAATCCATCAAATAATATTGTGCAAGCTCATCTTTACAATTTACAACCTGCAAAATCCAATTTGAATCGAAATATTAAAAAAGAAACTCAGAAAATATGGTACATTGTGATAACCCACTAAATCAGCAAATAACTTGCTGGGAAAAGAAATTTATCATTCAACCTGCTCCAAGATTCTTGGAAGAACATTGTCTTTGTACATCTCCAGGTCTACACCTTCAATCTGACTGAGAACATGGAGGTTTTTACCAACCTATTAAAATAATTCAGACAAACAGACACATGACTTCACCACAGAAGCAACTAATAGACATCCACTGTTTCACACAACACAAAGTTTCAGATTTCGACATTACAAGATCACGAAGCGCGCTTCTTTCTTTTTCCCGCTTCTCTCTTACCCGACCAGGTCCCTGCAGACCAGAAAGCCCAATTGAAGGCCTCAGCTCAGGATCACCAAAGAGTATGAATGATTCACAAACACCATAACACCTGCATGGCCAAAAATCATGCTCTCATGATTCATTTCTACTTTTATGGCATGCAAGTACTCTGGTGCCATGCATGTCCAAACACAAAACCCTATACACACACACGTTCAACAAACCTGATGCTGCATTCGAACCCATAGTTTATTCATCTCCACGAAATTCTGTAGCACAAACTCCACAGCATCCATTACAATCTCATCATTTCTGCAAAAGGGCAGTAACATATAACACATACATAACTGCTAATCATCACACACACATATTATTACATTGTCGGATTTTGCTACTATACTGATTTTATAACTACACAACGACAGCCACAATAGATAACAATTTTTTTAGTATTTTCAAATTTTCAAATATCTATTTCTTATAAACCCTCATTTTGAAACCTAATAGCTATTGATCAACCCAATAACTGTAACAGAAATTGTATAGTAGCAAAACCCAACATTGTCAACAGCAACGATTTTCAACTGAAAAAACCTTCTTACCCTTCGTAGTCAGAACCGATATCAGGTAACTTGTCTCTGCTAACTTGAGCGAGATAACTTCTTAGAAAGAGTCCGCGAATTGGATGTTGAACACCGCGACACATTTCGACAAGATCTTTAAGCACATCCTTTGCCGGTGCCTCTTTAGATTTAATGTACACAGAACCAACTGTACATAGTAGATACCTGTTACATCAACAAAAAATTCAACCATTCAATGACTATTCACATTCATTTCTGCAAGCTGAATAATGTCATTTGAAAAAAAACAAAAAAAGAGAGAGGCCACTATGATCTTAATGTGATTTGTGTACACAAAAATCATTCAACATATATCAACAACTTACAATCTAGGCAATATATTGCCAGCGTGTTGAACAAGCTCGTATAGATCAACGATGGAAACGCCGTGCCGGCTTTCGTCTTTGAAGAACATCTCTAGCTTCCTCAATTCATCGAAAGCTCGCATATCTTTGACAAAACACATAAAAGAATAACTAATAAAATTTCAATCACTATTACGCAAATCGAAATCACGAAGAGAGAGGAAGATTACAGAGCTCGTAGTATTTGTGAGGCGAGAGTTTTGAAGTGCGAAGCTCGGAGAGCATCTGAGCGGAGTACTTGAGAGCTTCTCTGAGATTATTGGAGTCCTGTCATATGATATAAAATCCAAAAAAAAAACGAATAGGAGAGTTTGTGATCGTGATGGTGACTGTGATTTGATCAAGTGAGAGAGAAGCTAGGGTTAGTTTTGGAAGAAAGAAACATATATACCAGAGCGCGATGCATGTAGAAGGCGTTGTGTTGGACGGCGGCGATGCCTTCGGCGAGCCATTTGTCTTCGTCTTCTGCTCCGTTCATCATCATTTTTCTCTTCGATAGGAGCCTTGAGACGGTTTTTGACAGCTACGTACTTATCTTTTTTGGTTTCCCAGTGGAAACTCGATTGATTTATTTAATTTTTAGTCTAACGAAGAAGTTTATATCACGTGTCGCGGTGCATCATTTGGATGCCACCATTGACTGTTGGTTAGTTTTGTCCCCATCAAAGGTTTTGCCATCGAATTTTTTGGGTCCGCGTTTTGTCTACCGGTATAAGGTTGATTAATGGTATGATTCTCGCACATATATTAAATTATTAATTAATTTGAGTTATTTTTTTCTTAAAATTTTTAATTTATAATAATTTTTTAAAAAAATTATTAATGTTTCGATATTTTTAACATAAATAAAAAAAAGGGTTGATGAAAATATCATCAATGGCCTTACATGTACTTAAATCCTAACATTCATATGTTAGGTTGATTTTAATATCAATTTATTATGTGCAATCGTAAAATTATGCTCAATTGAATTGCATTAGAATTTTAAAAAATCTTATGCTAGGTTGATTTTATCAATTTATTCATGTTTGACAAAAAATTAAAATGATTTAATAATAAATCTCTCACATTGATAAAATTTACTATGTTACTTTTCTAATGCAATGGACTCAGAGTAATTAGAAATAGAAAGCACTAATATTATAATTTTTTAGACATCACCTACAATAAAGGTAGCTCAAACTTGAATCATTATTACATTGAATCAAGTCATATTCATAGGCACTTTCGTCTCTAAACTAAGAGGACTTCGCAGTTCGGTAATACATCTAAAATTTAAATCGATGTACATTCTTCATATTCGGGCAAGGGTCAAATCAAGTCAGGCTTGGGCCATGTCCTGAGCTTTACTACTTCTCTTTCTAATCAGCGCACAGCCCGTGGCATCGGCACCTCACAAATGGGGTGCGATATTTTCACCCCTCAAAAGTTGTATCTACACCCTCCTCTATTTGCACATCCCATAAAAAATTTAAATTTTTCTAATTTATTTTTAAACTTCACTTAATATCAAAAATATTCTTTTCTCCATCTTGCTAAGGTATGAGCCACCATATTAGCTCTTCTAAACAAAAGAAAATTAAGACCTCCTGTATCTTGGGTGAGCTTTCTTACTGTCTTCCACAAGAGGACCGACTGTAGCTGATAAAAGAGACCTAGAAAGATGCTGATCTCCATACATTAAAAATGCATATCCGTTTGGAAACAAAATGAACTGCTTCTATAATAGCAAAAAGATCTCTAATCTCTGCTCCCAAAGACCCACGTCGATACAGAGAAAATGATACTTTCACATGCCCAAAATGGTCTCTGGGAAGGACACCAACTCCAACATATATCATTACTGTTTGCACATCCAAATAAACATCCATTTTTTTTGGAACATAAGAACATCCATATTACTCATGCGTAATACTGGATATTTGAAAAGAACTGTTAATTTACGGTGTACATAAAATTTTTGAGGGGTGGAGATATTGCCACTCCCACAAATATCTGTTTGACACTTATATAACTATACAGCCAGCAACTTTATATAATTACACTCAACAAATGTTGAACAAATATTCTCAAATAAAAGGGTGCCACCCAATAATATTGAACAAAACTCAATCTATCTGTTTTGGTCGCTCAAGAGAATGTTTAGGGCAAATCATTTTGACCCAATTCAATATAATTGCTGCATTGACCTAACAATATGCGGCAACCTTGGACAGAAAACAAGGATATAGCTTTTATGTTATCTGTTAATGTCTAGAAGCAGTTGTTTTATAACAGGCATCTACCTCACATCTGATCAATGCAAGATGCAAATTCAAACATAACATGCAAAAGAGGTGCGCACATTGACAAGAAATGCTTAATCATCAAAATACACATCAAAGAAACAACCCATCTGATGCTTTCACAGAAATCCCTAGAATAATGTCAGTCGAAATTATACACCAGCTCTTGCTGTTTTTTTTTTTTTTTTTTTGGTTTGGGAGGTCTCAGCTATGGAAAGACTGCAGTTAGGCTGGCAAGTCATGTCATCTTCTCTTCTGTCACACCTAAGTCCTTCCTTGATCACAGTATTGAGCAAGCCTTTTGGGACTTCCTCTTCTTCTTCTTTTGCTTGGGAGGCTGGAGGACCACCTTTATCGCTGCATCGAAAACTGCCTTCACGTTCTGCAGTTAAATCACACGAATTTCATTAGTTTCCTCAAGTACAATATACCCGTATACACATACAAAGTTAAAGAGCAGAATATGCATACCTGCTGTGTCTTTGAACTACATTCAATGTAGGCAGGAGCTCCGATCAGTTTCCTCAGTTCCTCTCCCTATTGTGGAAACATAATCCAGAACACAATTTTGAAAGAACTTTGGATGAAGGACAAAATGCAGTGTACATAAAATAAATCATTAATGTCATGATTTTGTATTATTTACCTGACCAGTAGTGATGGGAACTGCACCAGGATGATCTACAAAGAACTGCTTATCATCTCGAAGATCTGCAAATGGTAAAGATCATATGAAATTTGAGGGGATCCTTAACGAAAAGACAATATTTCAGAACTAAAGGAAGTAGGTTAAAAAACAATGTTCTGAGATGACAACTTTCAGTCACCAACATAGATCAAAGTCGCAAAAAATCTTAAGTGAATAATGACCATAACATAATGAATGCTAGCTAGATGAGGAAAAACATGTTTTAAGTGAATGAGTAGGCACACATTAATAGAAGTAAATTTCACAACTTAATAGACGATGACACATTAGAAGTATAAGAATAATACACATTCATTGAACTTAAAATTGTAAAAGTTGAGCTTCTACAGAGTTGACTCCAAAGAAATGCATAATGCTAACAATATTTATCTTTCACAAGCTAAAAACCACTATCATTGAACAGACATCTTACAGGAGAATAGTGGAAATTGATGCCAAAATTAATCCGTTTGGCTAAGAACAAACAATCAATCAACACCACAGCAAAATTTACATAACCGTCCACTTCGAAAACCAAACTACATCGGAATGGAAGTGCCTTATTGTCTATTGTTGCCACCTTCAAAATAGACAATTAAAATAAAATACAAACAAACCAGCATTATGTCATGATTACAAAAATACCAAGATAAACACCGTCACTCAAAAATGCCCATGCTAGCAATGACAGTGATACAACTGTGAAACCACGCACGTCTACGTGTCAGAATTCAGAAAGAAGGATTATAACTCTAACTTAGTGACATCACATAACGTGTCCTGATATCATATCCCCAAGTAAGTGGATGCAAAACCAGTCACCATCCACCACAAATACAAGACTAGCCACGAACACTTAATAAAGAATGTCATCCTAACTAACAATAACGAAATAATGAAGGCATACCAAGTTTCGTTCCAACAAGAATAACTGGAACACCCGGAGCATAGTGCCTCAATTCCGGAATCCACTGCAACAAAAAGCAACCAGACAAACAATCAATCGCGACACATATTTGCCTCCAACTCACACCAAAACAAATTCGTCGTCTCAAGACAAGACCCCATAGACAACTCAAAACCTTCTTGGCAACATTTTCATAGCTGGCCTTGCTGATGAGAGAAAATGCAAGAATAAAAACATCCGCTCCACGGTAGCTCAATGGCCTCAATCTGTTGTAATCCTCCTGACCTGAAAAAACAACTCAAACCCTAATCACACAACCTCTCAAACTAACAAATCAATCAATCAGCGGAAAAAAAAAGAGATTCGAAACTCACCAGCAGTATCCCACAATCCTAAGTTAACAGTGCTCCCATCCACAACCACATTTGCACTGAAATTGTCAAACACAGTTGGCACATAGTCCTGTTTTTTCCAAATCATGAAATTTCAACGCCGTAAAACGGCCACCAAAAACAAGTCAATTAGTCATTTATATTTCAATGTTGGATACCAAAAACAGACGAAATCGCAACGAAATCTCTAACAAATCGACGAACCTGATCTGAGTACACAAGCATTATAACCCCTAAATAATTCAAACTATTCCAAGTATAATTTATAACCCGACCCGAATTTGATATATCCAGGACCAATTGCGAATGTGGTAAAATTTTCCAAAAACAAACTAATTCTATATATGATCATAAAACGAACAAAAGAAAAAATTAATTACTTAACTAAGCCGGAAAAGAAAAAGATAACGGAAGTAACGGACCGTCGGGAAAGTGTTGCTGGTGTAGGAAATGAGCATGCAAGTTTTACCGACGGCGCCGTCACCGACCGTCACGCACTTTATGAACCTGGACGCGCTCATTTTTCAACAAGCAAGATCGCTCGCTCTCCCTGTCTTTGGCTCTGGTTCTTGTTGTTGGTGTTGGTTTCCGAGCAATGCCTTAGTTGGAGGAGTTGTTGTTGTTCAGAATTTGCTCATGAGTATGAGTTTAAGTTGGAGTCGAGAATCGAAGTAGGAGCTGCTGCTGGCTGGTCCAGAACCCTAATTATCTGTTTTGCTGCAGAGAGAAGAAGAGAGAACAGAGAGAGACCAAAGAGAAGCGAATGAGGAAGCAACAAAAGAAAATCGGAGAAAAAAAAAAAAAAATTGGGAGAGAGAGAGGGCCAATCAGAGAAAGGGAAGGGACGGGAAGGGAACAATTTGTTTGCTTTGCGGTTGAAACGTTAGCTGACCTAGCAAAGACAACCTTTTGCCAGCTATTTGTCCAACAACTCCTTATCATCATTTACCACGTCCATATTCATTTTTTGCCATTTTATATATTCTTGTTGACGATGATGATGACGTTGATGATGATGCTAAGATGTTTTTCTAAATTTTAATATTGAAAATATGATTGAAAAATAATAAAAGGACCGTAAAAATTTATAATTTAGAGTTGTTAATACAGAGAAAATGACCGAATCCATTTAGTGAATGATTTATATAGGATCTAATGAATGTTTTATGTAGGCAAAAATAAACAAGTGAAAGAGGATAAAAGTATAATTAAAGGATAAATATCTTACATTTGAGATTGTGGACAGAGAGATGGTGAGACTTGAGAATTTTATTTGATAACTAAGTGATTAGTGATTACAAAGATGATTCTCATACTAATTTTCAAATGACATTCTCGACTGAAATGCGTCGTGCCTTTTATAGAGAAAACAAAGTTTATTTCTTATACATGAGAGTGATCAGTTGTTCTAAATTATTAGAATTATTAGAGAGAATTTAAGTTGTATGCTTGTTTTGACATGTACAGATTATATATTGTCGTTTTTTGTCTTAGATTTTGACATGTATAGAACATGTGTAAGCAATGTGATTAAAATAGTTACCTTGTTGTATAGAAATGGTTTTGATATCTAGGTCACATATTGTCATTATTTATTTCTTATATGTAAAGTTCAAATATAAGTAATGTAATTTATATAGTTACTTCTTATTGTATAATACTAGAGTTTGACTTGAATCATCAACTTGACATTTTAGGTCATGTATTGTCGTTATTTGTTTTTGACATGTCCAATGCATGTATTGCTAATAGCAAATTAATATTAATTTTGAAAATATGATTAAAAATAATAAAAAAAAAAGATTATTGTAAAAATTTATAATTTAGAGTTGTTGATATGAGAGAATTTAAGTTGTGTGCTTGTTTTTACATATACAGATTGTATATTGTCGTTTTGTCTTTAATTTTGACATGTACAAAACAAGTATAGTTAATATGATTTAAGTTGTTACCCTTATCTTTTAAAAATGGAATTTGATATCTAAGACACGTATTATCGTTATATGTTTTTTATATATAAAGTTCAAGTATAAGCAATATGATTTATATAGTTACTTTTTGCAATATAATAGTGAGGTTTGACTTGCATCATCAACTTAACATTTTAGATAACGTATTGTCATTATTTATTTTTCACATATCCGGTTCATGTAACTCTTATCGTACAACAATGGGATTTAAACTGAATCGTCAACTTGACTTATCCAGGTCACGTATTATTGTTATTTGTGTTTGATATGTCTTGTACAAGTATAGCTACTTGTATGTTATATAGTAGTGGGATTTTGAATTGAATCATTAGCCCGACATATGCAAGTCACGTATTGTTGTTATATCTTTGTTTTTGACATGTCCAGTTCAAGCATAGCTAATGGAATTTAAATAGTTACTCTCATTGTATAATAGTGAAGTTTGAATT
The DNA here is from genome assembly GCA_022984855.1 of Dimocarpus longan. Classification (NCBI taxonomy): domain Eukaryota; kingdom Viridiplantae; phylum Streptophyta; class Magnoliopsida; order Sapindales; family Sapindaceae; genus Dimocarpus; species Dimocarpus longan. Next base: position 1,502,633 of record CM041018.1, read on the forward strand.
GAATCGTATGGATTTACTTACATTTAATGGTCATTTTTGTTTGGATTATTAAAATGAAAGTCCAAATCAAATATTGATAATATAATTCAAATAGTTATAAATTATTAAAATGAAAAGTCCAGGCCAAGCACCGCACCACATTATGTAGAATTACTCTTAGGATATAGGTGTGGGATTTGTTACTCGACTGCGTATAGTCATTCCTACAACATAAAGATAAGATTTGAACTCTACCGTCAATACATAGGGAGTTAAGATTTAAATTCCATCATCAATACAAAGAGAGAGATGCACATGAGAATGAGATGTAGTGGTGGTACATAATTTTTGTTTAGATTATTAAAAGGGAAATCTCATCGATTTTAGATTATTAAAATGGAAATTCATATATCAAATTTTGATAATATAATTCAAACAGTTATAAATTATTATATAGAAGTGGGATTTGTTGCGTGATTACATATGGTCATTTTTACAACATAAAAAGGTAAGATTCGAATTCCATGATAATATAAAGGGAGAGATGCACATGAGAATGAGATGTAGTGGCAGTACACAATTTTTTGTTTAGATTATTAGCAGGGAAAGCTCACTGATTAACTTTATGTTGGGGGGAGAAATTTCTCCTTACGAAAAAACAAAAGTGACAAATGATTGTAATTTACCCACTTCGGGTACAGAGAAAAAAAAATCACATATTCCAAAGATTCCGTTGAAAATACGACAATGTTGACAAGAAAAATAGTCTAAAAATAAGAGTCTTTTTAAGTTCAAAATTGTTTTTTATTATTGAATTACATGTTTAACATTAACATACTATGTGAGATTTTGTTTATTGTTGTAACCACGACTGTACTACTACACACAAATATGATTATGTTCATCTAAAGTTGCGACTTAAATTTCAATTGTAATGTCAATTTATTTATTTATTATTTAATTTGAGAGTGGAAATAATATTATGAAGTTTTAAAAATGCTATGATAATGTCTCGAAATTTAGATTAGGAACAAATAATTGATTCCATGTCAAAACATAAATTAAAGTCCTAATTTTTCGAAAAGAAACTGCATATTGAATTGAAAAGAGGTTTATCTAAACCAACATCAATTATAACTTATTTAATATAAATATTTACTCTTATAATTAAAAAATAATTGTTCACATAGTTTAAATATCTAATCAGAAAATATCTATTATTGTAAAAATAGAAATATTTTTCACACGTGCTTCGGTATATCTCTTCTCATAATCGAAGATGTATACTCTTAAAAAAATAAGTTAAAATTATTTATATATTTAAAATATACACTTTGATATTTGAATTTCTTCATAACACTAGATGAGAAGTTATCAACCATTTGAGCTAGACGGGATGTTAATTAAAGTTATAATTTTGATGTAATAATAGGCCATTACATTTTTTTTTTTTTTTTTACATATATAAATAAAGCCGTTACATCATACATGTAATTTATTGGATAATTATAACATGTTTATGTAACCCAAAAAGATAAATAATAATAATAATTGACTATGTTTTGAATAAGACAAAAAAAAGGGGGACCCAAATCAACGTGCCTGGCGGTGTCAATCCATGATTATTCTTCAAAACACTATTTTAAGAAGTTCACAGAATCTTTTAACATACGTGCTTCATTGAGCATCGACGCAAGACTTTATTTGCCTGAAAATAAAGTGAAGATTATATAGGCAAGCATCAATTTAGACTAAATTAGAATTTAATTAATAGATATGGTCAGATGGAATTTAATGGAATACCTCCAGAGAGTTGGTGATTTCAATTCCGCTAATTACGCAAATTTTAAGTTCCAAAATTTTAACTGTAATTTGGTCATGCACACACATGGCAGGATTTTGGTACTATAGGCTACTAGCTCCATGTGCTTTTGGCTTCTCACTCACCAACCCTCCAACTAAATCACTTTAAGTTTATTTAAATTTGGATTTTGTTTTTGGTAGTGTTAAGGGAAATGATTAATCGAGGATGTATTATGTAAATGCCAAGTGTCTGTTTTAGAAAAATCATAAATAATCATAAAATCTCACCAAAGTTAACAATATAATACTCCAAAGTTAGTGATTTAATCGAGGCATATAGGTGGTGGATTGAATTATAACCAAACATTGTATGGGTTCAATCAAAGATAAAGGGACAATACACGAGCATCCTTATGATGGGCTCTCCCACAACAATGACCTATCAAAATGACCAACACAATATAAATACGAAGATGGAATCCAATGAATACTAACCTTATATTATTTATATTGGAAACGGCTCAAATGAGCTTAGGTACAAAAAGATAGGAGAATCTAGTCTTCTAGGAGAACAACCATAGATGAGAGAGAGCAATTTAGAGTGCATTTCTTGTTTTTGAGCAATAAATTACCGAGTTAACTTATAAACTAATTTGAATATTAAAAAATTATCATTAATAACACTGCTAGTTAGATTTCTCTTTTAAGTCTATGAATCTCTCATCGTTAGTAAATCAAGTTTTAAAAATATAACAGAGACACATCATCCTTAAATACGAGTGATTAAATATTTCGTTTGACTTTAAGAGGTTAAAGATTTAAATATCATATTTATATAATTAAAATATAAAGTATAAATATAAATCTTCTCTTATAGGTAGTTATATTCTGATTTAGTAGCTATGAAAGTCTTTTATATTTAGAAAAAAAAAAAAGAAAACAAAACACAAACAAAGGGATTGTAATTAGACTCAACTGTTAAACCACTTTTCTTCAAATCCAATAAGATTCTCCATGTCATGTCCTTGGAGTTGACATTTGTCAACAATGTTTCAAAAATTTGAAGCCTAAACCGAGAGAAGAAAGAGAAGACTATAGGATTTTGTTTGGTGGGCTGGCAGGGTGGCTCTAACTAGCTGTTTTGAGCCATGGTCAAAGATCCACCAGTTGGCTGGGCCCAGTTTCTCTACTTGATTTTGTCCCTCCAAACCTCCAAGAACAATGTCAAAACAGCTGTCTTGAAACAAAAAGCCATCTCATCTAATGACTGATTTTAAATATACTTTATTTGTTTCAGCCAAGAAGACGATGCTTAATGCATACGTACACCAATCAGATCAACAGCTCGTGAAATGACAAATAGTCGAAGCCATGTTTTAATACATACGTCAAAGACCATTGTATTGGCTGATTTATTGTAGTCATTTGTGGTTTGTTTCATCAATCATCCTCTCTGTTGATAACTTGACATAATAAGACTTTAAATGAAAGTGAACCCATGTTTGAATGGCGATCAAAAACCAACTTCAAAAAGTTCCGTGAATTTTCAAATTAGCATGAAAAACTGAAAATAGTTTTTCCAATATCATCATCAATGTTTGCAAATAAAATTAAAAATGAAAAATAATAATTTACCATATTCATTCGCATATATTAATCATCTTAAAAAGCTTAATTCAAATTTTCAATGCTATTTCAAAAATACATAGACCATTGGTTTGCAATATTTGTTTTCCTGATAGCAACCAATCATGCTATCATTGCAAAAAAATAAAAACAAAAACAAATAGTTTAAATTTCAAAAAATAAAAGTTTAAAAAAAACTCAAAAAATCGTTTCATTAAAGCAAATCAAACAATTAAATTTTATTCTGGTAGTTTGGTGGGGGTGGCTCAATGGTAAGCGACCCCACTCCCCTTCCCTCGTCTTGGGTTCAAACCAACATACATCCCTATAAATCAATGTGTGGACAATTCTCAATTGTTTCCTTCCACCTGGAGCCTTTGTCTTAGATTTTTTATCGAAAGAGTCCAATAGATTAATATTGGTTATGTAATATATACTTGTAATATACCCAAAAAAAAAAAAAAAATCTAATAACAACCAACTAGACCAAAATAAACTTTGAAATATTAAAGACAGTGAAAGCTACTTTGAAAACTCTATGTAACTGTAACCGTTTGAACCCATAATTTTATTAATAGAGATGTCGAATATAAACTGTTTGTTTGTTTTCGTCTTGTCTACTATCACAAGATTTAAATTTTGTTATTTTATCATTTTATGTATTATCTAATTTGATTGGCTGTATGCCTGAATCATATAAACCCATAATTTTATTGATTGCAGAGTGGGGCGTCTTATTGCTTGAGTTATAATCCTGATAATAATAACTGTTTGCAAGTGACAGTTGGGGATGGTGCATGATCCCATGAGATGATTGATGATGTAGCTGCTACATTTGAAATATTAAAAAAAGGAAAGCCACTTTGAAAAGTCTATATAACCTTTTGAATCCATAATTTTATGTGGTAATTTCACAAGCCAACTAACTTCCAAATGAAGCACTCGTTTTTAGCCCAATCAAAAAAAAGAAAAAAAAAAAGAAAAAAAAAAAGAAGTTTTTGTCCACTCAAACAAACCACTTTCACTCTATATACCTTTTTTTTCCCAAAATACCCCTAAGTAAAAAAAAAAAATTGAAATGATTTTTTTACCCTTAGTCTAAATTATCAAACTAACCTTCATTCTTCCTTCTACCTTTCTTCAAAACTCTAAAATAACTTTCTTGTCCTTAATCTAAATTACCAAACTAATATTTCTTATTTTTTCTACCTTTCTTCTTCTTCCATTGAAGCTTCTTCATTCAATTTTTTTTTTTTAATTTTTATGTTCACAGTACTTAGTTAAAGTTGTGTAGACTAATTGTTGTTGTGAGTCCAATTATATTAGGTGATTTAATATAGCAACATAAGATTGCAGGTTAGAAAATAATTTTTTTTCCAAAAAATGCAACACACGCGTGATAGAATGGGCTCTTGATATGGGTGGTCCACCTGTGACATGATGGGCTATTGTCACGGGTGGACAACCTGTGAAAGGAGTCTTTCTTGTCACAGTGGTTTTGGATTTTGATGAATTTTCCTCATTTTTCTTGCTTTTAAGGATCCTAAAATGATCTCTCTATTGTGGAAAATGATGATCTTCAGTGGACTGAGTCCTATAAGTTACAAATTATGACTTAATTGTCACTTTAGTATATGGAATGTCATTAGATGACTATATACTACCCAATAATGTCCTCACTTAGTAGCAATTTGATCAAATGTGGTTATAATATTTATCAGTAAATGTTTAAGGGCTTGATTTTGTGATTTTAGGATCTTTAGGATACTTAAAAACTAAAGAATGGGAGAAAATCCCCTAAAAATAAACACATCGACATGAAGGGTTATTATCACGGATGGTCCACCTATGACAGAAAGGATTTTATCTATTTTTTCTTGTTTTTAAGGATCCTAAAATGATCTCTAAACGTTGAAAATAATGTCCTTCATTTGATTGGATTCTATAAGTTACGAATTATCACTTAATTTTCACTTTGATATGTGGGATGTCATTAGATGACTATATATTATCCAATGATGTTCACACTTAATGCAAATTAGATGAACTGTGGTTACAATGTCCATTAATGAATGTCTAAATGCTTTATTTTGTTATTTTGAGACCATTTAGGTTTATAAAAGCAAGAAAAATTGATATAATCCCCTATTATGGATATTTTTGGGGTCACTTAAATTGGTTAATAAAAGCCCAAGACTGATATAGTAAAATTGTCTAATAGACCAAAACCTAGCTCACAAAATGACCAGCTCATCAAGCAACCAACTCGCGAACTCAGGTTCTTAGCTCTCTGCATGTTTAGTTCGTGTAACCAAGCTCATAGTCCACAAACTTTAGATATTCTAGCTCGTAGAAGCGAGCTCTTTGTATGTCATTGCAGCTTTCAGGTCGCAGGTTAACTGTAGTCAAAATGACACCACAAACTTCTTCCTCTTCCTACTCTTCTTTTTCTCTACTATTCAACTCCATTTACAGTTTGGACTTCAAAAACTCGGTCAATCGAATCCAGACGTCTACATTTTGGTGCTAGAAGGAGAGGCCTAAATTGCAGTTCCATCATCTTCATTCGTGATTCCAAAGCATTTATACAAGACTTTATGGCTAGAAGAACAACAATCAGAAGCTCTGATACAGCAGCTGATCAGCTATACGAGCAAATGAACGTCCCCACGAACGGTGCTACTACAGGTATGCCTTTATTGGCCCCTCACTAGTCAGCATTAGTAGTCATTGTGGTCGACAACCTACGAGAATGGCACCAATGACAGGAGATGCTAAAAGACACAGTGCGTTCAACTAGCAAACGTAGTTAGGATGTTGGTGCAGACCCAAGCATAAAACATGTCAAGACCCAAGACTGCCACTCCCAGACCACCTATCAGGGAGGTATTGCAACCTGTTGATTCAGCTCGCTTATTCAATTCACGGTCGAGAACTGAAGGTCGCCAAACCAGTGTAAGAGAAGATGACCTATACCCTATGAGATTGAGATAAAGGTAAGCCAGGATGAGAGTCGTTTTGTGGAGAATAGCCGCGATAGAGTTTGGGCCACATCTCGGTATAATGACGAAGTAAATAATCAACGGCATCCAGGGTCATACCGACTCGATGATATCCCAAGGGCTATTTAAGGGTATATATCAGACTGTCACTCTTCAGGTCACGAGCCCACAGATGAATATAGACCTCAGGACCTAAGGATAGAAGAGCTTCTTTAAAGGGTTCAGCAGCTCGAGGCACACCTTAGCACTTCGGACTAATGTGATCAATATGGAGAGAAAACCCCATTCACCAGGGAGATTGAGATGCGACTTTTCCCCCGGCGATTAACGGTCTCCAATATCCCTCAGTATGTTAGGGATAATGACCCCTATGATCACCTAGATACATTTAACGTCCAAAATGGACATACAAACGACTGATCCTTTGGTAAAATGTCGTGTCTTCCCGGCCACTTTTGGAGACATTCCACGAAATTGGTTCAAAAACCTCCAATTCTGCAGCATAAATAGTTGGGAGGAATGTTACTAAAAGTTTATTAGCTAGTACAGAGCCTTGAGGAGGCAGCTCGCACCATTTTGTTACCTCGCCACAGTTTTCCAAAGTCAAAACAAACTGTTGAAAGACTACATTAATAAGTTAAGACGCGAAGCTAGTAATGTAGAAAACCCTTCAGACTAAAGCATCCTAACAACAATCTCAGCTGGACTTCGTAAAGATGGAAAACTTTATGAAAGTATTTACAAATCTCCAGTGAATGACCTGGGCAAGTTCTATGAGCTAGTTGCTAAGAAAATCAGGTGGAAAGAAGCTTTCAGCCTCAAATAGTCCAGTTAGAATAACGAAACGGGCACTTCCAACCAATCCAAGAAAAGAACCAATGGTGGGAACGGAAGCAGGGGTTGGAACGACAGATCAAATAACCAGGTCGCCAAAAAAACCAAGAGCAAGCGACCTCAGCGTATAGGTCGTTATGATCACTACAACATTCTATCAGACAGATAAGACATGATTTTTGAGACAGAAAAGCATAGGGAGGACTTCAGGAAGCCTAAACCCATAAGGATTCCTCCTTGCTCTCGGGACTAAGGCAAATTCAGCGCATATCACAATGAAGTTGGGCATAACACTTCAAGACGTTGGGCGCTAAAAGATGCAATTGAAGATTTGATCAAAAGAGGTCGCTTGAGAGATTATATAGTATGACCAGCAACCTCTTAACCTCAACAGCATCGACCTCAACAACCTGCACAGCCAATACAGCATCCCCAACCAGCTCCTGAACAAGGGCATGAGCCCGCTGTGAGAGCTATCTTCATAATACATAGCAGTCTTCACATCGCAGGTACCTCTGACAGATCACATGAGTGATATGTGCGAGAGACGAATCATGGTTTGCCCACAGTCACAATGGGATAGTAGGACCTACAAAGAAGACGATAATGACCTCAAGTGATATCATTTTTACCGAAGAAGATGTCAGATAAGTGATATGGCTGCACAATGATGCCCTAGTTATTCAGGCTAAAATCAACAACGCTGAAGTGCGGCGTATCATGGTAGACACGGGGAGCTCAGTGAACATTATGTATAAAGAGTATTTTGACCAGATATGACTGATGGTAGAACAGCTGAAACCTTCCTTAGAGTCTCTTTACGGCTTCACCGGAGATGTCGTCACTCTAGTAGATCAGATCAGATTGCCTCTCACCCTTAATGACTCGAACAGTTAGGCAACCGTGTTGGTAAATTTTCAAATAATTGACTGTCCTACGGCATACAATGTGGTCCTAGCAAGACCGACGATGAACGATATAGATGTGGTCACTTCTAGTAGGACTTTCACAGTGAAATTTTCAACTCCTAATGAGATAGATTGTGTGTAGGGCGAACAACACCTGGTCAGATGCTGTTACGAGAATGGAGTCAAGTTGGGAATCAGGGGAAAGAAAGTGAACGTGGTTTCAGGGGGTGAACCACGTGTTATGAGCGAGAAGGGGGTGAGACACAACCTCGACCTATGCGAGGTAGATGAGAACAAAGCTACTAGGCCTGTAGAAGAGCTAAAAGATATCCATGTCAGCGAGGTAGATTTTGAAAGATGCCTCAAGCTAGGACGAGGTCTGACTCCGGAATCAAAGTCCCAGCTCGTCAACTTTCTTAAGGCGAACTTGAATCTCTTTGCTTGAAACCATGAGGACATGGTGGGGATAAATCTCGAGGTCATGATGCATAAACTAAACATTGACCCTATCATAAACCAGTTTGCCAAAAAAGAAGGCCTATGACAACAGAATGCTACGCCGCCTTGAAAGAGGAGGTAGATAAGCTGCTAGCGAATAAATTCATCTGTGAAGTTTGCTACCTAGTCTGGGCCACTAATCTCGTGTTAGTAAAGAAAAAGAATGAGAAATTGAGGACTTGCATCGACTTCACAGACCTAAATAAAGCTTGTCTCAAATACAGCTTCCCACTTACCTTAAATTGACCAACTTGTGATGCAACTGCTGGTCATTAGCTCTTAAGCTTTATGAACCCTTACTCGGGCTACAATTAAATAGCTATGAGCCCAGAGGACGAAGAGCACACATATTTCATTACAGATCGCAGCCTATACTACTATAAAGTAATGCCTTTTGAATTAAAAAATGCAGGGGCGTCCTACCAACATTTGGTCAACATGATGTTCAAATAACAGATTGGGAAGACAATGGAAGTATATGTAGATGACACGCTGGTAAAATTTAAGTAGGTGGTAGACCATGTACGCGATCTAGAAGAGACATTCCAAATGTTGAGAAGCTACAACATGAAGCTGAACCCTCTCAAATGCGCATTTGGAGTAGCTTCCCGAAAATTCCTCTATTTCATGGTGAACGATAAAGGAATTAGGGTCAATCTTGAGAAGATCAAGGCGCTGATTAACATTAGATTCCCCAATCGAATCATGGTCGTATAGAGCATTAGCAGTCAGGTCGCAACTCTAAGTAGATTCATTTCCAAGGCTACTGACAAGTGTATCCTTTTCTTTGATGTGCTGAAGAAGGCTAAGAACTTCGAGTAGACGGAGCGGTACGACATTGTATTTCTACAGCTGAAAGATTATATGGATCGAGCTTCACTCCTATCCTAAAGGAATGAAAAAAGCTCATCATATATTTTGGGGCATCTCAACATGTCTTGAGCGTAACTTAGGTGCAAGAAGATGACAGAACACAGCTGCCTGTATATTATATGAGTAAGAGGCTGCTTGATGTTGAGGTCAGGTACACGCAGATGGAGAAATTGGCCCATTGCCTGATGGTTGCATCTAGAAAGCTACGCCCATATTTTTAAGCTTGTAAGATTGAAGTCCTCACTCAATACCCTCGGAGGCAAGTCCTTCAAAAGTCAGACATTTTAGGCCGATTACTCAAATGGGTGGTAGAGTTTGCGTAGTTCAACATTGAGTTTAAGCCAAGATTGGCAATCAATCAAGGCCTAAGCTCTGACAAACTTCATTGCAGAATTTATAAGACTCGTAGAAGAGGAAACTGAATGCTTCGAAGTCCCTATCTAGGAGTTATATATAGATGGGTCATTCAACGAGTAAAAAGTTAAAGCTGAGGTGCTATTAATTAGTCCGGAGGGTATAAGATTTTTTGTGCACTAAGGTTCGGCTTCCAAGCCACTAACAATGAAACCGAATATAAGGCACTGCTGGCAGGCCTACGCTTGGCAAAGGAAATGCGAACTGAGAGATTGAAAATTTTTAGTGATTCACAGCGCGTGGTCTGCTATATTTCGGGGGAATATAAGACGAGATGATCCAAAATGGTTGTATACCTCGAGAAGGTTCAGAAGCTGCTGGCCACCTTCCATAAATACGAGGTAAAACAGATTCCACGAGTTTAAAACTCATATACAGACGTATTAGCTCGCCTGGCCATAACCCGTGATACAGACTTTTAAGGGGCTATCCTAATAGAGTTTTTGCAGACCCCAAGCACAGAAGAGGGAGATTCAGTGATGGTCATAGTTGTCCAGCCAAACTCTTGGATAAGCCCAATTATAGCCTATTTACAGGATGAGAAACTGCCAAGTGACAAGCTAGACGCACGTCACCTGTGAGCTAAAGCAGCTCGATATTGCATATATGATGGCATGTTGTACAAAAAGTGGTTCTCAGCTTCGCTTCTTAGTGCATTGATGGTCAAGATTATGAGACCATACTGAAGCAGATACATGCTGGTCATTGTGGAAATCATGTCGGGAGACTCTTTCTAGCTCAAAAAGCGCTCCGATAAGGATTCTACTGGCCTACAATGAAACAAGACACCATCAGCCTAGTAAAAAAATACGACAAATGGCAAAGGTTCGCCAAGGTTTCGCGAGCTCCGCCAACTTATCTCCAACAAATAGTGAGCCTTTGGCCATTTGCGATACGGGGAATGGATCTAATTGGGTCCTCACCAACAGGTCGAGAAAATTACAAGCACGCTGTGATTACGGTGGACTACTTTACAAAGTGGACAGAAGCTAAGGAGTTGGTAGAGATCTCCACCACAAAAATATAGAAGTTCTTGGGGAGCAATATTATCTATAGGTTCGGAGTCCCCTAACAAATCGTAACAGACAATGGGACCCAATCAACAATGACCAATTTATCAAGTTTTACAATGATCTGAACATTATCGAGAGCTTCTCAGCTGTAGACCATCCATAACCCAACGGTCAGATCGAGGCTGTGAACAAGATAATCAAGTAGACATTGAAAACCAAGTTGGAAGCCAAGAAAGAAGTACGGGTGGACAAATTACAGAAAGTACTATGGGCATACAGAACCACAGCTCGCAGCTCCACCAATGAAATGAAAGCTATGATCCCTTCTCAATGGTATATGGAATGAAAGCTATGATTTCAGCTGAACTGGAAGTGACCTTGCAGCGAGCAACAACCTTCAATCCAAAGGTTAATGACCACCTGCTTGTTGCTAACCTTGACCTTCTCGAAGAGACAAGAGAAGCAACTCGCCTAAAAGTGGCTATCTACCAACGAAAGGTTACAAGATATTATAATAGGAAGGTCCGAGTCCGACGCTTCAACATCGGCGACCTCGTACTACAACTAGTCCTACTTGGAGCTCGTAAAGTTAATGACGTCGCTTGGTCCAAATTGGGAAGGTCCATATATTGTTAAAGAGGATTTCGGTAACGGGGCATACCACCTGACAAAAATGAATAAGGCTGAGGTTCGGTGAGCTTAGAACGTCGAACACCTCCGCCTATACTTCCAATAATTTTGTACATATACTTTTGATTCAATGCTCAATTGTCCATATTTCAAATATTAATTTATTATTGAATGACTTCCTTACTGTTGTCTTTATTAAGTGCTAATTTATTACGCAGCTTACAAGAATCGTGTTATGTCAACAGCTCCGTACATAGCTTGCAAGAATTGTACTATGTCAACGAGCCTCACATCTATTACATAGCTTGCAAGAATCGCGCTGTGTCAACAGCTCCATACATAGTTTGCAAGAATCACGCTATGTCAACAAGCTCCATATCTATTACATAGCTTGCAAGAATCACGTTGTGTCAATAGCTCCATACATAACTTGTAAGAATCACGCTATGTTAACGAGCTCCATAACTATTACACAGCTTGCAAAAATCATGTTGTGTCATTCAGCTCCATATAAAGCTTGCAAGAATTGCCTTATGTCAATGAGCTCTATATCTATTACACAGCTTGCAAGAATCGCGCTATGCCATTGAACTCCGATTTGTTATAAAACTCGTAATTAATCGCGTTGTCGATAAGCTCGAATCTATAACATAACTTGCCATAATTCACAGTGGTATCGATTTACAATCTACTGGGCATATCTCAGATGATTTATCAAAATTATAATTTGAGAGCTACAGCGCATCAGAGATAGCGACCTTATGAGCTCGTATCAGGTTTGATTACCATTTATTTTTAAATGAATTATTCTTCAATTTGCAGGAAATGTAAATATTTAGAAAGAAAACCGAAGCAATAGAAATACGGCAAAGTTAAAAGCAAATTGAAGTCAATAATACCTCAACATGAGGGTTCGTTTATTACAAAAAACAACCTTGCAAAATGAGATGAATCTAATATAAAATCATGAAAATTTTTTGAAGGCCCATCTCGGGGACGCCTACTCTAAGCCCTCACCCTGAGTTACATCATATAAGGTCGATTCTAGGGTGCGGCAACCTAGGTTGGCTCTTTCTAGGAGACCTTACCCTGAAGAGCTACAACTGGAGCAACTAGGGATTAAGAGGCTTCCTTTTTTAATCTGACCACCTTTGCAAGCCACTCCTTGCTAAAGTACGAAAAGTCCAACTCGAGGTGAGAAAGCCACGACGTGTAGAGGAAATTACCAGCAGTCTTTGACTCAACTTTTTCCCTGACCTTGGTAACTTCTTCTTTGGCAATAGCGACCTCTCTCTCAGCAGTTTCAGCTCACTGCATGGCCTCGTCCACCAGCAGATTTAGCTCGCTCTATGGTTTCTTCAGCTCGCCGTGCGGTCTTCCCCAGATCATTCTTAGCCTATTCTAATTCTTCTTCGCTCTTGAGATACTTGGCATAAATTTGTGACCTTGTACTCTCTTCGCGAGCTAGAACATCCTCGTCGTTATTCCTAACATCTTGAGCATTCCTCAACTGAGTCTGAAGGAGTTGCTCTAACCTCTTGGCTCCCGCGATCTCTCTAGACATGAAGGAAAGCTCTTCTCTCAGTTTCTCCTTCTCGATCTCGAGCTTCTCATTCTCGCTCTTAAACTTCTCATTTTCTTCCTTGAGGACCAGAACTTTTTGCATCTGCTTCCTAATCCCCATGATGGACTGAAATGCAACAAGTCAGTATTCAAAGCAAGAAAAAGCGGAAGCATTGGAGATTACCGTCAATTAATTACAAATAACCTAAATAGATAAACAATCGTTGCTTAGGTTCTTTTTGTCCAAGAATTTGGCAGAGGCCTCCAAGAATGTAAGTAGATCCTTGAGTATAGCATCAAGATAGAGCTCTCTAGGAAAATCCTTGGACTATGTCTTAGCTTGAAGTGTAACTCTTCTCTCCGTGACCTCGAGCTGCTTGCCTTTGTCAGCTCGCTATTGCTTGGTCAGAGGATATTGTCCCATTATTTTCCTTTTTACTCTTCTGCTTGGGACAGCTGGAGCCTTCGCAGTTGGAGCCTCACCGATGAGAGCTCTCACCTGCTTATGTTCAGCTTCGACTGCTTCTAGCTGCTGAGTGGGGGCCTGAGCTTCTGAAGGTCCCGGAGCCAATTCAGAAGTGGTCTCCTCAACAAGGGCCGAGGCTGCAGGAGCTGTGGGTTGGCAGGTCGAGGCTTAAGGCGCTGGACAAGAGGAAAATTTACCATTGTTAGAGTCACTTGAGATAGGCAGAGACTGAAAACCTAAGCTCATGCTTAAGATGGTAGGTGCTAACAGCAATGAACCCCCGAGGTGGATGGGTCGTATGATTGTTAATGGAAGGCTGCATGATTTGGCAGTCTTTAGGAAAGTGGTACTTTAAAGCTATTCCCCCCAGCTTATCATACTTCAGTTTTGAGGGGTGGTGAGTAAACACCTTGTGACATCGCCTCTCATCAACAGTCAGATGGGCCAAGATAGGGTTAGCTCGAGCTATGGACTCACTAGCCATCTCGTCGCTCGAAAAAACCACCTCAACAGTGCAAACTTCCTTTATATCATGACCTTCCAAGCCGAAAGAATCATTGTCTCCTACTTTGTGTGACCGGTGATTGGAACCTAAAGACATCTACTTGTAAAAAAAGGAATAATCAGGTCTCTACATACAGACCATGACTATATATCTAAATTTCCTATTTTTCGTAGAATATCTTAAATCTACAAGTCACAAACATCACACATATCATTAAAGGCATGAGGGGCTCGATTTACAATTTAAATGACCTATAAGCTAATGACTTATGAAGGTTTTATCCTATAGCTCGCATGTAAATAGTAAACAGCTCGCAGAAAGCAAGCCAACAAGATCCAATCAAAAGAAAATGAAGAGTCACGATGAAGAAAAAACATTCAACAACAAGAACACAAAAAGAACAAACCAACACCAAACCCAGAAAAAGTGCAGCATCTAGACTAGAAACGAAAACCAAAGATCGAAAGAAGGATTAAAGGGACTTACAGTTAGCAAAGCAGAACAAGAGGTGATGATCTTCAACGAGTCCGGATCTCTGGAAATGCTAATGCAGAAACTTGAAGTGAGACGAGAGCGGGAGAAAAAGAAGATATGGTGGCATCTGGGTTTTGAAAATGACAGAGTGGAGTTGAAAGTAACTAGGTCTCCACTTTATCTAAGAGCGTGACACTAAAACCCCAGTTGTTAGATTTGGTGGCTCACTAACCGCCTTAGATCTAGTAGTGCAGTGCGAATTACGAGATTTTATCATCATGCACCGTCAGTTGGAAAACGTACGCATTAAATACGCACAGATCGAGATATGTAGACTTTATGACAGCCTAAAAAGTCACCACGAATCCAGAGATAAGGTAGAATTTGAAAAGGCAGCGCAGCAAGCTCCACATGTCAGCTTTTACTAGCGAGCTATTAGCTTTCATTCCGCAGATTGCACCGAGAGTTGAAGAGCTGATGTTATGAGTATTTTTGGGGTTATTTAAATGGGTTGGTAAAAACCAAGACTGATCCAGTAAAATTGCCCAATAGACCAAGGCCTAGCTCGCCAAATGATTAGCCTATCAAGCAATCGGCTCGCAAATTTAAGTTTTCAACTCTCTGCATGTTTAGCCCGTGTAACCGAACTCACAGTCCACAAACCTCGGATATTCTAGCTTGTAGAAACGAGCTCTTTGTATGTCATTTCAGCTATCAGGTCACAGGTCAACTATAGTCAGAATTGTCAGACAAAATTCAGCTCAAGGCGTGACATACACGCAAATTTTATCAGAAGGATTATAACCTGATTTAGAAAAAATTCTAACTACCCGATATGACAATGACGTTCGGATCATGCTTTGATAGAAGTTAACCATACCTCTGACAGATATGAATCTTAAAAATATAACTTAATCATGATTTCTCCTATTTTATTGTAATATTACTATAGTTTATTGCTCTATAAATAGAGGCTGAAAATTATAAATAGAGAGAGAACACACAAGTAATAACATATACTGTCACTCTATCAAAATAATAAGAAAACAGTCGTGGACGCAAACTATTCCTTGGGTCGAATCACGTAAAAACCTCGTCGCAACAGTACTTCTTCCTTTTCCTACTCTTCTTTTTCTCTACCGTTTAACTTCATTTGCAATTTAGGCTTCAAGAATCTGGTTGACCGGATCTAAACATCGACATCCCCCAAATCGAAAACCACCACGCCCATGTCAACCATAATCTCATTAACTTAGTTAGGCACATTAATTGGTCAATCAAGTCATTAATAAGACAAGTGGCACATAAGTTAGGCATTGTAACCTTGCCTTCAAATGGTCAACGCACCATGAATGGGATAGCTGGCACGTGTTGCAACAAGTCGTAAAGCTTGGGCTAGACCATTTTGGGGGCTCGTCAATTGGGCTCTTTAGGCCTAACCCTATTCTCTGTTGGGCTTGTGTATTTTTTTTTCTTTTTTAATGGTAACATTTCTACCCCTCAAAAATGATATGTGCACTCCTTTTGTTTGCACATCAAATAAAAAATTTAAAATTTTTTAAATTTGTTTTTAAATCCCACTTAATACCAAGACCACCCTTTTTTCTTAATTTATTGTATATATATATATATATATATATATATATATATATATATTTGTAAATATACCCTTAAGTCAACAACAAACAAACTTTAATATGTATTAAAAATAGATATTGTGTAAATTATTTTATCATCACTTGATAGGAATTTTTATCTTACCATTTTTTTTTGACACCTTCATTATGCATGAAACGAAACCTATACTAAGCAAATAATGTAACACAAATTCATTCAACCCATAATTTTTTTTTTTTTTTTTTTTAACTAGAGATTTGTGTATAAAATAATATCTATTTTATTATTTGACTCTCTTAAACCTTAATTTTTTATTTATATCATAAAACTTGTATGAGTGATTATTAGCAGATTTTTAAATAAATTAGGATTACATGAATGATTGGAAATTATAAAAGTTAGGGTTGGATGATGAACCCTTTTTAATTTTTATGATTAAAATAATTAACCATTTTTCCTCTTTCAAGCCCTAATTTTTCATTTATATTATAAGACTTACATGAACGATACTAGCTAATTTTATAAAACCTAAGTAATTTTTTTTTTCTTTTTGATAATGAATTGTGAATATCGATTTAAAACTATAATTTTTGGATGATTTAAAACATACCATTTTACTTGTCTATTGATATGATGACGAAATTGAAAGAAATGAGTGACATTTTTGTTTGGTTTGTGAGAAAATCTTACAAAAGAATAGAAAACGCTAATGTAGTGATTGAATGTTTGACAATATTTTTAAGGGATAATCTAAAAAAAAACCTATTATAGTTTGTAAAAATATTCATTTTACCATCTATAATTTCATTTTTATCTAAAATCTCCCTTGGCGTTAATAAAAACACTTAAAGCACTCCCTGAAGGCGTATGAAATGATGAAAATGCTTCCGATGACACAATTAATGATGAAGTCATGAAGGGTAAAATTGATATTTTTTGTTAATTTTTTAATATCGGGGAGATTTTAGATAAAAATAAAATATAGATGAAAAAAATAAATATTTTTACAAATTACAATGAGTTTTTGGAGATTATCCCTATTTTAAATGATTAAATTAAGATTATATAATGATTGTAAACTTTTCAATTTTTAATGGAGAAAAATTAGTGTTCAAAAGAGTAACAAGAAAAAATATTAGGAATTAAAAAAGTAAAAAGAGTTTAAGATATAAATGATATTTTAATTAATAATTGTTTATGTACTTATAAAATATTTATCTTGTTAGTAATTTTACTCAAAAATAATATTATATACTTAAAGAATACTAATTTGGAATATATATGAATTTTTGAGAAATGGAAATGTCGTCACTATTTTTTTTCCCCTTTTCCACAACAGGTATTTTAAAAGAAGTACCCAATTCTCTGAAGAAAAAAAAAAACACTCAAAGAAAAGAGAGCTAGAGATAACATATAATATTAATTGGGATTTTATCATGATTTTGACACCAACGACCTTATTAATTGCGCTTTAAATTTTGGAGAGAAAAAGTCTAAAACTCTACATGTTCTAGCGAAATTTTATTGTGATAAATACAAATTCTCTTTCAAACTTCCTCAATATTGGCCAACACATGAGAGTCATCTTTGGGACAAAACAGCACATAGGGATTGAAATTAGAACTCTTACTCTAATTATCTAACTGAATTTAATCTTTCAACTTAGAAAAATTGTGACAACTTTTATTAATGACAGCCTGTACATACAATGACTCCTTAAGGAAATTAATTGATGCATGCTTGATTCAAAATGTTGGATGTAATTGAATTGAGAGGATGCTATAACCCAATAAAGGCAAGCCACGTCTTCAGGTTTGGCTTCCTCAAGAGCAGGAAATGAATTATAAGAATAAGCATTCGTGAAGATGGAGCACGACATTTAAATTCCATATTGTGGTAACAAATCCACCAGTTTGATACAATTGGAGTCCAACTTCGATCCAAAAATAGGGTTATTCGAATTGTCCAAGTTTGAAAAAGTGTTAGAATAGGAATTTAGATGAGAATAATGTTAGATATCTCAATTTTTATATCTTAATCAATGGTATGACAATATGTGAATAAATTCACATTAATGATAATTTATCTTACTTATAAAATGTGTTATTCATCGATTGTTTCGTCATTAATTCGAATATAAATCAAAATGTCTAACATTGCTCTTTATATATAAAAAAAATAAATTGGTACCTATATTCGATCCTAAATTATTTAAATTTCAATAATATAATCAATTCAGTCCCGAGCATTGTTAAAAAATTTCAATCCGAACTTTTTTCAATACAACTCCAGCAGAATCTAAACCAAACTTGGAAATCAGAAAAATCGGATTTGGATATCCCATTTAAATTTGCATGTTCCTTTGGAGACTTTCTGATTACACCACCCTTTTTCATGTAAGCTTAGAAGGGGTCCATTACGGAAGCAATATAGGTAGATCTGTGTAACAGCATTAAAGATAGATTGATTAAACCATGTCTCTTTGCCTCGAACACAAGGACGAAGTGTACAATACTGCTTTGATGTAACAAACCAGTCCATAGACAAGCAAAACCACCATATATTTTTGGCAATTAATTGATAAGATCACATTACACACAACCTTCAAAATTTTCTTGGTGGAACATTAATCCTGAGCTTAACAAATCTAGTCATCTAAATTTCTCATCACATGGTGGTCCTCCAAGCTCAACACATCATCATGCATGGAAGCTAGCTAGTTGATCCATCCTTCCAGGGTCCACTCAACAACATTAGTAGCATAAAAGGCCATGTTTAATTAAGAGAATGAACCAACAAATGCGGCTATAAAAAGTTGGTTACTTGGCACATTACGCGAAAACGATAGCCCTTTAATGGTGCTCTTGGCAGCATATAATCACCCTTACCTGGCTAACGTTAGTCCACTTAACGCCAAACATGAACACATCATGATCACAACAAACACAGACATGGAACTTCAAGAAGATAGTTAAGTATCTGCGGGGTTGTTGGTTGGCCAACTAGTTAAAAAAAAAAAACCCTTACATCTTTGCTCCACAAGCTTTCCATGAAACAATAAAAATAATAATCACTTCCATGTTTTTGATTTCCAACTTTTGATTGTCTCTCTCTCTGTGTCTGCTTCATTGAACACAAATCCAATCTACTAGTCGTAGTAGTACTAGTAGTGCTTTTACAATGGAGGGTGTTGAGGTGGAATCCATGGGGGTCAATGAGCATACGAAATCGGACCAGCAGAAGAGTTCAAGCACAAAGCAAAGTGTTTCATTTTTTGGGCTGTTTGCTGCTGCTGATAAGACTGATTATCTCTTGATGTTCATTGGAAGTCTAGGGGCAATCATACATGGCGCCGCACTTCCTGTGTTTTTTGTTTTGTTTGGTCGTATGATTGATTCTTTAGGACATCTATCTTCAAATCCTCACAAATTGTCTTCTAGGATCTCTGAGGTAATTTGCAACTCCATGCAGCTGCCATTTGTAACCACTCCGTCAACTTTTTTTCTCTTTCAAAAGATTTTCTTCTAGTGAGCATGTATAAGGTCACCATAATACTAGCAGAAACTTCATTGTTTAAGGCATCTGATATTGTTTACATTTTGTTGCAGCATGCTTTGTACTTGCTATATCTTGGAGGTGTTGTCTTGGCATCAGCTTGGATAGGTATAAAAAAAAAAAAAAAAATTGAATTCAAGCCTTATGAGAGTGGCACAATACAATTTTCTCTTTAATGGAAGTGTTTTTTTTCTTTTTTTTTTCCTAATCGTTTCATTTAGGTGTTGCATTCTGGATGCAAACTGGGGAGAGGCAGACTTCTAGATTGCGTCTCAAGTATCTTCAATCAGTTTTGAGAAAAGACATGAACTTTTTTGACACAGAAGCTAGAGATTCTAATATAATTTTTCATATTTCAAGTGATGCTATACTAGTGCAAGATGCAATAGGTGACAAGGTAAACAAGCCAACAAAGGACTATGCTTTGTTACTATGATCATTAATTCTCTGGTGGGGAAGTTTTTATTGTCCATTCAGAGTCTTGATCATGTTACAGAACGCATCAAGACGCTGAAACCAACTATCAAAATATGACAAAGGCATTTAACTTATAATAAGGACCCCTCATTAGAGAATTTCTATCAGTATGTTAGAGAACAAAAAATTAATTCTGTCAAGGGTACTGAATACAGTATATCTTCATGTGTTGTTGATGCAGACAGGCCATACTTTGAGATTTGTTTCTCAGTTCATAGTTGGATTTGCAGTTGGGTTTTTATCGGTATGGCAGCTTACGCTTCTCACCTTGGCTGTGGTTCCATTAATAGCTGTTGCAGGGGGAGCTTATGCTATAACTATGTCTACCTTATCAGAGAAAGGTGAGGCTGCTTATGCTGAAGCTGGAAAGGTTGCAGAGGAGGTAATTTCTCTTATAAATTATTATAAGAATACTTCTGTTTTTCGCATGATATGTCAAAGGTTTAATTTTTTTCTAGGCAAATATCAATTGACAGCGTCAGAACATGTTTTTTTTGCTCTTTTTATTACAGCCACAAGTTTGAACTTTAGGATTCAAATAAGTATATTCATGTGAAGTAATTTGATAGTGTTATCAAGTTGTTAGCTCAGTTTCATGCATATCCTGACAGGAGTAACATTTTTTTTCTTTGTTCATGGTGTTCTTTTGCATTGCATGGATCAGGTTATTTCACAAGTTCGTACTGTGTACTCATTTGTTGGAGAGGACAAAGCAGTGGAAGCATATTCTCGGTCACTCAAAAAGGCCCTTAAACTCGGGAAAAAGGGTGGGATTGCAAAAGGGGTTGGAGTTGGTTTGACATATGGGCTATTGTTTTGTGCCTGGTCATTGCTTCTCTGGTATGCTAGCATACTTGTCAGGCATGGCCACACAAATGGAGGCAAAGCATTCACAACCATCATCAATGTCATCTTTAGTGGATTGTAAGTCCACTTTTTACATTATGCAACAGCTTGTAATCATTTCTTGACTGATAAGAAACAGAAAATTTATTGTTTCTGTAGTGCTCTTGGTCAAGCTGCTCCAAGCCTTGCTGCTATTGCAAAAGGGCAGGCTGCTGCTGCCAATATCATGAGTATGATTAAATCAGATTCCAACACCTCTGAGAGATCGGATAATGGAATTGTATTGTCAAAACTGATGGGGCAAATTGAGTTTCATGAGGTTTGTTTTGCATATCCCTCGCGACCTGGTAGAGTGTTTGAAAATTTGAGCTTTACAATAAGTGCTGGGAAGACATTTGCAGTCGTTGGTCCTAGTGGGTCTGGAAAGAGCACCATAATATCCATGGTTCAACGTTTATATGAACCCATTTCAGGTAATTGATGCTCTACTTAACATATTCTATACCATTTTAGACCTCAAATTATGGTTTTGGTTTGGTGAGTTTACTTGATTTTGATTGAATTATGATGAAACTTTTGAAAAACATTCATGACATGTTTCATTAGGAAAAGTAATGTTGGATGGACATGACATTAAAAGACTTCAGCTAAAATGGTTGAGAGAACAGATGGGACTGGTTAGTCAAGAACCAGCATTGTTTGCCACTACTATAGCTGCCAACATATTGCTTGGTAAAGAAGATGCAAACATGAGTCAGGTTATAGAAGCTGCCAAAACTGCTAATGCACATTCTTTTATTTGTGATTTGCCTGATGGTTACAATACTCAGGTAAGCCATATGAAATTTGTCTAGTGTGGATATCAGCATTTTTTATAAACATGTACAAATACATCATTTTCCTGATCTTTTTGAATGCATATCAAATTTAGAGGACAGACTCTTTTATATATCTCATATCTCAATTTTAGTAACATCGTTCCTCCAATTTGGTGTTTATGTTTGATGTTTGATGGTTTGTGTGTTGAATTTAGGTTGGAGAAGGAGGGACTCAGCTTTCTGGGGGGCAAAAACAGAGAATTGCAATTGCAAGAGCAGTGTTGAGAGACCCCAAGATTTTACTCCTAGATGAGGCCACCAGCGCGCTTGATGCAGGATCCGAGCTCATTGTTCAGCAGGCACTAGAACAGATCATGTCAAATAGGACTACAATCATTGTTGCACACCGCTTATCCACTATTCGAGATGTTGATACAATAATTGTGTTGAAGAATGGTCAAGTTGTTGAAAGTGGTGCTCATAAGGACTTGATATCCAAAGGAGGGGAGTATGCAACTCTAGTTAGCTTGCAAATGTCAGAAGAGGACGACAAAAGTCCGCATTTAATAGGTAGAGATGAATCTTCTAGGTTTTCTTCCAGGCATTCAAGCTTCCGAGAAAGTCTCTACGGTCAGAATTATCTACTTGATGAACTAGACCTAGATGATCAGAACTTGTCCCAGAAAATCTTAGCTTACTCTCCCTCAATTTGGAAACTATTGAAACTAAATGCTCCAGAGTGGCCCTATGCAGTGCTTGGATCAATTGGTGCAATCCTGGCAGGCATGCAAGCTCCCCTCTTTGCCCTTGGAATCACACACATCTTGACAGCATTTTACTCTCCTGATCGTTCTCAAATGAAACAAGAGGTCGAGAAGGTGGCTCTTATTTTTGTTGGAGTTGCAATCATTACCATCCCTATCTATCTGTTGCAACACTACTTTTACACATTGATGGGAGAGCTTCTCACTACTCGTGTTCGCTTATCAATGTTTTCAGGTTCTTTTCTCTTCACTGTTTGATTTGAAAATTTGAGATGGTACTTGACTATAGACCAATGTGAAATCCGTTTCTTGTTTTATCTGCAGCTATGCTTCAAAATGAGATTGGCTGGTTTGATTTGGATGAGAATAACACTGGCTCATTGACATCAACTTTAGCCACAGATGCCACCTTAGTACGAAGTGCTCTAGCTGACCGCCTGTCTACAATTGTGCAAAATGTAGCACTCACAGTGACAGCATTTGTCATTGCCTTTACATTAAGTTGGCGCATAGCTGCTGTTGTCATTGCCTCTTTGCCCCTACTTATCGGAGCTTCAATAACTGAGGTAAGTTTCAAAAACTCTCATGAACGAAATTAAGTTGATCTAATCATGACTGACAACTGAAATTATAGTTCATTCGTTTCATCTGACCCTTTTTTTTCATATGCAGCAACTGTTTCTCAAAGGTTTTGGAGGAGACTACAGCCGTGCCTACTCTAAAGCAACTGCTGTGGCACATGAAGCCATTGCTAACGTACGCACAGTTGCAGCATATGGCATTGAAGACAGAATCTCAATCCAGTTTGCATCTGAACTGAGACAACCCAATAAACAGGCACTTCTAAGAGGTCATATATCAGGTTTTGGCTATGGCTTATCACAATTCTTTGCATTCTGTTCCTATGCACTTGGCCTTTGGTACGCATCAGTTCTCATCAAGCAAAAAGCCTCTGACTTTGGAGACATCATGAACTCCTTCATGGTTCTGATAATCACTGCATTGGCTATAGCCGAAACTCTTGCTCTTACACCAGATATTGTCAAGGGGTCACAGGCTCTTGGATCAGTTTTTAGTATTCTTTACAGGAGAACAGCAATACAACCAAACGATCCTGCAGCAAAAATGGTGACTGATATCAAAGGAGATGTAGACTTCAGACATGTGAGTTTCAAGTATCCTGTGAGGCCTGAAATCGCCATTTTCGAGGATTTGTCTCTAAGGGTGTCTGCCGGCAAGAGTCTTGCTATAGTTGGGCAAAGTGGGTCAGGGAAGAGCACTGTAATAGCCCTTGTCATGAGATTCTATGACCCTCTATCCGGGACAGTCATGATAGACAAATGTGACATCAAAACAATGAACCTGAGATCTCTGAGGCAGAAAATAGGATTAGTCCAACAAGAACCAGCATTGTTCTCAACAACCATCTACGATAACATCAAGTATGGAAACGAGGAGGCGACAGAAATTGAGGTGATGGAAGCAGCCAAAGCAGCAAATGCTCATGGATTCATTACTAGAATGCCTGAAGGGTACCAAACTGATGTTGGTGACAGAGGGGTGCAACTATCAGGAGGCCAGAAACAAAGGGTGGCAATTGCCAGAGCAATCCTGAAGAATCCATCCATATTGCTTCTTGATGAAGCAACCAGTGCATTGGACACAGCATCTGAAAAGTTGGTCCAAGAGGCTCTTGATAAACTCATGCAAGGAAGAACAACAATCATGGTAGCTCACAGGTTGTCAACCATTCGCGAAGCGGACAAAATTGCTGTGCTACAACATGGAAAGGTAGCTGAAATTGGCAGCCATGATCAGCTTCTCAGAAAAGCTAACAGCATTTACAAGCAACTAGTCAGACTACAACAGGAAAATAACACTACACAAGCTGTTGAGTAATTGCTTTACATACAAACTTTGATTATTAAGTATTTATATAAAGAGCCTAAGACTATTATACCTTGTTGCCTATATAGACAATTGTATAAGAGCTGTTTTTAATTTTAATTTTTTTTTATGTTGTAATACTATAAAGTTGAATATAAAGAATATGTTTATCCTTGACAATCTGTTTATTCCTTAATTTATTACATGTCTTAACTTAGTTCATCAATTTGAAATCAATACATCAAATGATCATAAATTAATAGGAAGAACCAAATGAATCACTAATTTCTGAAACATTTTTCAATTCGAAAGGAGTGAGAGGCAAGTGTTAATCTGGGCAAGATTACAACTTACAACTGACTAAGTAAATATTTCCACACAACTTCATTGTCATCTGCACTTAAATGATGTAACTTATTGAGATCAAAAGTTAGTTGGCAATTAGAATAGGGATAATCCTATTTCTCCCTTATAATTTGACATAATGCCAAAATCCTCCAATATTTTACAAATTGTTAATATCTTCCTTGTCAATTTATAAAATAAATTAAATACCCCTATAGTGTATAAAAATATTCAAAAAATTCTCTGTCATTAAAGTTAACATTAAAAATCAAAATTTAACCTTTAATATAGAAGGGCAAAACTATAGGAGTACTTTAGTTATTTCGATTATTCAGTAATGATAGTAATAATAAGAGATAAAATAAGGTTCTTCCAAATTTCAGATAATAATTAAAAATTACCTCAAATTACATGGGGAAAGTGTGATTATTCCACGGTAAAAGGTGATATGCAGCGACTTTGTATAGTTATTTTAATGCATTATCTGTATCACATTTGCTCTTCATATTTTGGATGGAATTCTTATTGAGTAGTGCCCCATAATTCACTTGAATTTTTCAAGAATTAACACACTAGCAGTAGATTTCTTGCTTTTATTGGTAAATAAAAAATAAATGTATTTAAATAATACAGTGTAGATAAGTCGTTTATAATTTTTTTAAATAATAAAAAACAAAGAAACGGAGAAGAAACGACGACGTTTGGTTGTTTTAATAACGATTTTTCTTTCTTCCTCCTTTGCCCTCCAACACGAAGAAACTAGTGTTTCCGCTCAGGACTTGGCGGCGCGAACTCACTTCAACTTCAAATCCTCCGAAAACCCTAGAAGAAAAAGAAAAAAAAAAAAAAAAAAGAACCTCTCAAATCTCACTCTCCCCACTCAACCAACACAACGGTATGCATTCTTTTTGATATTTTTTTCTCCAACACAAGGGTATGTTTTTCATAATTTGTTGTGTGTCTCAGTTTCTAACGGAAATAACCGAACCTTGTTACGGTTGTTTGGGTTTGAGTGTTTACTCTATCTTTCACTTCTTTTATGTTTGTTGTGATTTAAAAAGTTCGAATTTGGGTCAGTTTTGTGGCTTTGTTTTATTTATTTGCACTCAAATTGAATATGGTATGATTTTAGTATAGTTTCGAGTATTTGAGTTAGGTTGTTATTTTTTATTGTTGTTATCTAAAACATGTTTTTCATCTCTTTTTACAACCGCAAGTTTGAACTTTAGGATTCAAATAAGAATATTCATGTTAAGTAATTTGATAGTGCTATCAATTTGTTAAGCTCAGTTTCATGCATAGGATTCAAATTTATTTGCTTTCATTTTCAGATTCAACGATTCAAACTGTGTTTGGTCATTGTTCTTTTTAAATTTGATATATGAAATTGGTTTTTCGAAAAGAAATGTGATTCTGGGTAATTCGTGTTTGAAAACAATTTGATGTGGTCAGTGAATGGAGGTTGCTGGTGTGGAGGTTGATGGTGGTTCTAGGTCGGAGTGGTTATGTATTGTGGCCTAATTCAGTCGTTGGAAACTGAAAAAACCGAGCCGATCATGTACGGTTGAGGTCAGGTTTCTGTGTGAAACCAGGTTGGTTCAGATTGAGTTTTCAAAAACTGGAAATAGTCTGTTTCAGTTTGGTTTTACCCAAAACCGAAACAAACTGAGCCGATCCATGCCCACCCCTAGTTGATTGAAGAACCCTCTATTGGATACAATGCTCTGATTATTCACAGACACGGTTTATTGAAGTCTATGTCATTGTGGTGATATTGTAACTTGTGGAGTTTGAAGTTGCATACTTTTTTTGTGGAAACACGGAGTTGAGAGTGTGTGTGTGATTGGATTAGGTGCATGTGCATTGTGGGATTGTCAATCTTTTGTGTGCGTATGTGTTTGCTTGAAAATTGCCAGTAGAGCATAGTATTGTACGAGTTTGGTCGCCTGTGATAATGCAAAGTGACATTTCTTTGTAGATGACGTGTTTTATGTACAAAAATAGGCAAGTTCATGGATTTTTGTTTTTTTAATCCTTTTTTTGGTTTTCTGTTTCTTTTAGCTGAAAAACAGTTTCTATATGATCAATTCAGCTTCCTTTTGTATTTGTACAAAGCTGCCTCAGTAGAACTTTCACCAAAGGAGGGATTGATGCCATATTCTCAAGGACGTGATTTCCTGTTCTGCAACTACTGTGGGACAATGCTTACTATGGAAGCAAAGTTTGTCACTTGCCCTCTGTGCAAGTTTAAAAGACGTGCCGAAGGTATGACCATGTTCAGTGTGTCCATGGAGCTCTCATTGTTGTTATTTGCCATGTTATTTTCCATTTTTATGTTCCTAAGCAACAAAAATAACCGAGAGCTGATTTCAGTTAGAAATTATCATATGATGCTCTGTTGTCAAATTCTAAATTTTTTGTAAAAGTTTATGCAAACAGGTTGATTTATTATGCATATTCAGCTTGTGAACAATTTCTATGTGCCCATTTTTTCTGTCAGTCTCAATAAATTATAGTCCTATAGATAACACCAAAAGGGTTTCACTACTTTTCTTATTAAAGGAAGTTATGCCATGGCAAAGTTTAGTGTTTAAGATTTTGTTCTTCCTCATGTAATTAATTAAATCATATAATCTGTTTTTGAATGCTTAAAATATCAACTGTGTATCTTCATGTATTTGATGTCATACACGAAAATATTGTAGCTTTCAGATATATGATGGTTTTTGTCTTTCCATGTCTTAATTTTACTGACATGAAACTCTCTATAAATTAATGTTCATTTTCTTTTCCTTTTTTAAACAATTTATGTCCATTTCTAAGCCAAATACTGCTCCGTGCAGAGGTTGCTGACAAAGAAATAAGTTACACAGTAACTGCTGAGGTATGCCTTTAACTAATTCTAGTACTTATCTACTGGTGATGGATTGTTGTTATTTCTGATGGGGCTTCATAGTGTATGGCGGGGACTATAGGATATATATATAATTGATGTAAATTTGCATAAGTTTACTTAAGTTTTCATCTTTAGATTTTAAGAGAGACAAAGAGAAAGAGAGCTCTACTAGATTATTTATGGCATTGGTATCTGTAGCATTCATTGAGTTGGTCTTCTCTTCATAATGGATGTTCATGAGTGACTAAAACAGACTTTGTTTAAACAATTGGGATTGCAGATAAATAGAATGTTGAGGGAAGTAGAATGTGGGAAAAGCAGCAATGCTACTAATAAATGTGGATAGTCGTGGTTTTTGTGAATGGAATTGGAGTACGAATTCTAGTTTGGATTTTGAAGGTTGCACTGAGTAATTTTACATCTAATTTGCATTGCTTGCAGCAAAATGCTATTTTTTCTGAGAGAAAGGAAAACTTAATAACCACCATTAATCAAGGTGATAAGTAAAATATGTATAATTAGTTTCTATCAGTGAACATACTGTAAGAAATATATAAAGACCAGTAGTTCTGCTTCAAACAATTTGTGGGATCTGCTTGTTGTTGGCCTGCTCACAAAATATGGTTACTTTACATGATACATTCCAATTTTGCACTGCCCTGGTTTTGCAGGATATTAGAAGAGAATTGGGCTTATCTCTATTTGATACCGGCGGAGACAACAAAGTGCAATGGTCCAAGGTAACTGCATGATTGATTTTTACAGGTGGTGTGTGTGAATTTCTGTGAATCAGTTTGTAGGTATAATAATATAAACTTTTGTTTTAACAGGTAAAAAAGACCTGTGAGAAATGCCAGAATCCAGAGATGCACTATTCAACTAGACAAGTAATTCTATCTGTCAACACATTTCTTTCAAATTCGCAATTTTTTGAACAGACTTTTTATATAACCTTGTCAAACTTTAACTCCGCAAACACAGACAAGATCAGCTGATGAAGGACAGACTACTCATTATCTTTGCCCGCGATGTGGTTACCAATGTCAAGAAAGTTGATCCTGAGAGCGTTGTGTTACGAGCAGCTTAGCAGCTTATCAACATGGAAAGTCTCTTACAAACTTATTCATCAGAGGCTACTTTGTGTGCCACACTATTCCTAGACCAGGGCAAACGAAAAAGAAATTCAAGCTCTTATTTTTTGTTGTAAGCAGCATGTGCTTAGCTGTAGCTACGTTTGACAATTCACAGAAATTTTGTCAAGGATAAAAAAATTATAATATTCAACACTGTTGTTTGTGATACTGTCTATGTTAATGGAACTACCATACAAAGAGAACTGCTGAAATGGTGATTATAAGTATTATTGCAAAAGATGATAAAATAAGAAACGGTACAAAGAGCATCATCATCCTCCGGCGGTGATAAGATAAGGATCCAGAGATTGATTACATGTGTATATTTTTGTGCACCCCAATTCAAAAACTCAGGTGGTGATCACAAACGTCCCCAGAAACTAAAACAAGAAAACAAAGATCTAAAAAAGAAACCCAAAAGAGAAAAAAAAAACTTACAATGACAAGTGACACAGCACACCGTCGGCTATGCTTCTTTTTACACAAAAACACCCAAACAGTAAAAACCATGCTTACAATCACCATCGACACAAGTAGTACTATTAATCCAAAAATGAACTTCACTTCACCGGAGACGTAAGAGTCGCCGGAGATTATCAGTTGCTCCGGCATCAATACCGCTGGCAGCAGCTTCGGCGTTGCAACTGATCAGCTGCTTCGGTCTCATAGAAAACTTGGGCAAAGGCAAGCTGCTTGGAGGTGGAGAGATAGTAAACACCGAACCTGAAAACTTGTCAAAATCTTGATATTTGTTGTCAACAGCAACAAGACCTGCACAAAACACTTTTGACACATCTTTTGGGAGATCATTCGGGTCAGGTCCTAAAGGGTTCAAAGTTGCATCATCAACCATTAAAGACTCAGATAAAACAGTTCGTTGTGGCTTAGCTATCTTTTTCTCAACTGGTTTGGTACTATTTGCTTCTTGTCTTCTGGTGGGCTGTTTTGATTTCTTGGGAGTCAGTGACTGGTCTCTAGCTCTAGATGGTTTTCGCGACGGAGATGTGAGGGAGCTGTGGCGGGGTTTGGTGACAGGTAAAGGAAGAAGTGGCGGTGGTGATGTCTGTTGATGATGTTGAATATTGTTATAGTTGTGAAGTGCAAGTGACGGTGTATATGAATATGAAAGTGAACGAGCAGGAGGAACCAACAGAAGTCCTCTCTGGACATGCATGTTTTCACAGGTTTTCGACACGAAAGAACGAGAGATTTTCTTTGGATTCTTGATCTGCTTGTAGGCAGATAAAGATTGTTGTACTTCAGAAGCCAAAACATTCTCCATAGTCATCAAATTTAAACCAAGATTACAGACACCAAGATAACAAAAAAAACAACAAAACGGGCTCTGATCTTGAAAAAAATAACACAGATCAATCGCCTCAGATCAAGAAAGTTGATAAATTAACAAGAAAACAAACTACTAAACGAAAAAAGTTAAAAAACAAAATGAAGACACCCCAGATCAGAATATATAGTATATCATAGTAATCATACAGATTCTTTATATGTATACCAAAAAATAAACTTACCATAAATGATCTTGATTCAAAATAGTTAAACTTTTGATCCCACAACGGATCTATTTAATGTATCTCCCCTAGTTTAAGGGAATCTATACTAATATAATTTGTAAACAGCTTTCAGGACCCAACTTTCATTAATCTTCTTGGCAACTCAATTGCTCCTTTTATAGAAAACACGCACCCACAAGGCCACAACGGCTACTTTATTTTTTATTATATTTATTTTTTTTGTGTTTTTGGTTTTTATATTTTATATAATAATTTTTTCCTTTTACATTTTTAATTAACATGTCGCGATTACCCCTAATTTACGGACAACCGTTGCGGTCGGCTACCCCCAAAATCCCAAGACCGGGGACACTGTAGGGCGGCAACCGCCGATGAGATTTTGACCGTTCGATGGTTATTTAAAATAGCCGTTGGGCGGATTTGGATCGTTAATATATCTTCATCGGGTTCGTCGAATTTGATCTGGTGAGATTGAAACTGGAAGAATCGTGGCCATACACGTTTATAAAAATCTGTGGACCCGGATTTTAGTATTATTATTTTTTTGAGCTATTGTTTTTTCAGTCTTCATGACCTCATGTGCAAGGCATAAGCGAGAGCAACAAAAATTAATTAAGATTTTTTTAAATTTTTTGGTTCGGCAGGGATTGGTAATTGTGACCCCACAATAGTTAAGTTGGGACAGCTCCCTGATTCGAACACGTGGCGACATACCAGCCAGTCGTTGACTTGTCATATTGAGATTTTCTTAGTGCGTGATTGGTGGGTCCCTTTGCATGTGATTAAATAACGTCCGACTAGGGTGTTGAAGAATTCTCGTAGAACTAAAATTTTTTTATATTTTTTGGATGTTGTGAAAATAATAGTTCAAATATACAATTGAATATTAAATAATCAAACAGATCACACAAATTTTGATACAATTTATTGATCATTAGATTATGAAGATTTCAATGATTTAAATCAACTCACACATTTATACATAACTTAATTTTATACTTTACATAAATATATTTTTTCTTCTCTCTTCATCATTAATTACTTCATATATCCTCTCTCATCTCTTTTATTAATTACAATTAAATTTTACATCTTTATATTAATATATTTCTCTCCTCTCTCTTCATTATTACGTTATTTCTCTCATCTCTTTAATTAATATTATTTTTTATATACATATTTTAAAACTTCTCCAACTAATATTAAAAACCAATTAGTTAATATTATTCCCACTCACTAGAATTCTTTGCATCTTTATTTTTTTTTTATTTTTAAATTATGTTATTTTCAAATATATATACATTTAATATTTTCTCAAAAAAACTCACATATATATATAATTTTTTTTCCATCTAGTCCATAAAGTAGCTACAAAAAAATTATTATTTTTTCTCCTCTCCATTGTTTATAAACACACAAAGAAATAAAATATATATATATATATATATCTTTTCTATTCTTATCATCTATCATACAAAATAAAATGATTATAAATCAAATTTTCATTTAAATCTTTTCTCTCAATTTAGTTAATGAAATCATACAAATAATATATTAATTTCAAACTCTCACTATAAACTTTCAAATAAGATATATATTGCATATGTTTAAACAAATATACTGATTACAATAGTTCAAATCAAAAATCAATTAAAAAAAATTATTTTAGATACAAGCATGATGTTTAATAAAAATATAAAAATAATATAATCTAAAAATGTATTTAAGCAAATATATATAATTTAAAAATGAATAAAAGAAAATATACAAAATCATTGATTGGGTGAGAAGAATATTAATTGATGACTCATTAATTTAATATTAATAGAATAGAGGAGACATGATGTAATTAATGATGAAAAGAGAAATGAGAAAACACATTTATGTAAAGTGTAAAATTAAGTTATATATAATTATATAAGTAGATTTAAGCAATTCAAATCTTCATAATTCAATAGTCAATAAATTATATCAAAACTTGTGTCAAAATTTATATCCTCTGATCCTGTCCCTTAGATAAAATATGATAATCAGTATAAGTTCATGAGACAAAAATATGACTTGTTATATGTAAGTATGTGTCATGATTGATTACTTATTAATTTGTTTATTTTATCACAACTTAGAATTTCTTATATCTAGAACGAAAACATTAAATATAACTAAGGAGCTAAATATCTGTTATGGTAGACATCGGTATTCACATTTAAAGATATTAGTGTAAATATAACTAACGATATTTTGTAGGATTAGACTCCATCAATTTAAAATTTTAACTTGAATTCATAATTTCAACATCCATTCATTATTTTCCTTACAATTAATCCAATTGTGGAAAAGAAAAAATAATGAATCGATTGCCTTGAAATCACAAATTTATGTCAAACTTTAAGCTAATATAGCCTGACTTTATTTTTTATATTTATATCCAAAACATCAAATGTAGCCTAATATATAAGGATGTTCAGTTTTTCTTTCATTAGAACCATTGAATTTTTAAATTTAAGATGAGTTTTGAGCCTTATTGATTATGCATACATCAATACTAATTGTGTAAAAGTAACTTTATCTAGCAAACTTCTTTTGAATATCTTTACCTAATAGCTTATAACTAATAAATGATATTCATAAAATTAATCAAGGATGCACATTCATTCATAATTCATTTAGTTAATGTATTTTCACTTCACATTGGTTGATTGAATTTAAATCTTTCCTTAGATATTAATCCCTACAAATATAAAGTTTTCTCTTTTTATATAGGTATATAACCAATATTTATAAAAGGTTTATTTTATTAAGAATAGGTATTGATATATTTTATTAGGAAAAATCCTAAAAAACCAACCAACTTTTCACCGATTACCCACTTCCCCCCATGCGATTTCATTTTTATCCAAAAGGCCCCATTCTGTCACTTTAATAACAGAAAATTTTAACTTGAATAAAAAGACTAAACTACCCCTTATAATTTTTTAAAAATAAAAAAATAAAAAATAAAAGAAATTTTTAAAAAAATGGAGATGGGATCTCCATCGTCCATCCAGGGATGAACGGCGGGGATCCAATCTGGATCTCCACAGCCATGAGCCATTATCATCTTCATCCTTCTTCACTGTTGGAACCCCTCTCTCTTCCCCTCTTTCTTCTCTCCTCATTTCTGGGTTTCCAGATCAATCTTCCACAATCACTAAACATCAATCTCCCACAATCATCAACCAACATCATAAAAAAAAAAAAAAAAAAAAACCAATCAATAGAACTTAATAGAAGAAAGAAAAAAAAAACCAATCAATGGAGACCTGGAGACCCTTCTGGGTCTCTCGTCTCCGACCGTGGAGACCCAGTTCGGGTCTCCGATCGTGGAAACCCGGTGACTCAGAAGGATCTCCACGATTGGAGACCCATCTGTGTCTCCACGATGGGTCTCCGCGTCTCCGATGTCTCCATGCCGCCGCAATCAAACCCCCTACAAAGCCGACCGGAGATGGATAGAGAGAAAAAAAGAGAAAAGAGAGGGAGAGATCGGAGACCCAGATCGTGGAGATCCTTCTGGGTTTCCACGATTGGAGACCCGAGATCTCCACGATCAGAGACCCGAACTGGGTCTCCGATGTCTCCACCATGCCGCCGACATCAATCCCCCTACAAAGCCGGCCGGAGATGGAAAGAGAGAGAGAGGGGAAATGGGCAGAGAGAGAGGCAGAAGAAAGAGGAAGAGAGAGAGAGGATATGTGAGGAAAAAAAAAAGAATAATAATAAATATTTTTTATTTTTTATTTTTAAATAAAAATCTTATTTAATATTATTTTTTATTTTATATTTTTATTAATATTTTTATTTAACTTCCTTTTTTACCCCTGGAGTCAAACGGTCAAATATAACACCCTAACGGTATCTGTTACCGTGAAGGGCATTATTGTCCTTTTACCCGCTTTTAAGGGGTATTTTGAGTGTTTAATTTAAAGTTAGGCGGTATTTTGGATAAAAACGAAACCATATGGAAGAAAATGAGTAATCTATTAAAAGTCAGGGGGTTTTTTGGGATTATCCCATTTTATTATTATATTAGTAGGTTATCTTAAAATTTTATAAAATGGAACAAAATTAGTCAATTCTAAACGATGAAAAACTTTAAGAATAATGTCGTTATATGCTTTTTTGAATATAAAATAAAATATCAAAATTGTGAATTGTGAATTGTGCATAAAGTCCACCGTATTGGTTCCATTAAATTTCAGCTAATGAGCTTCGTTATCAAGACAAATCACAAGACACTGACATTTCATTGTCTTGAATTTGATGACGACAGCGACGAATCATTGACGCGCGTGCAACATACGTACCAATGATATCAGGCCATGCGAAATCAGCGTACGTTTTGGGACATCGGTGCCCTACTTCATTTTGCGGGTAGTTGATCAAGCCTGAGTTGGGTCCAGTGGCAAGAATTGAAAATGACAAGACAGATAGAGATCAAAGAGAGAGAGGCATCAAACCACCGAAAGTGAGTGTAGTTTTCTACTGGGAAGCTCTCGTGGTCCATATTTGCACGTAAAAACAACCTGTGCATGTATATATTTGAACATTTCAAAATTTGTTGGTGGAAAGAAGATTTTGAAATCTGATTTTGTGATTATGGAGAGTTAGGTTTGGTTTACACAGCACATCTCTACTAAGGTCTTCAGAAGGTTGTGCACCTTTTTTATCGTCTTTAATGATGAGAGTTCGATCCCATCATTCATATTTTATAAATGTATATGGTTGGTGTTTTTTTTTTTTTTTTTTAATTATTATTATATGAGCAGTATAATAGGAATATATATCCAAGTTAAACAAATAATAATCAATTTCAGTATACCCCAAAGTTTAAGTAATCCGTTATTAACTTTTAAAGAAAAAAAATGGTTTAGGCATGTTGTTTTGGTTTTAAAGTCTTTTTGAGTACAAAATGGGGTTTGGTATATTAAGTTGTTAACTGTTGCTTGTGGAAGAAGAGAGAATCTTTGGTGTTTGTGATTCAAGTTTCTTACTTCAACATTAATTTAGGTCCCATCTTTTGTTTTGTATCTTTTACTCTTGTTGTGATCGACTTTATTTTTCATTCGAAACCTTTTGTTATTAGGGTCACAAAAACCGTATGATGTAATATGTAGCAACAGTGATACAAAGTGATTGTTGAATTTTGGAAAGCTGGTATTCGAAATTGTGAAGAGAGAAGAACAAACATCAACATAAAATCCATGTTCTTTGACAAAGCAATAATATCTATAAGCTTTTCTATCCAAAGTCCAAACACACAATTTGCCTTTGGAGAAGAAAGAAAAAAATAAAACTAAAACCAATCCTACCCTCTTCTTCTTCTTCTTCTTTTTTTAGTTCCCTCACACTTTTTTCTCTTCTATATAAAGAAATATCTCCCCACATTTAATATTTAGTTATTTACTATTGAAATAATATATGTGTCTACTTATATTTATTAAGATCAAATACTACTAAATGCAATTAGGATAATTATTCTTGATAATACAGAAAAGAAGTCCCCCTCATTTGTCATTGATATTGAAATAGTGTGAGAACATATTAATGTCAGATATTATTAATGCAATTTGGATAGTTATTTCCATAATATAGAAAATAAAAACACATCTCCCCCTATATATTATCACGAGTAAAATGAAACTTAATATTCTTATTATATACATAGAGAGAACGAATATTACTATTCAACTATGACTAAACGCGACTCCTTCCTCTTCCTCTCTAAAAATCAGGTAAGAGATAACATTAATTTAATATATATTTGTGATTATTATCATTATACTATAAGCGATATATACATTACAGTAGCATGCACCAAGCACAATGGATTGTGTTTCACATGCATATATAATATATCTTAGGGAATGACGTGAGTATTAACCATTTACGTGTGCACACACCGACCATCTCATTCTTTAATATTATCACCGATACTGGAAATTGAAATGCCAAATCCCGGTGTGATCAGGTTAGGAAAAATAAAAAAGACCAAACGCCATACTTTAATTATAATCAATCCTACACCTATGTAAACGTGGATGTATCTAGTTTTAATATACGGTCAATCTCTTGGCGGCCTTTAGTTAATTATTGGTCATTTTCAACAATTGTTGGCACCCCATTAATTTTATCACCAAATACCACGGTCACATGAGTTTTTTCTAGTTGAGGATTGAAAAATCTAATGTCAAAATGAAAGTGCGTAATCAACAAAAGGCAAGAGCATGAATGGTTTTCAAGAGCGTGAATGGTTTTCAAATAAAGTAAAGTTTACTGTGGTCTATATGCATGACATGAAGACCTTATATAAATAAGAAAAAAAAAAGTCGGTATATTAAAAGAGTCGACCAATGAGGGAAGATTATTATTATTATTTACTCCTTTTTGGATCAGATCCTAGTCACAATATTCCTTCTACTAAGTTTCCATTTTTAACTACCACACGTGTTAGTCAGTACGTGTGTACAACTAAAAAATCTTGGCTGTTAAGTGATGTAGTCGATATTGAAAAATTTACATCTATTGCCAATTTTTAAAAAGAATAAAATAATTAGATGGATGAAGAAGAAAAGAATATAGGTAAAAAAAAATATGAAAACTCAAATAAAAGGCTAACGTATGGATGATATGTTGACTTTTCGGTGAACGAGTGTAGCATTCAATACGTTCACCTAGTGCAATAAAAATTTCTCATGCATTACTAGTTCAAACACTTTTTTTTTTTAATAAATTATTTATGGTGCAACGATTCAGATTAACCATCGACATATGTTAACGGTAGTCCAAACATTTTATTACTGCTAAAGCCTTAAGTACATGTTATCAGCACCAACCAATGTTATTTTGACATCCCTTTTATTAGAAAAGATTTATTTAATAATTATTTGGTGCTATTCTTTTTTATTTTTTGGAAACAATTATTTGGTGCTATTCTGCTATCATAGAAAGGGTATTAAGGTAGCATTGGTTGGGTGTTAACAACATGAGCCAAGCCTTCAATGGAGAAACTGGTTCAAATGGGCTTCAGGGTCCGCATTATGCTTGTCCATTGTTGAATTAATGGCCCAAGTTATTGCTCACACCAACTTTATTTCTAACACCCTTTTTTCGTAATTCTAATTATAAATTTATAACCGCAAATACACAACAAAATTCTCAAATATTACAAGTCCATGCTATTGTCAAATTGTCATTATTTATAAACCCTACGATCTAACTACTACCTAAGTTGATTTAAAGGATCACCAAGACAGTGAGCGGTTCCAACAAATTGTTAATTGGGTGGTTTACTTTCCAGTATCATTGTAATTGAAAACAGTTTATCGAATAAAACAAAATCAAAACTCTCTATGCACAAATCACGAGATATTGTTCTTGCGAGTCTATTCAACATAATATCGAATATCAAGATCACTGTACCCATAGCAAGGAAAGTATGAGAAGTAACAAAAATTTGCAGGTCAAGATTGATACTTGCAAATTGTAATGGTTCTCATCTTGACACAACCAAGTATATAATCTGCACGAAATGCTAGATGCGTTAGCAAGTGTACTACTCACAGTTGTGGAGCGAGACATGTCGCCCTATTAATACAAAATTGTCAGTGCTTGTGCCTCTTATATTTCTTTTATTAATCAAAACATAATTTAGAAAGACAATTATTTATTTAAATGAGAGCAATTGAACAATCCGTGTATCAAGTGCTCGTAAGAATCTGTAACTACGAGCGTGCAAAGGGTTGTTTGAAATTCTACTTATTATATCAAATTATTGTGCAAGTGACTTGCTAAAAAATTCGCTGCCTCCTAGTATCAAACTTCCAATGCTTGAATTTTGACGCATGTAAATACGTTATGAAGTATTTTTCTCTAGTACATTGGCTTGGTTGCGTATCTGTAACAACCATAAACTTAGAGTACAGTTGCAAAGATGTGAGATTTCCTGTGTGTTTATTTTATTACAAAAAACACAGTTTTTCTGCAATGGCAGCTTGACAATGTTGACAAAGTGGAGGCTCAAAGAAAACAAGTGAAGTCACAAGTACATATTTATAATATTTGGTTGAAACATCATTGAAAGTGTCAAGAAATACAAATTGAGTTATTATAATTACATTGTAAGTTACATATAATTCGTGTACACACTATAATTGCTAAATTTCCTGGAACTGTGACCCATTGATATTACCATGTCAATACCAAATCATCAAGATTCAAACGCAACTACTAGAATCCTGAGAGTTTCCTGGAATATGTTCTTTCTCATTCTAAATCAAAACAGTCACCAGTGCAACAACTGTGATTATCAGGTTTGAAGTACCAAACAACAGCAAAGGATACTGACCTGAGTGTTCGGTTGAGTTTGCCACAGACGGGCAATCAACATTGTGCAGTGAACAGAGGTGGGGATTTCCTGCAAAGGAGGACTCGTCGAAGGCAAGAAACTGACCATCAACAGGAATTTTACCAACAAAATCATTATAGGAGAGATCCAGAGTTGCCAGGCTGGTCAGATAGCCAATTTCACTTGGTATTGGGCCAGTGAGTTGGTTTCTTGATAAATCAAGTGAGATCAAATTTCGCAGTTGAGAAAGCCCTTTCGGGATCTTCCCAGAGAGACTATTTCTACTAAGATCAACAGATGTTAGAGAGCCACAACTAGATAATGAAGGTGGAATTTTGCCGCTAATGTTGTTACCACTGATGTTTATTGTCAAAATCATCTTGAGATTGAATACCTCCTCAGGAATTTCACTGTCAAGTCTGTTGTTTTGAAGAAATAGGACGGATAAATTTGATAAATTTCCGATTCCTGGAGGGATTTTTCCTGTGATGCTATTATTGGTTAGTTCCAACTTAGTGAGAGCCTCACTTGACATGTTCCCTGGAAGTTTGCCTGATAAATTGTTATTGTCCAATTCAATCATAAACAACTCCGGCAAGTTAAATATTCCTGCAGGAATCGGTCCATTTAAAAGGTTTTTCGCTGCTCGAATTTTAACTAGCGATTGGCACTTACCAAGCTCTTCAGGAATTGGACCTGAGAAGAAATTCTCCATCAGAATCAACGAAGTCAACCTCCCTCCTTGGCACAAATCACGAGGAATCGTTCCACTGAGGTGATTAGTTGCAACGTCAAGTACGATGAGCTTGCCGTTCTGGCCAAGATTCCGAGGCAGTTCACCCGTGAAGTTGTTTCCAAATAACTTGATGATCATAAGCTCTGGAAAGTCTCCCATAAAGGCTGGAATCTGACCGGACAGATTGTTGTTGAACAGGTGGATTAGAACAACGTTTGTCAATGCAGAGAAACTCTCAGGTATCTCTCCGGTTAGATAATTGTTGGAGAGATCCAGATGTGTTAAGCTGATCAAACAGGACAACTCAGTAGGTACACGACCTGTGAGATGGTTCACCTGAAGAAACAATGCCTTCAGTTTCTTTAATTGGCTCAGACTCGTAGGAATCTCACCTGAGATATTGCAACTTGCCATATCTAGAACTTGCAGATCACTCAACATTCCAAACTCAGATGGAATTTCTCCGTAAAAGTTGTTATAATACCCAATATAAATTTCTCTCAGGTTCTTCAACCGAGACAAAAATGATGGGACTTTACCATGAAGTTCGTTACCATTTAAGCCAAAGAACTCCAAGCTCTGGATCTTTGAGTAACTCTCTGGTATCTGGCCAGTGAAGTAGTTTCCTCCGAAGGAAAGATGCTTGAGATTTTTTAGGTTGACAATCTCAACCGGGAGTGGACCATTGAAGTTGTTGTTGTAAGCGTCAAGAGTCTCAAGTTGTGTCATTCCAAGAAAGATTCCTCCAGGGAAATTGCCTTGGAAGAAGTTGCTGGAGATGTTGAGGACTCTGAGAAAGGTGAGATTCCCCATCTCTGAAGGGATTTTCCCTGTGAGATTAACATTGGTGATTGTCAGGTTTACGAGCTTGTTTAACTGTCCAATTTCTGGTGGAATAGTGCCCAAGAGACGCTCAAATGACACGTTTAGAGCCACCACACGAGAGTCCTGGTCACACGAAACACCAGAGAAGGAGCAGTGAGCTGAGGGAGAAGCGGATAGCTCCCAGTCTTTGAGTCCCGAACCATTTGGTCCAACCATGGAGGATTTAAGCTTCAACAGAACTTCAACATCACTGGAGGCAGAGCAGGCTGAGAAAATTACAAGAAGTAAAAAACTGTGCAGATGAAAAATACTGAGAATGGTTCTCATCCTGACAGCTTTACTTGGTACTCAAGCTCAATTCTATTCAAGCGGATTATTTTTTCAGAGTTTTGAAGTTGTTGGATTTGGAGTACAGTGCCTTGCACAAACGAATCGCTGCCTCTGAGTATTAGTACCTTGAAGTTTTAATAAACAACTGAAGGAAAATGATGACTAGAAGGAAGAGAGAATAAATTGATCAGAGAAATCTAAACACACACTGATAACAGTTTTTGGAACACAAATATGTTATGGAATCAGATAATGGATTTTGACATATTATTAAGGATACTATACTTTAGTTCCTTTCTATGTCTTTTATTCTATTTTATTTGTTCCATTGCTCTAGTTTATCGGAGGACAAGTCAATGGGACAGCAGTTGAGTGGTAAGTGTTGCCTCCACCTCCTCCTCTTTCTTGAGAGGTCGCGGGTTCAACACCCTCCACGATATGTGAGCTTCCTCTCCATACACATGGGTCGCCCCTCCATTCAGATATGGGTTGCTCTCTCTTGTTCTTAGGAGTTGATCATTGAGGCACGTCTCAACGTTTATCGTTGATAGTCCGATTGAACCTAAACTAAACCCAGTCATTTAAAAAAAAAATTATTGAAGAACATATTTACATAATATTCTTGCTTTCTCCTTTACAATGCTTTAGTGAATTAGTGGGGAATTTTTTCTCCTTTTTTGTAATCAATTTGTGGGGAATTTTGAATGCAAAAAATGAAGAATCTTGGACGAAAGAGAGTAGTTATGGGAATATTATTAAAAGGTTTGTTACTAATCATGGGAATATTAGTAAAAGGTTTGTTACTACTGTTAAATGACCGGCAGGTGTCCATTACATCAGTCGTCAATAAACATGGTCTTATTGTTTGGTGACATAGAAAGAAAATGCATTTGAGTCTAATAATTGGCAACTATTATTTTTATAAACACTATCCTATTTCCTGAAATGGAAACCAACACCCTCACAAATTTCAAACTCAAAAATCTCATTAATGTTTCTGGTGCACGAATTAAAAATTTCATTGATATTGTCGTAAGGAACATAATTAACCCGGTATCGTCATAAATTTCTTAGTTAATCATAATTATTATGAGATTTTAATAAACCAGCACCATCATCATCATCATTGTACAATTGTATGGAAAGTTTATACATATCCATCTTATGAGTTAAATAGCAGTAAATTTACAAGACTAAGATAATTCTTTATTTACTAAATATTGGATTGATGTGAACAACAATCTAGCAATCTACTTATAAGTTTATTTGCATGCCATGTCACATTATCCTGGAATTCAAAACTCTGAAATACAAGTACCAAATCAGCATCGGTGCAGCGATTAGTGCAACTATTGTGATTACAAGCTCTGAAGAACCAAACGCTGCTGGACGGATCTGACCCAATTGTCCTGTTGAGCTTTCCAAAGACAAGCAAACAACTTGTGAACACAGGTTTGGATTTCCCGTAAAGGAGGCCTCGTCAAAGAACAGACCACCAACAGGAATGGTGCTGGTGAAATTATTGTAAGAAAGATTGAGAGTTGTTATGTCACCAATTTCACTTGGTATTGGACCAGTGAGTTGGTTTCTAGAGATATCAAGTATGCACAGCTCTTGAAGTTGAGAAATTCCTTTTGGAATCTCACCTCGGAGACTGTTTCTACTGAAATCAACTGATGTTAAAGGGCCGCAACCGGTAATAGAAAGTGGGATTTCACCGCTAATGTTGTTGCCACTGACTTTCATTGTCAAAATCTTCTTTGAGATTAAATATCTCCTTAGGAATTTCACCTTCAAGTCTGTTGTTTTGAAGAGACAGGACTGTTAAATTTGACAAATTTCCGATTCCTGGAGGGATTTTTCCTGTGATGCTATTATTGACCAGTTTCAATTGTGTGAGAGACTCACTTGACATGTTTCCTGGAAGTTCGGCAGATAGATTGTTATCGTCTAATTGAATCATATCTATCAACGGCAAGTTGTAAATTCCAGCTGGAATAGTTCCGTTTAGAGAGTTCTTCATCGCTCGAATTTTCATAAGCGATTTACACTCTCCAAGCTCTTCAGGAATTATACCTGATAAATAATTCTCCATCAGAATCAACAACTGCAACCTTCCTCCTTTGTACAAATCATGAGGAATCATTCCACTGAGGTAATTCACCGCAACGTCCAATATCTTGAGCTTGCCATTCTGGCCAAGATTCTGAGGCAATTTACCCGTGCAGTCGTTATCAAATGACTTAAGCACATCAAGATTCGGAAGATCTCCTATACATGCTGGAATCTGACTGTGGAAAAGGTTGTTGAAGAGCTCGATGAGTGTGATGTTTGTCAATGCAGAGAAACTCTCAGGTATCTCTCCGTTTAGATAATTGTTGGAGAGATCCAGATGTGTTAAGCTGATCAAACAGGACAACTCAGTAGGTACACGACCTGTGAGATGGTTCACCTGAAGATATAATGCCTTCAGTTTCTTTAATTGGCTCAGACTCGTAGGAATCTCACCTGAGATATTACAACTTGCCATGTTAAGAACTTGTAGTTCACTCAACATTCCAAACTCAAGTGGAATTTCTCCGTAATAGTTGTTAAAGTAGCCAATGTACAATTCTCTCAAGTTCTTCAACCTGGACAAAAATGATGGGACTTTACCCTGAAGTTGGTTAACATTTAAGCCCAAGAACTGTTGAATTGTGGCTTAATTAGCCATGTTAGAATCCCACATCTAAAACATTAGATTGTGGTGGGAGATTAGTGGACTATAAATAAGTCCTTTAGTTAATTGATTTGGTACCCCAAAACAAGAATTGTAAAAGATCCATACATTTGTATTATTCTTGTTTTCTCCCCATATGTTTCTGGGTTTTTGGATCTTACCCAGATTTTGTAATATTTTGCTTTGGAGTTAGTGGAAGTTTTCAGCAGCGCCCGTGGACGTAGGTTTTATACCGAACCACGTAAATCCTGGTGTGTTCTTTCCTTTTTCGCTTTGCATTTATTTTTCTGCTTTTCTGCTTTATTAGTATTTGTTATTTATATTTAATAGCTAGCATTAGTAGTTGTGTATTTGTTTAATTTCCGCTGCGCACAACAAGTGGTATCAGAGCCTTAGGTTTCGATTGATCTAGGAAATTGTCTAGGGCATTAGCTAGCTATTAAATATTTGTTTGTAAAGCTTCGGTGTTATTTTGGAATAGTTACAATTTAGGGAAGCTCTGTCAAAAAGACTATAATTGTCTAAGGAGACTGGATTTTAAGTGGGACCGTTTGTGACCCCTCCAGCCTTTTCTGGGAGCTAACCTTTTGAGTACTATTCATTTGATCACCAAGCTATTGGCATAAAATTGTCTAGGGCATTAGATAGCTATTTGTTTGTAAAGCTTCGGTGTTATTTTGGAATAGCCACAATTTAGGGAAGCTCTGTCAAAAAGACTATAATAGTCTAAGGAGACTGGATTTTAAGTGGGACCGTTTGTGACCCCTCCAGCCTTTCCTGGGAGCTAACCTTTTGAGTACTATTCATTTGATCACCAAGCTATTGGCATAAAACTTTTGTTGTAAAGCAGAAATGGCATCATCTTCACATGTAAAAATTGAAGTAGAGAAATTTGATGGTCGAAATAATTTTGGCCTATGGCAAAGCGAAGTTACGGACGTCTTGTATCAACAAGATTTGGATATTGTTCTGGAAGAAACAAGACCAGAGAATATTGAAGAAAGGGACTGGGAGAGGCAAAATGCGAAGGCATGTGGTTTAATTCGCTCATGTCTCTGTAGAGAGCAGAAGTATCCGTTCATGAAGGAAACCTCTGCTAGTAAATTGTGGAAGGCGCTAGAGAACAAATATATGAAGAAAAGCAATGAGAATCGGCTATATTTGTTGAAGAGGTTGTACCGTCTTCAGTTGAAACCAGGTTTGAATATCAATGACCATATTGATAAT
The DNA here is from genome assembly GCA_022984855.1 of Dimocarpus longan. Taxonomy (NCBI): domain Eukaryota; kingdom Viridiplantae; phylum Streptophyta; class Magnoliopsida; order Sapindales; family Sapindaceae; genus Dimocarpus; species Dimocarpus longan. Next base: position 1,547,314 of record CM041018.1, read on the forward strand.
TTCAACCGTTTGTTAGCTGATTTGTTGAATTTGGATGAAACGTTCAAAGATGAGCAGAAGGCCGTGCTGTTGATAGGATCTCTTCCTGATGAGTTAGATCATTTGTGCATTACACTTATTCATGGGAAAGAAAAATTGTCCTTTGAAGAAGTGTGTGCAGCTTTGCTTAATTATGAAATTCGTAAAAAAGATCAGAAAGAGAACAGGGATGAATCAGCAGAGGCGCTTACAGTTAGGGGAAGAAGTAAGAGTCGAAAACAGGAAAGAAGGGGCAGATCACAGTCAAGAAAAAGACCTGATAAAGATGAATGTGCCTTTTGTCATGAGAAAGGGCATTGGAAGAAAGATTGTCCGAAGCTGCAGAAGAAAGATAAGGGCAAGGGTAAAGCTACTTCCGATGCATATGTAGCCGAACATGAGGAAGAAGATTTTGTGTTGGTTAGTCTATCATCAACATCTGGATCTGGTGAGTGGATTTTAGATTCGGGTTGTACTTATCATATGTGTCCACATAAGGAATGGTTCTTCAACTTCGAAGAGCTAAATGGTGGAATTGTGCTCATGGGTAATGATAACTCATGCAAAACTAAGGGGATAGGTTCAATCCGATTGAAGAATCACGATGGATCGACCAGAGTTTTGACAGAAGTTCGGTATGTTCCAGATTTAAAGAAGAATCTCATATCATTGGGAGCCTTAAAATCTAAAGGCTACACGGTATCCATCAGAGATGGAGTTATGAGAGTGGTATCTGGGGCTTTGGTGGTAATGAAAGGTACAAGAAAGAACAACTTGTACTACTACAATGGTAGTACAGTTACTGAATCAGCAGCAGTAGTATCAGAGAAGGATGTTGATTCAGATATGATCAGGTTATGGCATATGCGTCTTGGACATGCAGGTGAGAAAGCTTTAAGCAGTTTGGTGAATCAAGGCTTGTTGAAAGGAGTAAGAACCTGCAAGTTAGATTTTTGTGAACATTGTGTTCTGGGAAAGCAGACGAGAGTGAAGTTTGCAACTGCAGTTCATGATACTAAAGGTATTTTGGATTATGTTCACTCTGATGTGTGGGGACCCACAAGGACAGCCTCCTTGGGTGGTAAACACTATTTTGTTACATTTGTTGATGACTTTTCCAGAAGAGTTTGGGTATACACAATGAAGAAAAAGGATGATGTACTTGGGATTTTCCTTAATTGGAAAAAGATGATTGAGACTCAGACTGGGAGAAAGATTAAGTACCTCAGAACAGATAATGGAGGTGAATATTGTAGTAAATCTTTTCGAGAGGTCTGTCAAGATGCGGGTATTGTACGTCATTTTACAGTTAAACACACACCACAACAGAATGGGGTGGCAGAACGCATGAACCGAACATTGCTGGAGAAAGTTCGGTGTATGTTGTCCAATGCTGGGTTGGGCAAGGAGTTTTGGGCTGAGGCAGTGACTTATGCATGTCATCTCATTAATCGCTTACCGTCAACAGCGATCGGTGGTAGAATTCCATTGGAGGTATGGTCTGGAAAACCTGTTACTGATTATGATTCTTTACATGTCTTTGGTTGTTCTGCTTATTATCATGTAAAGGAATCTAAGTTGGACCTGAGAGCAAGGAAAGCTATATTTGTGGGGATGTCTTCAGGGGTGAAAGGGTATCGTCTTTTATATCCTAATTCGAAGAAGATAATCTTCAGCAGGGATGTTACTTTTGATGAGTCTTCGATGCTGAAAAAGAAAATAGAAGATATTATTGAGGGTAATCCGCAACAGGTGGAGTCTACTCGGAAGCAGGTGGAGTTTTTTCAGAAACAGATAGAGTCAACAAATAATCCAGCTAGAATTGTTGATGCAGATGATGACACTCCTATGATCGAGGAGGTTACTGAAGAAGAAGGAAAAGAAGAAGTTCCTACCCAAGAACCTTCGCAGCAACAAGAATCAATTGCAATAAATAGGCCAAGACGTGAGATTCGCAGACCTGCTCGTTTTGCTGATATGGTAGCCTATGCACTTCCAATTGTAGATGATGATGTTCCTTCCACTTACAGAGAAGCAGTCCAATGTTCTGAAGATGATAAGTGGAAGAAAGCTATGGATGAAGAAATGCAGTCTCTTCGGAAGAATGAAACTTGGGAGCTAGCTCAACTACCGAAGAATAAGAAGACAATTGGGTGCAAATGGGTGTTTACTAAGAAAGAGGGATTTCCTAACAAAGAAGATGTCCGCTACAAGGCAAGGTTGGTGGCGAAAGGCTATGCTCAGAAGGAAGGGATTGACTACAATGAGGTATTTTCTCCAGTTGTGAAACACTCTTCCATTAGAATTTTATTGGCCCTTGTAGCTCAATTGGATTTGGAACTAGTTCAAATGGATGTAAAAACTGCATTTTTACATGGTGATTTGGAAGAGGAAATCTATATGACTCAGCCAGATGGATTCAAGGTTGCTGGTAAAGAAAATTGGGCTTGTAAATTGAATAAATCGCTTTATGGTTTGAAACAGTCTCCGAGACAATGGTACAAGCGATTTGATCAATTTATGATAGGTCAAGAGTACACCAGAAGCAAATTTGATAATTGCGTATACTTTCGAAGGCTACAAGATGGTTCCTTCATCTACTTGCTCTTATATGTTGATGATATGCTGATAGCTTCTAAGAGCAAAGTGGAGATTGAGAAGCTGAAGACTCAGTTGAGTTCAGAGTTTGAAATGAAGGATTTGGGTGAAGCTAAGAAGATTCTCGGTATGGAGATTAGCAGAGATAGAGGAAAAGGTAAGGTTTGTTTGACTCAGAAGCAATATCTGATGAAGGTATTACAGCGTTTTGGTGTATCTGAACAGTCAAAACCTGTAAGTACGCCACTTGCTCCTCATTTCAAGTTGAGTGCATCATTATCTCCGAGTACTGATGAAGAACGAGAGTACATGTCTCGTGTTCCGTATTCTAATGCGGTTGGTAGTCTGATGTATGCTATGGTGTGTACAAGACCTGACATTTCGCAAGCAGTTGGAGTTGTGAGCAGGTATATGCATGATCCTGGTAAAGGACATTGGCAAGCTGTGAAATGGATTCTACGGTACTTGTTAAAAACCGTAGATTTTGGTTTGGTATTTCAGAAGGAAGATTCACTTGGTCAGTTTGCAATCGGATATGTAGATTCAGATTATGCTGGTGATTTGGATAAACGACGGTCAACTACTGGATATGTATTCACTCTTGCGAGAGCTCCTGTAAGTTGGAAGTCTACTTTACAGTCAACAGTTGTTTTGTCTACGACAGAAGCAGAGTATATGGCATTGACAGAGGCTGTGAAGGAAGCAATTTGGTTACAAGGATTACTGGTAGAGTTGGGAGTGGGACAGAAGAATATTGCTATTTACTCGGATAGTCAAAGTGTCATTCATTTAGCAAAGAATCCGGTATTCCATGTTCGCACCAAGCATATTGATGTCCGATATCACTTTGTGCGGGAAATTCTGAGTGAAGGGTCGATTCTTTTACAGAAAATTGGGACTGCTAATAATCCTGCGGATATGATGACCAAAGTGGTGACAGCAATCAAGTTCAACCATTGTTTGGACTTGATCAATATTTTGAAAGTCTAAAAGGCATATATGAAGGCATTGCTGAAGGCTAATACGCCAAGGTGGAGATTTGTTAAATTGTGGCTTAATTAGCCATGTTAGAATCCCACATCTAAAACATTAGATTGTGGTGGGAGATTAGTGGACTATAAATAAGTCCTTTAGTTAATTGATTTGGTACCCCAAAACAAGAATTGTAAAAGATCCATACATTTGTATTATTCTTGTTTTCTCCCCATATGTTTCTGGGTTTTTGGATCTTACCCAGATTTTGTAATATTTTGCTTTGGAGTTAGTGGAAGTTTTCAGCAGCGCCCGTGGACGTAGATTTTATACCGAACCACGTAAATCCTGGTGTGTTCTTTCCTTTTTCGCTTTGCATTTATTTTTCTGCTTTTCTGCTTTATTGGTATTTGTTATTTATATTTAATAGCTAGCATTAGTAGTTGTGTATTTGTTTAATTTCCGCTGCGCACAACAAGAACTCCAAACTTTGGATCTCTGAGTAACTCTCTGGTATCTCACCGGTGAAGTAGTTTCCCCCAAAAGAAAGATGTTTGAGATTTTTCAGGCTGACAATCTCAACTGGAAGTGGATCAGTGAAGTTGTTGTAAGTGTTGGGTTTTGTACTTAAGAGTTGTAATAATATAAACGGTTTTATAAATAATAAAATATTCATTTTATTTAATTTATATATTTTATAAAAATTGTATATATTATGAGAAACATTCTTGATTACTGATGCAATTTCAAACTAAATATATAAGTATTATATGCAAGCGAATTTAGTTTCAAATAAGTAATCTAAAGAGTCCGTAACAAACAAACAAAGCTGAGTACTTTATTTATGGTAAATCTACAGTTGCGGTCCATTTTGTATTCAGTACAATAATTTTATCCGAGACTATTCATATAGTGACATAGAAATTTAGTTATCTTATATAATAAAAATTATATAGGACTGGACCACGATAAATATAACTCTTTTATTAATATCCATTAAACTTAGAGATTTATATTTATCGATCAGATGATCATATATGAATTGATCTTCATCCTAAGTGTATTATGAACTCTTACTTGTTGAGTTATATCCTTTAATTTACATGGGTGAGATCGGTGTAGATGTCTGGTTAATAACTTCGTACTTTGGGGATATGATTTAATAAGTAGCTGGGAATATTCTACATAATATTAAAATCCACTCCTTGCAAGAAGTAGAGAAATAGTTCTCTTAAGAGTTGATTAAGGTCTTGAACAATAAAAGCGTTCAACTTTCCGTTTATATATAAATAGAAAGATAAATTCATAAGTTGTTATGAATATATTATTCATTAGAGAATCAATTATACTTAACGATCAAGAAATAATTAGAGGGGTAAAACGGATATTTTGACCTAACTCTAATTATAAACTATTTATGAAGGGTTAAATCATATGTAGTGATTAAATCAATAGACATTGAAAATTTCAGATTATATAAAAATATCTACAGTTTTGATAGTGCAATCTTAAGTTTTTAGTGAAGTAACTCTAAAATTAATAATAGTGAATTATTAATTAAATTTTGATATTATTAGAGTTCAAAACTGTAGGTCTATCGGGTCCCCCTGATAGCTCATTTCACTATAAGAAACTTGTATATAAAATATTGTAATTAGACCGTCTAATTACAATTGTTACGTAAGTAGCAAAGTATGTGTTCACTTGATATTTTAATAATATTAATTATTCAAATTATTTAATAATTAATTAGTTAATTATTAATTATTAATTATTAATTATTTAATTAATTTTATAAAAGGTCTTGAATTCAATTCTCAACAGTGACCGGGTATAAATTAATTATGAATTAATTAGAGATCACAAGTTCGATTTCAAAATATAACATGAATTAATTTTAAATTAATTATGTTATATAGGGCAAAAATTTAATTTTAATAAACATGGGGTTTAACATTAATTTTGATTAATTAAAATCCTAAATAATTACCTATAAATAGAAAAGAAATAGTATTTTTTTTCTAATAGAAGTTATTTTTTGTTTTGCTGTACGTTCTTTGAAACAGAAAGAAAAAAAAAATTTACAATATAATACAGAGAAGAAAAATCTGTATATTTCTTCTTTGTATAACCAAAATCAAATACTTACCTCTTAAATATATATTGTTTATTCTTTTTAGAAAAGAAATAAATAAAAAGTGAGTATAATTCTATATAATTGTGTCCATTCACTTGTTTCTTGATGTAGAGATATATCAAGGAAGACTAGGTGGTGAGAAATCCACAGAGTTCAATACATAAGGTAAAAATCTTATTTTTATTTCTTTATATTATTTTATTTCATTGTTTTATAGATCTAGAATTCTTGAGTTTTTTTAAAATTTTTAAAACTCAGTGTTCTGCAAATCATTATTTTTTATAAAAATAATTGTTGTTTTTTTTCCCTTCAGTAGGTGTTATCATTCATATCAATCAAGTCATTACGTATATGTTACACTATCATTGTGACATTTCCAATTTTCATATATGATGGATATTATTCTAGTTACTTTGTATAGAATATATTATGCTAGTTGTCTTATATATAATATTCAATTCTTTAGCCTATATATTGGCCTCACTTTGTACATTACAAAATAGAGTGACATATATATTATTCCTTTCGTATTTTATACGGTATCAGAGTTAGGGTTTTGAAATTTTTCTAGTCTTTGTTCACTCTCAAACCAAATAAAACAGCCGCCGCTGTCTGTGGTGGTCTGATTTACATGGTATCAAAGCTAGGGTTTTGAAATTTTCTAGTCTCTGTTCACTCTCAAACCAAACAAAACAACGGTCGCTGTCCGTGGTGGTTTGAATCTACTCCACTGCCCTGTCACTGCACAACGTCTCTTTTCCTGCATAATCGCACCCAGTTCTGTATCTGCATCACCCACCTTTTGCAATTGCGCATGATGCTGCTACACCATCACACCCCACTGCGCGCTGCTATTGCATCACCATATCACCCACCGAGCACTACCCGATTCTGCCTCAACCTAGTTGAATTTGTAACACCCCTTACCGCAATTTCCCGTTGGATCGAGAGTCGAGGCGAAGGGCGTTACGCTTTCGAACTGAAAATTCATTTATTTGAAAATTTCTTACGAAAAGAAATGGAATTACTACTAAAAGTTTTTCGATATTGAAAAACTTTAATATCAAACTCTTTTATAATTTTAGAAAATCTAGCAAAATTTCCTCTATTTTTCTAAAAATCCAAAATTGAACCTGTAAAGAAAATTATAACACTTCTATAAAATTCATTTCTCAACTCCAATTCGGACCTCCCGTCCGATTCCAAATTCACTTCAACATGCAACCAATTAAAATAAACATTTAATCAAAATTGAAAATCCACCATCATAAACTTTACACTACATACTTATCAAATAATATATATAACTTATAAATATTTTAAAATTTTAATACAAATTGTATTTTACAGACTTTTAAATTTAGAAACTTACATACATACATGATAGTGCCCATGCATATATATACACATGATACAAAATGATTATTACCCAAAACTTTATGTCGGATGTGACTCATAGAGTATTTACAAGGGCTTCGTATTCGTCTCGACAACAAGCCCAGTTCAATTACTTGCGCGTGGTAAATCCAACGCGCTAAGTATTTCTACTTAGTGAGTATACACTTAATTTAAAAGTCATAAAACTTTCTTTTCTCATAGTATAATTTCACAAAACTTTTCAACAATATTAAATAAAATTTTCACCATATTCTAATTTTTCTTAAAACACAAGTCATGAAGTACATAAAAATCTTATTTCAAGTAAGACTGTATAAAATTCAGTTTTTTCAATCTCAATTAAACCTTACATAACACATTAATATTTATTAACTGATAAATAAATATAAACATAACATTTCTTTTGACGGCATTTTGAAGCAATTTTTACTAAATATTTTTCGTTACTAAAATTCACAATTGAAATTAATTTACTAATAACGTACAAAATATATACAAATTATTATTAGACATATCAATTATATTTGTAAAAATTCTACTACACATCATTATATTTATACACATCAACTATATAAACATATCCAACATATAAAATTTGTTCTTAAACGTAGAAATCCGATATTATATTTATTTATTTATTTTTATTTAATTATTTTTTTTATAACAAATCCTAACGAAAATATTTTATTACAAGTTTCAATTATCTAAATTATGTACTTAATATTCAGACTGTTTCTTATGAATCCTATCAATTTGATTTGTAAGAATTTTATTACAAATCCTAATGAAAGTATATTACTAATAATTATATTTATCAAATACTTCATAATCATTTTTCGTATACATATATATATCTTTAATATAGATATCTATAGTTAATATACACAATATCGTTTAGTAATTTTCGTTTCTCAAAATATCTATTACAAAAATAATATGTCACAAAAATGTCAAACTTTTATCAAGTTCACTAATTATCCCATTTACTAACAATTTCAAATGTAAAATATATAAAATTCTTTATATCTATTTTCAATTCACGTAACTTTTCAATTAACATTTTTAACGTCATTCTCAAACTTTTATCTAAAAGTTACTAATCGATTATTTAATCAATCTTCTTAACACTATAACAAAATTTAACTTTTACAACAATCAAAACAAACAAAATACATAAACGATAAGTTTTTCAATGACACCTCTATCAAACATGTTTTAATATAAACTTTAATCACATAACTTTTTTGAAATCCGTTATTAAATACATTCATACTATTATTCTTTCAACTCAATTTCCTATCATATTCCTGATTATACTTTCGAAAATGATACGTTATCGTTAAATAAAAATAAAAACACACTATATGAATTTCGACAAGATTTTCATAATATATAAACTAATCATTCAAAATTTATAACCAATCGAAAAGTTCATAACATAATATCAATTAATAAATAAAAATTTCAACATTAATCAGTCAAATCTCATTTGTCACACCTAATTACAATATTGTCATTTTTCTTTAATTAGAGCCATTTGTAAAATTCTGTCACGATACCATGGATCGATAACGGATTTCCTGACATCGGTCAGACTAAACAGCAACCTCGACAACGGTCGCTCGGTGACTATCCACCGGGTTGCATATCACAATTTGTTTCCATTTCGGGACCGGACATTCAGTGCATATCAGGGTCCGTCATACAACGTTTGTGATAAATTGTAACGGTACAGTACTGCTAATAATCATCCTATTGGCTAGCCAACTATCAATCTCCACCTACCGATGACTAGTTTTACACGGGCCCTTTAAGTTTTTAAGATTACAAAATTTTCAATTTAAAACGAAAATTTTAATCGCGTAAACTTTTTATTGCACATTTAAATCAAATCATCGAATTTCTTCAGGGTACCACTTATGGCTATTTCAAATTACCATTTTGTCCATAATTTTCATATGACATCTTAACACAATATTTATCATATTTTTCATGTTCTAATATAATCTCAAAAGACGAGAATCTCAACTTTTTCATTTTCGATTTCAAGTCCGTTATACGTACCATTAAAACATGATATAACTAACACAAAAACGAAAAAAAAAAGACAAAAATACTCCTAGAGCACTTTATATTTCAAATTCGTCCATAAGAGGGTTTATTTTACGAAATCGTTTTCGAACCCGTTTTTCATCAAACAAACTCACTCAATGGCATGTAATTGTCATATAATTAACACTCAAAACCATTTGATATCTCAAATAATCAAATTAAACAATTTTCAAAGGAATTTACACATGGACGTCACACTAATAAACGTAACTTTTCATTCCAACTATTATTTTATTATAAAAACTACGCAAATATCATTCAAATAACACTCGAATAGAAAAGAATTGACAAAAATGCCCCTCATTTCTTCTCCACTTAATATTTGGCTTAAAGGGTTATTTTTCGAAAATATTTATCGAAATCATTTGTCAACCCATTTTTTCACTCCAATAACATGTCAATAACACACAAATAACATATCAAATTATTTAACACATCAAAGAAACAGATTTATCAAATTTTAAATAAATTTACATATTAATATCAAATTAATAAAAATAAAATTTTTCAACAATGTGTACATCAATCTTATGAGCTTGCTTTTTAGCTTTTCATACACACAATGAGAGGTTTTCACACCTCCCTAAACTTCTTTAAGTCCTCTGGAATCAAACCCCCACTTAGGGTTTCAAAAATAAACAAAAATAAATAATAATATCAATTTAATAAATCAAAATACTAAAATAACTTCAAATACATGTTTATTGATGTATTTATCATATTTTTAAGCAAAATCTATCACAAAATCACACACCCACACTCATATACCTCATTTGACCTTTTTATACCCGAAATCAAACTTGGAGAATGGATGAGTTTTAGTGATTTTGAGACTAAAAATTGGTATATTATAGAAAAATTAAAAGATTAAATGAATTAATTGATAAATAAAACAAAAAAATGAAAAAAAAAAAATAGGAAGAAGAAGACTCATGGCAGAAGCAAGAAAGGTTAGTTGACTAGAGCAAGAAAGAGACTGAAAAAATGAGGAAACAAATAAACTTTTATAATCATCAATTTCTCATAATTATAAAATTACCTCAAAAATTTTTTATTTATAAATTGACCCCAAAACTTTTTATTTTCTGCATTTACACCCCTACTCACATGCTAACATCCCATTAGACACTTTTACCAACACATCATCTCACTAACTCATTCAAACTTATCCATAACCTTATTTTATCTAAAAATTAATTTATTTTAATGAAAAATAATAATTTTAATAATAATACTAATAATTATATAATAAATTCTTTATTCAACTCAAAAATTATCCCCTATAATACAATCCAATTTCACTATCCTAACATTCCCATTCTGCTAATATTATTTAAATTCAAAAATAATTCTTTACAGGGAAAAACGTCTTTGAAAATGTTAAATTTCACCTATTAACGACCAAAACATTTTACAATCGTGCGAATTTTATTAAATTCAAATTTGTTCCCATTTAATAACTTATTAAATCAAAGAATATTAATCGGACGGAAATAACTATCGGGGCGTTACAAAATCGCACTATTAAACTTGTTTTCTGTCAACACACCTTGACCAGGATCATTGTTGTTTCTGTCTACCATTATACCGCCGTCTATATCGCTGGTTTCTATTCCAATGTCGTCACACCATTTAGTTCTTACATCATTTGATCGTCACTATCATCGGTGTCACTATCATCGGTTCAACAGCTAGCATCGTCACTGTCATCAATCTACTTCAACAACCGCCATCTCTGTTTCATCTCTTATTGTAGCCATCACCGTCACCGTCACCGTCATTGTGTCTTGCCACACTTGTTCTGTAGTTCAGGCCACTCCTTCAACTATTTGTCACACCATCACACTCGATCTCACACCTGGTTGCACACCAATCATTACCAATCATCATCGCCACTGTCACCACACCACACCAGTACATCTCTTCTTACTTACTTCACGGTGCATTGCTGTCACTAACACCATCACACTATTGCATTCCATTTGTCGCTGCCGCAACTAAGTTTCAGCCATCACACTACACCACTACCATGCCCTTGTTTGTTTACAATCTTATACAGCTTATCATTGGGCTTCCAACCTTTGCCTTGGTTTATTTGGCTAGTTTAATAGACTTATTTGGGCTCTTAAATTGATGTTTGTTGGGCTCTTATATTGGTTTTCTTTTTGGGCTGCATATCAAGAGAGTTAAAGCTTATATTTATTTTAATTTCCCTTATTAGGCTTCTAATTAATTAGGCTAAATTATTTCTTATTGCGTTTGTTGGAATTCATTGGGTTTATTTATTTTGGTTTTCTTTTTTCTTTTTAATGGAGAATTCATGGAAAAAATCTATTTGCAATTATTGCAAGCTCCCAAGACATGGTCTTCTTCATTATTCTATGATACGCTGTAAGCATTGCTATAAAATTAGGCCAGGGTACTATAATCAAGATTGCCCTCAGACTACTAATAACGGAGAATTTTCACCCAAATCCAAGAATGTTTCTCTCAAACCTTTCCAAACCAATCAGCCATCAACCATAGTTGATGACACACCGGGTACTGCTGATTCATCTTCTATCTCGGTTCATGATCTTGCATCTATGCTCAATCAAATCATTTTCAAATCTGGTAATTAATCCACTTCTGCTTCTTTCGTGTCAAAAGATAATTCCTCTTGGTATTTTGATTCCGTCTATTGCAATGACATAACCTCTGACCTTACACATTTTTCTGTATAATCATCATCTTCCTCTTTACCTGTCATTTTCTATAGCCAATGACTCTTCCATATCTGTTCAACATATAAGTCAAATCTCTACAGATAACCTATCCTTGCAAAATACATACTTCATTCCTAAACTTACCTTAAATCTTATCTCCATGGAACAATTATGTGAACTTAGTTTTGATGTGCATTTAACTTCTTCTAGTTGTCGTGTGCAGGATCCACAAACGAGGAAGATTCATGGGATAGGTTGTAAAGTTAGACATTTGTTTGAGCTCATTCACCTTTAACTATCTTCACGAGTCTCATCTTCCTATCAGTCTGCCGCTACTTCATCTTTACCATTGAGTCCTTAACACTCACGGTTAGATCATGCTTCTTTTAGTTGTTTACGTTCTTTATTGTATAGTGGATATTTAGGCTCTATAACTGATAATCACATTGATTGTTTATTTTATCAATTGTCCAAACATCATGCATTACCTTTTCATAATAACAATTCAGTTTCTCGGACACCTTTTGACTTAATTCATTAAGATATTTGGAGACCCTTACCAACAACTACCATGGATGATCTAAGTATTTTATTATCTTTTTTAATTATTATTCTCGTTATACATGACTTTATCTATGCATAATAGGTTTGAATTATCTAAAATTTATATTGATTTTCTTCGAATGATTTAGACTTAGTTTTCCAAAACTATCAAACTTTTACATACTGATTATGTCATGGAATATTGGGATACTACATTTCTTAATTTGTGGAGTCAAATGGGTACCATATGCCATCATTCACGTCCTCATACATCATAACAGAATGGTCATGCTGAACACAAACATAGACATATTCTTGAAACTGTTCGTATACTTCTCATATTTGTCTCTTATCCTGAAAAGTTTTAGGGAGAAGCTACATTAACAGTAGTATACACTATCAATTGTGTTCCATCTTCTATAATTTATAATCAAACTCCTTATGGATGATTGTATGACATTCCTCCAAACTATCAAAATCTCAAAGTTTTTTAATGTGCTTGCTTTGTTATTCTCCATCCTTACGAACAAACTAAATTAGAGTTTAGAGCTCGTTTGTGTCGTTTTCTTGGCTATGTAATTGGATATAAGGGGTATCGTTGTTAGGATCCTATCTCAAATCGTCTTCGCGTCTCTCGTCATTTATCTTTTGGGAACATTAGATGTTTTCATTCATATCCAAATTTCACACATCACACATTTCTTCTCATAAACTTTTTATAGATCCTACCACTCTTTTGTTTCCTGATGACAGAGATTCAAGTATTTCTGAGACTCAAATAGATGCTTCTAATGCTATCCAACTGATTCCTGAACAGTCTCACCTGTCTATTGATCCTGCACTAGAGTCCTCCTGTCAAACTCAACTACTGCACCTCTTTAGCCTACATCAGAGTCTTCTTACCCAATCTCATATATTACTCCTCTTCCTCGTCGCTCTAACTGGGTAAGGGAACTACTTGGAACTCTACGCAATTTTTATTGTTTTTCTGTCATCCTTTCTCTGTATGAACGTTAATTCTATAAAAAGGCCAGCACTAATTTTATTTGACAGCAAGTTACGGCTAAAGAATTGTAAGCTCTTAAGAAGACTTACACTTAAGACATAGTTGATCTTCCTCCTAATAAACCTATCATCGATGCAAATTGGTATATAAGATCAAAACAAGGTCAGATGGGTCTGTTGAACGACATAAATCCTATCTTATAGTTAAAGGATTTACCCAAGAGTATGAAATTGATTATGAGGAGACATTTATACCAGTTGCTAGACTTACATCTATTTGTAACTTACTGGCAGTCGCTACAATTAAATGATGGAATTTGTTTCAGATAGATGTAAAAAATACCTTTTTAACGGGGATCTTGCTAGACTTATATCTATTCATAGATTACTGGTAGTCGCTGCAATCAAACGATGAAATTTGTTTTAAATGGATGTAAAAAATATCTTTCTTAATGGGGATCTTGCTAAACTTACATCTATTCGTAGCTTACTAACAGTCGATGCAATCAAACGATGGAATTTGTTTCAAATGGATGTAAAAAAATGTCTTCTCATAAACTTTTTATAGATCCTACCACTCTTTTGTTTCCTGATGACAGAGATTCAAGTATTTCTGAGACTCAAATAGATGCTTCTAATGCTATCCAACTGATTCCTGAACAGTCTCACCTGTCTATTGATCCTGCACCAGAGTCCTCCTGTCAAACTCAACTACTGCACCTCTTTAGCCTACATCAGAGTCTTCTTACCCAATCTCATATATTACTCCTCTTCCTCGTCGCTCTAACTGAGTAAGGGAACTACCTGGAACTCTACACAATTTTTATTGTTTTTCTGTCATCCTTTCTCTATATGAACGTTAATTCTATAAAAAGGCCAGCACTAATTTTATTTGACAGCAAGTTACGGCTAAAGAATTGTAAGCTCTTAAGAAGACTTATACTTAAGATATAGTTGATCTTCCTCCTAATAAATCTATCATCGATGCAAATTGGTATATAAGATCAAAACAAGGTCAGATGGGTCTGTTGAACGACATAAATTCTATCTTATAGTTAAAGGATTTACCCAAGAGTATGAAATTGATTATGAGGAGACATTTATACCAGTTGCTAGACTTACATCTATTTGTAGCTTACTGGCAGTCGCTACAATTAAATGATGGAATTTGTTTCAGATAGATGTAAAAAATACCTTTTTAACGGGGATCTTGCTAGACTTATATCTATTCATAGATTACTGGTAGTCGCTGCAATCAAACGATGAAATTTGTTTTAAATGGATGTAAAAAATATCTTTCTTAATGGGGATCTTGCTAAACTTACATCTATTCGTAGCTTACTGACAGTCGCTGCAATAAACGATGGAATTTGTTTCAAATGGATGTAAAAAAATGTCTTTCTTAATGAGGATCTTGCTAGACTAATATTTATTCGTGGCTTACTGGCAGTTATTGCAATCAAACAATGAAATTTGTTTCAAATTAATGTAGAAAATGTCTTTCTTAACGGGGATCTTACTGAAGAGGTATACATGACACCACTACCAGGGTATCCATACCCTCCCCACAAGCGTATTGTATAAGTTAAAGCAAGCTCCTAGAGCTTGATTTTCCAAATTCTCTTCCACCATTATGCAATTTGGTTTTGTCTTTAGCTTTTATGATTCTACGCTTTTTCTTTGCAAGACCAATCATGGCTCTGTTTTCTTATTACTTTATGTGGATGACATAATCATTATAGGTAACGATATTACTGGTATCTTTGACCTTCAGACATATCTTTAACAGTAATTGAGATGAAAAATCTTGACTTTCTTAGCTATTTTTTTGGTCTTGATGTCTCTTCTGATTCTGATGGTTATTATCTCTCACAAGCAAAATATATTTCAGATCTTATTGCTCGTATTGGCTTAATCGATAATAAAATCAATACTATTTCTTTGGAAACTAATATTAAATTGACGTGTTTTAAATATACACCACTAAGTGATCCCACTTTTTATCGATTTATATGGATGACATAATCATTATAGGTAACAATATTGCTGGTATCTTTGACCTTCAGACATATCTTCAATAGTAATTTGAGATGAAAAATCTTGACTTTCTTAGCTATTTTTTTGGTCTTGATGTCTCTTCTGATTCTATGATTATTATCTCTCACAAGCAAAATATATTTCGGATCTTCTTGCTCGTACTAGTTTAATCGATAATAAAATCAATACTATTCCTTTGGAAACTAATGTTAAATTGACATGTTTTAAATATACACCACTAAGTGATCCCACTTTTTATCGATAGCTTGTTGGTAGTCTCATTTATTTGATCGTGACTTGATCGGATATTGCATATGCTATACATGTTGTCAATCAATTTATGTCTACTCCTCATTCAACTCAATTTGCAAATATCCTTCATTTTCTTCAATATCTTAAGGGCACGATGTTTTATGGACTTTCCTTTTGCTGCTAACTCTTCTTTAGAGTTACATACTTATTTAGATGCCGATTGGGTTGGTGATCCTAATAATCGACGATTTACCACTAGTTTTTGCTTCTTTCTTGTGATTATCTTATCTCATAGCATAATAAGAAACTGACTGTTGTAACTCAATCTAATACCGAAGCTGAATACTGGGCCCTCACTGATGCTACTTAGGAACTTATTTGGCTACGCTGATTACTTTTAGATATGGGAATTCACACGTCATGGCTACTCTTTTATATTGTGACAATCATAGTGCTATTCAAATTGCCCACAATGATGTATTTCATTAACGTATCAAACACATTAAGATTGATTGTCATTTTGTTCAGTAATATGTTCATCAAGGTACTATTAAACTTTATTCAGTTTCTTTTGTTGATCAGTCTGCTGATACCTTCACCAAAGCTTATCATCCGGGCTGCTTTCATGAATTAATTGTCAAACTTAAACTTGCATCCATCTCGCCATCTTAAGTTTACAAGTTGATGTTATCATCTATATCAATCAAGTCATTCCATATATGTCACACTATTATTGTGACATTTCCAATTTCCATATATGATGGATATTATTCTAGTTACTTTGTATAGAATATATTATGCTAGTTGCCTTGTATATAATATTCAATTCTTTGACCTATATATTGGTCTCACTTTGTACATTACAGAATAGAGTGAAATACATATTATTCCTTTTGTATTTTACAGTAAGCATCAAGAGTCTAAAGTTATATCATAAGTTGTGTCATTCCAAGAAAGATTCCTCCAAGGAAATTGCCTTGGAATAAGTTGCTGGAGATGTTGAGGATCCTGAGAAAGGTGAGATTCCCCATCACTAAAGGGATTTTTCTTGTGAGATTAACATTGGTGATTGTCAGGTTTACGAGCTTGTTTAACTGTCCAATTTCTGGTGGAATAGCACTAAAGTGACGCTCAAACGACACGTTTAGAGCCACAACACGTGAGTCTCGGTCATAAGAAACTCCAAAGAAGGAGCAGTGAGCCGAGGGAGAAGTGGACGGCTCCTAATCATGGAGGACTTGAGCTTCAACAGAACATCAACATCACTAGAGGTAGAGTAGGCTGAGAAAATAACAAGTAAAAAAATATAAACCAATGAATATTCTTACAGGTAACTATTCTCATCCTCACACTCTACCACATAATTGGGTTTGTGAATTATAATGTTGGTACCTGTTGACGAAGTGCGAGCTACGATTCTTGCAAAACTGTCACTATCAACACTCAAACAATTCGTGTAGGGGTCAATTGTAGTGTGAGTTGCGATTCTTGTAAAGCTCACAACTGTTGAACCCATTTTGGTCTCGTAGGGTCGTGTCCGAAGTTGAACCCTTAACCTTATAAACTTTTTAGGTGTAAGACTCCTACCACCAAGCTAACTGAACTGACCCAATAAGTGAGAGTCTAGCTCGTTAAAGGCCTAGCGCGTCAAGCAACCAACTCATCAAACGCGTAACTCGCAGTACAAGCTCCTAGCTCATTGACCCTGGGTCGTCCTGCTTGTAAAAACGAGCTTTCTGCTTGCTACTACAATTCTCCCGTCACAAGTCAACCACGGTCAGAGCTATTCAATACCTAACTCCAGGTAGTCCGAAGCCAGATCCAGCCCATGGTTTGTCGTACACATTAAACAGATTTTTTCAGATATGTGGCGGCTTAATTTAAAGAAATATTCAACTGTCCGGTATAGAGATAAAGTCAACATCATACTGATAAGGCGTCAATCTTGAAAAATATAATCAGTGCAAACTTCTTATTTTGTTGTAATAATACTGTAATAGGCTGAAATTTCATTGTAACAAATACACAAATTAATTATATATTATCTTTCTACCAAAATAACCAGAGAACAGTCGTGGACGTAGGCTATTTGGGTTGAATCACGTAAAAATTGCCTTGCAACAGTGTTCTTCCTCTTTCTACTCTTCTTTTCTCTTTCGTTTTCATTATTTGTAGGTATTGAATGAAGAATTCGGATCGACTGAATTCCTACGTCGACGGTACCCGATGCATGCAGTTTAATTTCTTCAAGTTTAAAGTAATGTTAAGTGCTTTCTATACATTGCCTTGCAAATAATAATAATAATAATAATAAATCATTGTCTCCTAGTGTCAACACCTGAAATTTTAAATAAACAATTGAAAGAAAACAAGAAATATGAAAAAGAGAGAAACAAAGGAATCTAAAGAAATATGAAAAAGAGAGAAAATTAAACAAAGGAATCTAAAGAAATATGAAAAAGAGAGAAACAAAGGAATCTAACATTTATAACATTTTCTACAATTGCATATATTCGTCACGTTCTCTTAAAAAAATGAGTTTATGTACATCAGTAAACCAGAAACTAATTAATTAATTAAAGTAGCATTAGCTTGGTGGAGAACGAAGTCATTTTTGGATGGGAAGGAATGAAGAATAAATAACTAACAGCTTATAACCGATAAGGGTTTTTGTATGGATGAAAATTTGACACATACACAAATACAACCGGAGAAAATTGTGCATCCTGCTGCATTGTAAATTCTCTTGTAAGGACAAATTACCAGAATGTTTGGAACAATTAGGACTTTGAAGTTACTACTGCCACGTATGGTGGTCATTGGATTCCATCAACGTGATTTTGTTCTAGTTTATTAGAGAATAATTTGTTAGTGCAAATGGACATTAATGGAGAATCTGAGTTTGATTGGACGGGAGTTTCTTCATGTTATTTGTACGTGTCCGGTTAAAAAAAAAAAAAAGTTATCAAGAAACACAATAAATCAAACATATAAAACAAATGTTAGAGTTTGGTGACCATAATTTTGTTTTGTCTGACTGGAAAAGCTCGTGGTATGATAGCTATGATGAAACGATAAATATGAAATTTTTTGAAATATGTGATGGTAGCGGAGGAATCAGGCCAATAGGCTGAGATCATAGCCCACCACTAATCCTGATGTGGGTGTCGGGCTCAGTCCCGCAATACGGATCTGTTATGCTTTCGTCCAGTTATTGATTATCTTGGGTCTAGGGTTTATTGTACTCATGTGTATACACATGTTAGGGCGAGTTGTAATGCTTTGTGGCCGTCCAAAAAAACTCTATTTGTATTGATTTTTGATTTAGTGAATTTCTCTTATTCTGCCCGTGGCTTTTTCCCTGATTCGGGGTTTTTTCTAATAAATTTTGTATATTATTATTTTCCTTTTTGTTACTATCCCCGATTTGAGGTTTTTTCTAGTAAATTTTGTATGTTATTATTTTCTTTTCTGTTACTATTACAATAAAAAAAAAAATAGAGACAAGATTTTACGCAGTGTAGTTATCATTGTTATCCTTATATCAACAAATCGAACCAACATTTAATCCACTATGAGATTGTGGAACACATTCTCAAACAAAAGGAATTTAGCTCAACCCCTTGTAATGCATAGTCGTAGTGTTATATTATTGACTCCGGCTTCATATTCTAATAAGTCAAAATCTGGCTCAATATGTTGAAGCCTTTTTCATCAGCGAATAATAGTGTAGTCTTACGGGTTGAACTAGCCATAATTTTACAAAATGCTTCATTTGCAGAAGACAACACATTAAGGAGATTGACTTAAAGAGCAATTTAGTGGGGAGTGCTAGTGTAGATGGCTGCATGCCGACATATTTGAGCCTCAATCTTTGTTGCCAGTTGCCATCACTTGGTATCAATATAGATTTTGACATGTCAATGTCCACTAAATTCAAACCTTTTTTATAGGGCGCTCTCTTTTCCTGAAAGTTGGAGAACCCAGCTCTACTGTTACTGAAAATGATGTTTATTCCAAACCTAACCACAATTACTAATCAATAATGCATCTATAATTATCCTGCTCCACTCAATTTGGAAGGATAATCTCAATCTATTTTTCTTTCTGTTTAATTCATTTTATCCAATGATATCATATCATGAATATCTAATCAAATATATTTTTTTATGATTGTAATCATCATTTATATATATATAGTAATATTCATTAGATTATGACAGCCTGTTCTTCTAACTTCTTGTTTTGCATATTTAAACAGATTCATAAAACAGTAAAATTAATCTTGAATAATTTCATCACCAATGCATCTGCTCGTATTGATGATGCCAACATGGGCAACTAATGGTCAAGACTTGAAAAGGCAACAACCTTCAAGTAGTTGTAATAAAATTAATGTATGGCCAGGACTGGGCCAAGCTAGATTAGTCCTGTGTAGCACTGACATGCCGAACATGATTGGTTCCCACAAATTCCCACCACCAAAAGTAAAATCAACTATTCAAAATGTTTTTTTCTTTTTCTTTTCACGGTACAATTATAGATCGACTACAACTAGTACCACAAATTCTCTTCTGATAAAATTTTTATTGAAGTATTTGTATGAAATAATATGTACTAACATACTAACAAAGTGTATTTTTGTCTCAAACATGAATGGAACAAAATAGATTAGACTGTACGGACCAAATAGTTGCCATCAAATCCTCTGACCACAAATTGATTACAGTCTGGGTCTATTTATCATTAGCAGACAATCAGATTCAGAACTTAAAGAGTGTAAATGGTGACCACTAAGCCAAATCGTCATCAACTTCATGAAGAAGAACGGACATTCGAGGGAAACCAAAAAGGCTGCATTGTGATTATTTTATTTTATTTATTACTATTTTTTTTAAAGGGCATTGTGATCTTATTATTGAGTTACTTTCTCAGAAAACTCTAAAGTCATTATTTATTATTGGTATCTCGTAGTAGTTTTAAACTGAAGGTAAGAGCATGTTCAGTTAAAATTTGTTGAAATTATGGACTATTAAGGTGGTTCAGATTTGTTCACAGGATAAAAGAATTCTATTTGCATTTCTACTTTTATAATCACCAATAAGATGAGGAACCATATATAAAAAAAACTTGACATGTGATATTATATTGTTAAACATTACAGGATTTTACTTCAAATAAATAAATAAACAATTATTTTAATAATTTTTTAAAAAAAAAAAAAAAAAACAATTTTGGAATCCCTCTTGTAGGGATTAAGATTCAGTGTTCACTTAATATACATTAATATTTTAATGATGTATAGAATAATAGAAATATAGCTTGTGGGGTATTCGTATAATTTGTTAGAATTTTAGAATTAACAAAGGTTGGATGAAAATAAATAATTATAAGAATTATTCTAAAAATAACCTTTATGTAAAGGATTTTCGTTATTTTGTAATATTATAAATAAAAGTGAGACTCAAAACTTTTGCACAGATGAAAAATGTACAAACTTTTGAAACTAGGCCGTATATAATTTGTTTGATTAGATGGGAGAACAAACAGTTTTTTTAAATATATATATTCTGCTAATATAAAATAAACAAATAAAATAAAATAAAAACATGCAAAGCCAAAATAGAAAGACCAATCAGCTTTTGGTTATAGATAAAGCAATGCAAAATGCATCATGACATAGCAGTACAACTTGACAGGAACGGGTCCATCTCCATCACTGCCTCTTTCATGGTGTTTTTCTTCAAAAAAATTTATATAAATATGAAGGGAAAAAAAAATACCAACGAAACAAATCCCAACCACTTGGACGTTACCGACAGTTCCCAAATATCACGCGCTTGAATATTTCCTTTTCAAAGCAGTTGTGTAAACGCAATGGATCGATGAACGTAAACATTGGCCACGAGCAGTAAATGCTCCTTTATTGCACTTCCTCATTATCATTATTGTTGTATTTATGTTATCAACATATCATTTTTCACATTCTCTTTCGCTCTCAGATTTTCTTTTTGTTGAATCTTGTGTGAGCTGAGATGGGTTTAGTCACTACTGTATTGGGTTTTCTGGGTTTTGGATTTGGAACTTTTCTTGGAATTTTGATTGGTTACTATCTGTTTATCTACGCACAACCACGTGATGTCAAGGTCAGTCTCCATTTTCTGTTTTTGGTTCCATATAGGGAATTTGTTTTGTTGATAAACATAGAAAAATATTTTCATGCAGAACTTATTTTTAGATCCATGTTATCATTATATATAGGCCGTGCATTTCATAGGTTGTTATAAGATCAATAATTTTTATGTAAACCAGGTGATCTGGAAATCATCTAACTAGCATGTCTTTTTTATTAGGAGGATGATTAGTGTGCTTCTTTGGATGTTACCATATAAATAAGTTAATGGAGATATGTCGAGATATGAAATTTGAAAGGTGTACATACACCTCATAAGTGTAGGTTTGCAGATTATATAGAATTCTATGTGATGTATTCTTAACTGTTATGGGCATGAATATACTGATATGGCTGATTTTCTAACTCTTACCAGCCATAGTTTTAATTAACAAGTGTTTCCAGGGAACACATAGCTGTTCACAAAGATAATACCTTGTATTCTCTGCCCTTTCTATTCTAAATCTTTTTGCGATGCGGACTATAAATTCTGCTCAATTTTGTGAATAGTTTCAAGTGAAACATTTATGTAGTACTTGCTTTCATTTTCCCTTTTTTTGGGTTGCTGGTTCTCTCAGGATCCTGAAATTCGACCTTTGGTTGAGCAAGACACGAAAACTTTGGAACATATGCTCTCAGAGATTCCTCTATGGGTGAAAAATCCAGATTACGATCGTGTGCGTGTTATTTACTAACTTGCGTTGTCAATTGTGTTTTTATACAAATGCATTACACAACTTAAGCAACCAAATTCTTAAAGTTTCGCTTTCCTGAAGGTTGATTGGCTCAACAGATTTATAGAAAACATGTGGCCTTACCTGGACAAGGTATATACATGTATCTACAATGATGTTTGTATTTCTGTTTTGGCTTCCCTTTACCTGCCAGAGAATTCTTTTTCTTTTTAACCTTCATGTCTTCAGTATTGATGCTTCAACTTTTCCAGGCTATATGCAAGACTGTTAAGGAAATAGTAAAGCCTATTATTGCTGAACAAATTCCAAAGTACAAAATTGACTCTGTTGAATTTGAAGCACTTACTTTGGGTTCTCTACCACCAGTCTTTCAAGGTCAGCCTTGCTTTCTTCCTCTGTCTTTGTCTTTTTCCCTCACACACACAATTACTCCATATAGCATAAACAAAATTCCCCATGATCTCGTTGTTTTGTTGGCATTATTTTTTTATCCAAGTGTAGTTAGACATGCTTGTTGTTATCATATTTGAATTATAATGAAAAAAGGAAAATGAAATCGATAAAAGCTAGCAATCTAGGCCTGCAACAATTTGTTCACATCTTGACTAGTTAGTCTTCTATACAAATTACTGTATGCTAAATAAGTTATGTTCAAAAATTATATGGGTGAGTAATTTGACATGTATCATCTGAACTTCTCAAATTTAGAAGATGAGAGTACGAGTTATGTAGTAGGATACTTAGAACAAGAGCACTTGTCCTGAAAATTTGGCCTTGGAAAGTGTTTGCTGCATTGTGTCTTTATTCTTTTGTTTAGCACATGAAGTTTCCTTGGCCTGTTTGTCTTGTATTACATTATTTTGGAAACAGTTGTCAAACTTGGTTTCATTTTATGGCAGGAATTAAAGTGTATACTACTGATGAGAAGGAGTTGATAATGGAATTGTTACTGAAATGGGCTGGGAATCCTAACGTAATTGTTGCAGCTAAAGCGTTTGGATTGAAAGCAACTGTTCAGGTATTTTATTTGTGACTGTTGATGAAATGACTGTTTTGCGAAGCATAAAGCTCATACACACACATTAACATGAATGTGCACATACCCTTGCTTATAATGTAAAATTAGGATCGTTATACTGAAGTTACCACTGGCAACAAGCTTGTAATGGAGTGTAATTATTCCTTTCAAGAGCATTTCAGGTGGTTGATTTACAAGTATTTGCGGCTCCACGTATCACTCTGAAGCCATTGGTTCCTACCTTTCCTTGTTTTGCCAAAATATTAGTTTCTCTAATGGGGAAGGTATGTGGTAATGGTTGAAACTAAGCATTGATGATGAATGATTTTTCAAAAGGTTGTTTCTTTTTTTTTTGTTTTCTGGTGGTAAAAGATTTGCACAATAATTGAATTTCCAACTTCAGCATCTTTATATATCTATTGACTACTGCAAAATCTGGGGGTGTTTTTATTTTCACTGTCTCTTGGATTTTCCTTCTGGTTATTCCCTTCTGATTTTTGCAGCCACATGTAGACTTTGGACTTAAACTATTTGGAGCAGATGCTATGTCCATTCCTGGCCTATACACGTTTGTCCAGGTAAGGCTTCTTGTCTTCATTTCAAATTCTTATGACTGAATCTTGTAAGCAGAAACAACTTACTCAATTCTTTATCATTTTTGTCCCTTTTTGTTGGCAATTCAGGAGCTTATTAAAGACCAAGTCGCGAATATGTATCTGTGGCCTAAAGCACTAGAAGTACAAATATTGGATCCTGCAAAGTATGAATGTGTATATTGCCTTCGTTTTCCATTATGACATCAGAATTTAGTCCTGGAATGTAGCTAATTTTGCCTTGATATATTGGCAGAGCCATGCGGAAACCTGTTGGTATACTTAATGTGAAGGTTGTGAGAGCAGTGAAACTTGAAAAGAAAGATATTATGGGGTCATCAGACCCTTACGTGAAATTGAAGCTCACGGATGACAAACTCCCTATGAAGAAAACAACTGTGAAACATAAAAACTTGAACCCTGAATGGAATGAAGAATTTAGTTTTGTTGTTAAAGATCCGGAAATCCAAGCGCTGGAGATCAAGGTCTACGATTGGGAAAAGGTACAATTCTTTGGATGTTTCTTCTTTTTAGGTATCTGCTTAGAAGAGCAAGCAAAATATACAAAATTTCCATGAGTCCATTTCTTTATTGTCATATTTTATATGTTCTCTTTTCACATTTGAGTTTCTCAAACTGTATATTCTCTTAGGTTGGCAACCACGATAAGATGGGCGTAAATGTTGTTCCATTAAAAGAACTTACACCTGAGGAGCCAAAAGTCATGACTATTGATCTGCTTAAAAGTGTAGATGCTAATGATGAGCAAAATGTGAAGGCGCGTGGACAAATTGTCCTGGAAATGCAGTACAAGCCTTTTGATGAAGAGATGGCAAACAAATATGGTGATCCAAATATGGTCGAAAAGGCTCCAGAAGGAGCACCTCCTGGTGGTGGTTTGCTTGTAGTTATCATTCATGAAGCTCAAGACCTCGAAGGAAAGTACCACACAAATCCTCTCGTCCGTTTAATTTTCAAAGGGGAGGAAAGAAAAACCAAGGTATACTATAACTTGCATATATAAGAGAGAGCTGTTAGAGCACAGTTACTAAATCCTCTATTGAACATCACATTTGATCAATAAACGGAGTCTTGAATGCCTTGACTTCGCTGGGATGTTTTTGATTCTTCTTATGGATTTGATTCTTTTATCTAAAAATTAATATCCGCATATGGCAATTTTACAGCGCATGAAGAAAAATAGAGATCCGAGATGGGAAGAAGAGTTTCATTTCATGCTAGAGGAACCCCCAACGAATGAAAAAATTCATATGGAAGTGATCAGCAGCTCCTCTAGGATGGGACTGCTGCATCCTAAGGTACCCACATATTACATTTGTCATTAATTTCATCGCCATTATGTTCTATTTATATGCATGATATTGACTAGTATGTTACTTCAAATAGAAGCAAAGACCAAGTGATTAAGTTTTCTTTAAACATACATTTTGTTCTATCAGGAAGCTCTTGGTCACGTCGTTATAAATTTATCTGATGTTGTGAGCAACAAGAGAATCAACGAGAAGTACCATCTTATTGACTCGAAGAACGGTCGTCTACAGGTTGAGATGCAGTGGAGAGCTTCGTCGTCTTAAGGATGGTTACATTTTCTCTATGGTTTTGATTGTAGTGGTATATATCCAACCACGTTTTAGATATTTAAATAGTTCGCTATTGTAAATCTAAGTTTGCTTGATAGCTTAACTTCCTATCCTGATACTAATCAAAAGATAATTACCCGAAATTGATATTTAACTATATTTGCGAATTGTTATAAATTCAAAAATTGAAAGATGGAAATGTGACTCTAGGTATAATCTTATATTCTTATTAATGTATATATGCAAACCTTATAATTTAATCACTTCAACTTGAGCGTTAAATGTAAGGATTTTTACTAGCTTTGTTTTTTACCTTAGTTTTTTTACAGGAGGAGTTTGGATTTAACTGGTACATGAGAGTAAAAAATATAACAATCTTGATCATTCATTATTTTTTTATTCATGTACCATAAAATTATAAAAATTCTAAAAAAAAAAAAAGTTAGGAGATGATCATAGCTTCAGATGTTGAACTCCATTGATTTCCACCTTATTGATACACAAAGTTTCAATCTAACTTTACTGATTTCTAGCATTATATTTATCACCAATATACACCAAAGTGACTTTAAATATCATAACCTTACTTCAATCTCTTAATATAACTAGTTAGACACATTTTCATTCACTAAGGGTTTTTTTTTTTTTTTTTTTATCCGAAGATTGAACAGTACTATCGAAGACTAAAGACTGAACAGTTACTGAAATCTGAAATCCAAATAACATGTTTGTTTTTTTCCCTCACCTCTAAATGTGTTATAAATTTTTTTTTTAATTTAAAATTATTTTAAAATTAATAAATTAACATTTATACTCTTTTTATTGTTTATTGTTAATTAATTTTAATTAATTTAATACAAACATCTTAAAATAAATAATTTAATAAATTCTAAAATATTGTTTATATACATATTAATAATATTTTATTCATAATTAAAATATGATTAAAAATATATATTAGTATTAATCATATTTATATATTTAAATATATTATTACATTTTAAAAAAACTAAAAAAATAAATAATTAAATTGTAAATTAAAATATATTAATTTAATTCTAAAACAATTTGAAATGAAATGTATTTAGGATTTTTTTTTCAAACATATATTTTCTATAAATATCAAGAAAAAAATAATATAAAATTAGAATAAATTTGAAATTATGTTATTTTGAGATGATAGATTTTGAATAAAAATTTTTAAATATCTTTAAATGATTTGTAATAAAAGTTAAGAATTTTTACATAATTTTTAATTTTTTTGATAATTTTAAATATTTAAAAAATAAATAATTTAATAAATATAATTCAATATTATTAAATTTTAAATTAAAAAAAAAAAAACAAAAAATAAACAACCCTGCACTGCAAAGAGTTTAATTTTATCTTTTATTTATTGGATAGGTATTTAATTCGTATTATTAATTTTTTATCGAGTAGGTTAGAGTAAGGGGTTGTTTGTTTTTTACACTTAATACTTAATGGTGCTGAATTTGGCTAATTAAGATATTTTTGTTTATTTTTTTAAGTGGTACAAAATCACTTAATGATTTATAAATATATTATTCCAAGTTTATCCTTCCTAAAATAATATGTTTTCAAGTTTGTTTTAGTTTTATATTATAAAAATTTCTTTTAATACTTTAATAAACAACATTAAAAAATAAAAACCCTAAACATCTCAACATTAATTTTTTTTTTTTATAGCTGGATTACTATATTTATCTAATTAAATTCCGGTAAGAATCTTTATTGATAAAATGTTTATGCAACAACTCAGAGACCAATTACAAATCAATTTGTTTAAGTATTTGATTATTCTTATTTAATTATATCATAAAATATATATTACTTTACAATTTCAATTTTCGTTGTAATAATAATTTAATTTAAAACCATTTTATTTATTTTTATTTGAATATATAAATTTAATTGACTCTACTATTTTAATTAATCTTATTTTAAGTATGAATAAAAATACTATATGTAAGTTACAATTTCAACTTTTGTTATAATAGTAATTCAATTTAAGATTATTTTATTTATTTTTATTTGAACATATAAACTTAATTGATTCTACTATAATAATTAATCTTATTTTAATTATGAATAAAAATATTATATATATAAGTGTTTTAATATTTGTTAAATAATTTATTACAATTGTTTGTATCGTATTAAATAAAATTACATAACAACTAATAGTAAAATGATATAAATGTCAAATTACTAGTAATCAGATAATTTTAATTTTAAAAAACAAATAAGATTATTATAGATTTAGAGATAAAAAAAGAAAAAATAAACATGTCAATTAGATTTCAGATTTTAGTTACTATTCAGTTTTCAATCTTCAGCAGCACTGTTCAGTCTTCAAATAAAAAAATAAATGATACTTAACTGTCTAGAAGAAGAAGAAGAAGAAAGAAAGAAAGAAAGAAAGAAAAAAAAAAAAAAAAAATTTCAACCCAAAAAGAAAAGACTGGCCGCTAGAATACAAGTCACTGATCAGGACCCAGAATCGCCCAATTGTCAAACATAATAAAGAGAGCAGCAGAATATATAAATTAGAGTCATAAAACCAAATAATAAGCTTAAAAACTTGAAAAGAGAACGGTGACTGCTGCGGTGTGGACAAGACTTTTGGCCACCCCAGCACTCTATTTGATTGAGAATGATTCTTCACCATGATTGCATGGTTGAATTGTTGCAGGTTTTTGTTTTTTTCGAGTACCATCGAGAGGCGGGCTTCTTCTTATCGCCCGGTCTATCGTCCATCAATCACTTCCAATTTGCTAAACTGATGAAAAAAGGCCATAGGCTTTTGCCTTTACTACAATTGGTAAAAGTTGGCATCATTACAGGTTTTTGAATAGCTTTATAGCATCTACTCGTTCATGTGTTTTATCTGTCATGGAATTGGTTACATTCCTCAAATCTTTCCAATAAAGTAAATGTGGATAATACCAATTGAAATATTAACATTTTGATAAATATCTTTAAGTTAATATGATCTAATTTATTTAATACTAAATTTTTTAAAGATTTTATTTAAATTCATACTAAAATGATAAATAAATTATCATTATTATATCAAATCATATCATTTAAATATAAATTTAATAATAAATTTAAAAAATCTAATATTAAATTTTTTATATTTAATATAAAAATTATTTATAACATAATTTAAAAAGATTGTATTTATATTTATTTTTACAAGTTTAAACGGGTTTCACTCATATAACTAAATATTGAAATTTTAATAATAATTATGTAAATACAATATATTTAAATATATAAACTCTATCGATATTTTTATTGATTCATTTAAATTAAGATCATTATATGTTCTATTGGTGTTTTAAATTAATACCTTTAGTATGATTTTAATTATGGCTAGGTTTTAAACCAATGATAAAATATTATCATTTCATACCTATCTAACTTTACAATTGATAAAATGTAGTAATTTTGTTCATTTAATTATATGTACAGACCTGTAATAAAATTCATATATAATATAATAAATTTGGGAGTAATAGTAGGTTTAGTATACGGGTTATCGATCTCATATTATCAAATCATTTCATATTTTATAATAAATAACTTATATTACTTATTTTTTGAACAAAATTTTTTTATCATGTAATATCATTATAAATTTAATATTCAATCCTGTATGATTGATTTTGTAACAATATGTATTAAAATCCCTAATGCCTACTTCCGACAGCTCCTCATAAAAAAAAAAGGTAATGTTGTGGAAGTGTCTATAGCAATATTAATACACTACTCTATAAGTATCTAGTAGTGCCATTGAAAGTTGGGGCTGAGGATATAAAATATGTTCCACAGAAGGAATATAAGGATGCAGTGTGTTAGTGGGAGTTTAATTCACATGATTTAAAATTAATATGAGTTACAAATGCACTTTACAGGCAAAGTTCCTTCTAATCTAGTTCAAATTGCACCAAGACATGTCTTTGTTGATCTTATAGTTGACTATTCCTTCTTAACTATACTTAATTAAAAGTAAAAGTGCCATCAATAGTCATATTCTTCAATGGAATAGTGTTGAATACACTTATGTAATATGTTTTTATAAGAATCTTTTCAACCAATATATGTACTAATGTACAGATACAAGTTATGCTATTTTAATATAAAATTTATCACAAATTTGACTATTTAATAAAAATATTTAGATCATAAAAATGCTATCAATATAAATATCGTAAATTGAATGGATTAGCACTCCTTCCTTCAATATAGTGTTATATAATTCAAAATTTTAATCTTAAAATTTATAAATAATGTAACTGATTTATAAATTGTAACTATCATATTATCTATTACTTTATATGAGTTTAGAATAAAATGTTTGTTTACATAGTATTCTATTATCGAATAACTGCGGTCATTAGAGTGGAATTAGACAGCTAAGTCTAGTCTAATGAAGCACGATACGTGACAATTGTAATTCCTATTAATAATTTTCAAGTGCTCCAAACATTGCCACAGGAGTCAAAGGTTCTTCTCTTCTTCACCAAGATTTATGGGCTGCCAAAAAGAGCAATTTAATAAAAAAAAACAAGTATTTTAGTTGCAAAAAACAGCTCTCTTTATTCTCCATAACTACAGCAATTGGTTAATATTCTCCACTAAAGCGTTTTAAAAGAGAAAACCAGAGAATATGAACTTGTTCTCCAGCACCACATTGGAATACATTCTCCACAACGAATAAAACATTACTCTTCGTTGCCACAACATTTATGGCTTTAATTTTCTATCATAAACCATATCTATAAAGATACTTTTACTAGAGAACTAGATGTATATGCCTATATTATTTGTCAAAGTCTACAATCCAATTATACAAAAGTTGAGATTGTGCAAAAATAACTCTTCGTGTTCGAGTTTGGTGGATTGACTCAGTGATATTAACCCCACTTATTCTACTACTTCTTACATATGCAATATTTGAAGTTCGATGACCACAATGAGTGATTACTTTTTTACTAATTATATTGATTAATTTATTTTGATTATAATATAATTTTAAATCGCATGTTTAGAGACTAATGTAAATTAGGTCTCGATAATATTTTGATACGATGTCCACAGATGAAAATAATCTTACCTGGAATTCCAATTTACACTTTAAAAAGAAAGACCACGATCCAAACAAGTTTTGAGTTACAATTGTGACTCGGTTCCAGAAACCAAATGAAGATCAGATATGGTCACAAATGTGTGATCAAACCTTATCTTTATCTGCTAACCGTTGGATAATGACAAAGGTGGAGAAAGTAAACGTGATGGAAGGATCGTAGAATGCCGTTTGACCAAGGGTCCACCACGGGAGGGTCCAGATCGGAGAAAGGACAAAAAAGAGAGTGGACTTTCAGGTCACAGACGAATTGGGCATCAGAAAGAAAATGTCTGTTTGGGAAAGGACACACAGAGCCTATGCCACATGGGCCCGGTTCTTTTTTTATTTTTTTGTTATCAGAAATCAGGAATCATAAATCCATCCAAAACTATTCATAAATTCCTCAAAAAGACAGCATCCACATTGATATTTGTTGGATCCAAAAAGCCTATACATATTGGAGTTTTCCAATGCAATCTAAGTACTGTACATATCCACCAACAAGTTTTAAAGTTCATCAAATTAAACCTTTCGCGCGTACATTTTTAAGACTATGGTCTGTTTGAATGATTATGAGATCCATCAGATGGAGAATTTCATAAGTTTTTCATAAGAAAAATTAATTTTAAAATATTATAAATTAATTATATAGTATTGCCAGTATACAGTTGAAGAATTAGAAATTTTATATCAAAAATATGTGAAATTTTGTGTGAAATTTCTTATTGATAGTCTTCTGCTATCGATAATTAAAAAAAAAAAAAAAAATTGTCACCGTGATCGGTGGCCACTGGCAGAGATCTGACACGAGAGCGGAAAAAACTGCAACATTATCATGGCACTGTCCATCAAGAGCCAGATCATGCCGTCAAAATTTTACCTATCAGTACGTACGATTACTCTATAGACCCTACATACATAGAATACTAACATATACTATAGGTAGCATACTCCGTTTAAATTCGTCCACGTGATGGAAACGTCGTTAAAACACCGTCAACTACAGTATCTACAACCTAACCATACCAAATTGCAGGTGCAACAAGAGACTAGGACACAAGACAGACACACGCGGCTCTCATGCACTCTCTCTCTGTGGCGCGCCATTCGGTTTTTGTTTCTGTTTTTTTTTTTTTTTAATTATTTATTAATTCAAGTGTTTGATTTGATATATATATATATATATATATATATTATTTGAAGTCTACGATTCTCTCTACAAAGGCCCCTGCGCAGCACTACTTAATATAGATATACACACTACTGTGATTTGAAGTACTGCATGCATTGAACTACAACGCTACTTTTATTCTCCTCTCTAGAGAAGGAACAAAAGCAAAATCAAAAACAAACCAGTGAGAGAGTGAAGGGAGATTACAGGTATGAAAGCTTACCTGTTTATAGTTGCTTCACTTCTTATACTTTTTGTCAAGTGCTGTTCTGGGTACAGTGAACTTGATGTTCTCTTGAAGCTCAAGTCCTCAATGATTGGTCCAAAAGGGTCGGGACTCAAAGACTGGGTGCCTTCCTCTTCTCCAACAGCTCACTGCTTCTTCTCTGGTGTACGTTGCGACCAGGACTCACGTGTGGTGGCTCTAAACGTGTCGTTTGAGCTACTCTTTGGAACTCTCCCGCCGGAGATTGGGCTGCTGAACAAGCTTGTGAACTTGACAATCTCCAATGTCAACCTCACCGGGAAGCTGCCTTCGGAGATGGCGAACCTCACGTCCGTTCGAGTCCTCAACATCTCCGGCAACGTTTTCGAAGGCAACTTCCCTGGAGAAATCGTTCTCGGGATGACTGAGCTCGAGACTCTGGACTGTTACAACAACAACTTCACTGGTCCACTCCCGCTCGAGATTGTGAGTCTAAAGAACCTGAAATACCTCTCTTTCGGCGGTAACTACTTCACCGGAGAGATACCGGAGAGTTACGCGGAGATTCAGAGCCTGGAGATTCTGGGTTTGAATGGTAACCAACTTCAAGACAAAGTCCCAGTATTTTTGTCCAAGTTGAAAAACCTGAGAGAAATGTATATTGGCTACTACAACACCTATCATGGACAAATCCCACCTGAGTTTGGTACGTTGAGTCGACTCGAGCTTCTCGATATGGCGAGTTGTAATATCTCAGGTGAGATTCCTACGAGTTTGAGCCAATTAAAACACTTGCACTCATTATTTCTCCAAGTAAACCATCTCACAGGTCACATACCCCCGGAATTGTCCGGATTGATTAGCTTGAAATCACTTGATCTCTCTAACAACGTTCTAACCGGAGAGATACCTGAGAGTTTCTCTGTATTGACCAACTTCACGCTCATCCAGCTCTTCAACAACGACCTCTTCGGTCAAATTCCTGCCTTCATCGGAGATTTGCCAAACCTTGAAGTACTCAAGTTGTTTGGAAACAACTTCACTTTCGAACTGCCACGTAATCTCGGCCGAAACGGGAAGCTAAAGATTCTAGACGTGGCGACCAACCATCTCACCGGACCCATCCCTCGTGACTTGTGCAAAGGCGGGAGGTTGCAGTCGCTGATTTTGATGGAGAATGCGTTCCTTGGTTCAATTCCTGAAGAGCTTGGAGAGTGTCAGTCGCTGCTCAAAATTCGTGCCATGAAAAACGAACTCACTGGAAATATTCCTGCAGGTATCTTTAAGTTGACCTCGTTGTCCATGATTGAGTTGGATGATAATTTCCTGTCTGGGGAGCTTCCAGAGACCATGTCAAGTGCTTCGCTCAATCAGCTGAAACTCTCCAACAATAACATCACCGGTAAGATCCCTCCAGCGATTGGAAACTTGCATAATTTAACCGTCTTGTCTCTTCAAAACAACAGACTCGACGGTGAGATACCGATGGGAATTTTCAATCTCAAACAGATTTTTACTATCAACATCAGTGGCAACAGCATTAACGGTCAAATTCCACCGTCCATTTCTCGTTGCCATTCTCTGACTTCTATCGATTTTAGTAGAAACAGTTTCAGTGGAGAGATTCCAAAAGGAATTTCGGAACTTTCAGTTTTGAGCATACTGAATATCTCTAGAAACCAATTCACAGGTCCAATTCCAAACGAACTTGGACTCATGACCAGTCTCACAACCCTTGATCTCTCTTACAACGATTTCATTGGTAAAATTCCAAGTGGAGGTCAGATTTTGGCATTCAACGATTCCTCTTTCGCTGGAAACCCCAGCCTCTGTTTCCCACGCCACGTGTCATGTCCATCTCTCGCTAGTTCGATGAAACACTCAGGTCACAACCATACGACGTCGTTTGGTAGTTCCAAGGTTGTAATCACAGTCATTGCACTCGTCACCGCCCTGTTGTTGGTCATTGTCACGCTTTATAGACTAAAGAAGAAGAGGTCGCAGCAATCAAGGGCCTGGAAGTTGACTGCGTTTCAACGGTTGGATTTCAAAGCAGAGGACGTGCTCGAGAGCTTGAAAGACGAGAACATTATAGGCAAAGGCGGTGCCGGGATCGTCTACCGCGGGTCCATGCGTGACAACGTCGTCGTGGCAATTAAACGCTTGGTGGGGCGGGGGACGGGTAGGTCCGACCACGGATTCTCGGCTGAGATTCGGACTCTGGGTCGGATCAGGCACAGGAACATCGTTAGACTTCTGGGTTACGTTTCGAATAAAGATACCAACTTGTTGTTGTACGAGTACATGCCGAATGGGAGCTTGGGAGAGCTGTTGCATGGAGCCAAGGGAGGACACTTACAGTGGGAGACAAGGTACAGAATCGCTTTGGAGGCTGCCAAGGGGTTGTGTTATCTCCACCATGACTGCTCCCCGTTGATCATTCACAGAGATGTCAAGTCTAATAACATATTACTCGATTCGGATTTTGAAGCTCATGTTGCTGATTTTGGACTAGCCAAGATCCTGCAGGACCCTGGCTCCTCTGAGTGCATGTCCGCCGTCGCTGGCTCTTATGGCTACATCGCGCCAGGTAATTTAACAGTTTTTGTTTTCAGGTCCTGCTACCATACAGAGTCAGAAATAATTCAATTCCATTAGATTAAATTTTACATGATCTGTTGGGCATGAATGATTTTGTATCATTAAGAGTTTCACTAGAATAGAATTGTGACTGTTTAATAATACATCCTGGGGTCCTGAGTTTATTTTCATGTGGAATGTTAGTACAACAGGATTATTAGTTGTGTTTGTTGCAAAATTTTGCATGATAATTAATTATAATGGGAACATGGAGTAACTGGTTGACTAAAGCAATAATGGGCTTGTCTGGGTAATTAGTGGGCCAAATGGGAGCCCAATTTTGTCTTACTTGATTTGATTTAATCAAGGTGCGGCCACGATCTAGAGATTCATGATTCAGGAAGATGATCGCTCACCAGGCTTCTAAAGATCACGTGGTTTTGAGTTTTGACCATGACAGGAGCCTTGAATAGTCTTATTGATTTTTCTTTGTCTGTTTGTTTTGATGTACAACAGAGTATGCCTACACATTGAAGGTGGATGAGAAGAGTGATGTTTACAGCTTTGGTGTGGTGCTGTTGGAGCTAATAGCAGGGAAGAAGCCAGTTGGGGAGTTTGGAGATGGGGTGGACATAGTTAGGTGGGTCAGGAAAACCACATCAGAAGTCTGTCAGCCGTCTGATGCAGCTTCTGTGATGGCAGTTGTGGATCCCAGGCTTAGTCGGTACCCACTGACAAGTGTCATTCATTTGTTCAAGATAGCTATGATGTGTGTTGAAGATGAGAGCTCTGTTAGACCCACCATGAGAGAAGTTGTCCATATGCTTGCCAGTCCTTCACAGTCCGCCCCAAGCCTACTCACTCTTTAGTTTCATGTTTTGGGGTGACACTCTAAGCTAATCCTTTGCAGTAAATAAAAACCAAAACAAAAGCAAATTGTAATAATTCTGTGACTATAGCCTGTGTTTTGGGTGTTTAAAAAAAGAAGCCGCGCTAGCTTTCATAGTGGGAGACACCGGTGTGTTTTTTTTTGGCGAAGTATTTTTGTCTTTTATAGTCTTTGTAAAATGTTGATTTCTGTAACTTTTGTTGCGTTGTTTTTGTGAAGTTTCTCTGTGGAATAACTTGAGAAGTAATATTGTATTCTTGTTCTCTATATTTTTCTTTGATTTTTGTAAATAAATGTGTTTTCCATTTTGTGGGGTGAAGTCTATTATTATTCTGCTCCTACTGTTGTTGATTTTTGTGGAATGATTGTCTCCTGAAATGCCATTATATGATTCAACAATTCCATCATTTAAAATCATTGGTTGAGTGATCGAGTCATTTCGATGAATTATCATTGGTGTTTATGATAACAAATTCGGTTGAACTTGGTATTAGAAAAGCTATTGTGAAGTGTAGTATTATGAGGTACATTAAATCTATTGGTTGAATTTCCAATAAATTTAGAAAAAATGGTAATTATATAGGTTTATGATGACAGACCATTAGAACAGTTATCGTAACTTTTCATAGTTGTCCAGTGATTGTAAACAAAGAATGGTGTAGCAAAATGCCTACTATTATAGGAGAATGTCTTCCGTATAAATTTTTAAAAAAGAAAAACAGAAACTATTCAACTAAGACTTCAAATTTTGAAAGGTTAGGCATATAGTAGGATATCTTTTTTCAAAATATTTAAAATATCAACATGATGCAATAATTTAGTCATATTAGTCATCACACCATATGGTAAAATATATACTTTTAATGAAACTTTAACTAATGATATGTACCATGATTGCTCAATTTAAACATAATTACCCATTTAATAATTTATCTTAATTTCAATGTCCTCTGTCTCTTTATCACAACTGTTTAACGATCAATTTCGATCTAATTAGCATATATATTATCTATTCAAATGATTAATAAATTTTATATTTTTCCCTTATTATATGAGCAAATAGCTTATGATGTTAAGTGATGTTAAATGCATATATTGATTAATGACGGTAGGTCCTACTAGAACCTCAGCATAGTATCACGTTATCTTGTAATCATTTAAAAAAAAAAAAAAAGTGGAAATTAAAAACAATGGCTCATGTGGAAAAAGTGTTGGGTTAAAATAAAAAGTTATTCACTTTTAACATCAAATAAAAGTTCAATAGCTCGTATTCATTTCCCGTACGTGAATATTTTACATTCAAGCACATAATGCTTGAAGGGACCCAAAAGAACTAAAAATGATTGAAATTTCATCTGAAGTAAAGCTAGTAATATTTATTTTTAGATAAAAACGATTTTACCATTTTTCTAGGGCTCAAAGTGAATTTGCGCCCCAAAAAGACATAGTACAATCAATGTTATAGACTGGGCCGAATTGGATATGGACCAATGCTGACCTCAGTCCTTTGAACCGGTTCTCGGTCTCAATTTTAGTTTCCAACCTTCGCTATTTAAATTTAAAAACATCCTGTTTCCGCCATTTCTTGATAGACAGACCGACACACTATTACTGGATTGCACTGCACACAAACAACACTCAACAAAGAAAAGAACTCGAAAAATGGAGGAGGAGGAGACAAAGAGCCCGCCGCTTACGTGTCCAAACACCGTCACCGTCCGTCGAAACCCTCACCGTAAGGCCAGGCCAACGCCGTCAACCGCCGCCCCCACCTCTCCCTCCAAAAACCTTCCAAAAATCTCCACCTTCCGGATCGACGACATCCTCTCCATCCAAATTCCACCAAACCCCCAACCCAACCTCTCTGGCACCTCCTCATCGTCTGAGAAGCTCAACGTCTTTTTGCGAATTCGGCCTCTTCTTCCAGCCAAATCCGTCGATCACACCTCTAAGTCCAGAGCCAAGAACGCTTGGCCAAAGAATCCGGCCAAAAAGGCCGCTGTTAAAGAGAAAAACGCGAAAACAAAGAGCAACGAATCGTGTTTAACGATGGATGACTCTCACTCGGTTACGCTCTCGCCTCCATTAGCCTTGCAAGTTTCGAAACGGATCAAGTCGGAGGTTTATCAAGGATTTTCGTACGTGTTTTCGGCTGATTCATCGCAGGTTTGATCCTCATTGTATAAATTGGACTGTAATTGTTAATTGTTTTCGCTTTTTTGGATTATGAATTTATTTCAATTTTTATTTATTTATTTGTTTTGCAGGGTGAAGTGTATGAGAAGATGTTGAGTTCTTTGGTGGAGGAGTTTTTGAGGGGTAAAAGTGGAATGTTGGCTGCGTTGGGGCCTAGTGGCTCCGGTAAGACTCATACGATTTTTGGGAGTCCTAGAGATCCTGGTATGGTCCCACTGGCTCTTCAGAGGATTTTCAAGGGGACTGCTAGTAGAAGATCTTTGTCGCAAAGGTAATTAGGTATTATTATACTTGATGTAACTGAAATTGTTAAGCTACTAGGATTTGAATGTTTTTATCCCGTTAGCAAATCAAATTAGGGCAGAAAAACTATTAATGCGGGGAAGAGAATGAAGTTGTTGATTGAAATGATGCTTTTATAGGTCATTTTACTTGTCAATATTTGAAATATATACTGAGCGCGGAAAAGGGGAGAGGATGTTGGATTTATCTCCAGATGGGGGTGATTTATATATGCAGCAGTCGACTATTAAGGGTCTACAACAGGTTGTTGAATGTTCATGTATTATGTTAAAATTATGTTGTTTCTTATTTTATGTTTGTTCATGATGGATATTGATGATGCTTATTTGATTTTATGTGAACAGGTTGTTGTTTCTAATGCCGCCGAAGCTGAATTCTTGATAGCTCATGCAATGCTGAGACGTGCCACAGCTATGACAAATTCAAACAGCCAATCTAGGTGCAGGCCAAAACTTATTTTTTAATTCTAAAGTTGTTAGACTACGTTCTTCGATGGAGCCAAGAGTATGGCTTTAGTTTGCCTCTAGAATCATATAGCACTGGCTCTTCTAATTGTACCATTTGGAAATTAGGTTCTGCAAATTTTTAGTTTTAGCTGTTTATTTGCTATTTTGTTTCAGATGCTTCAAAATGAAATACTTATCTTTGTATTTTGTATTTTCAATGAAATTAGTGGAAGTTTTTTGATGCTGTCTCAATTATTGTTGGTCTCCTACAACTATTTAATTAGATGTTTATTATTTAAATCAATGTAATTGTTTTATTCTCTATAATTTTTATCATTTCACATGCATGCAGTCGGTCACAGTGCATCATCAACATTCACAGCACTGCCAGTGAGCCTGATGGAAAGGATGAGGTTCCAACAAAGGATGCTGTCTTAACTATTGTTGACCTTGCCGGAGCAGAAAGAGAAAAAAGAACCGGGAATCAGGTTGTGATATAGAACTTGCTTGATCTGTTGCTCAAATAGTGCAAATGATGTCTAGGTTTTTCATGTAATTGTTGCAGTGTGGGATTTTTTGAATACAATCATCTACTTGGTTGCTGGATGTCATTTATTATAGTTGCAAAATATTTTAATTGATTCTTTCAACTTGCAACTGCAAAAGGCATGTGAATATGTGAAATTTAGAATGCCTGAACAGTTACAAGGTTTTAAATTTTTATTGGCGGTGGAATAGCACAGGAAGGATTTACTGAAAGTATGCAACTTTTTGTAACTATAGAAAATAGTTGGAGCATATTTTTTCCGTTTGCAGTAAGCCAGTAAGTATCAATGATAAACTATAAATTCAGCATGTGGTTGAGAAACATGCATATAGAATCTGACAAGTGGCATTGGTAACAAAATTATGAGAGCTGATAGGGTTTGGTGACATCTACAAGATTTCATGGAACACTAATACTTGAATATAAAGTCATGGAATACAAGTTTGCTGATGCAACTGATGGGGGTTTGGTTATGTCATGCAGGGATCAAGATTCCTTGAAAGTAATTTTATCAACAACACATCGATGGTTTTTGGCCTGTGCTTGAGGGTATGTAGACTGGATTTGGTTATATCAATTATGGATTCCGTGGCAGTCTTGCTGTGCTCTTGATGATTATCAGTTTCATCGCATATCTGCTGGATGTCCGAGAATATTTTATTTTTGTGCTTTGTCGTTTTTATAGCCTTTAAATTCCTTTCTGTCTTCCTCTGCCTCTCGCCTCTCCATGATTATAAATTCTATTAGTTCTTTTCTTTGCTTTCACCTTTCAGTCATTGTTGGAGCACCAAAGAAATCCCAAAAAGCCATTGCAGAAGCACTTTCAGAACTCTTTGGTAATGCTTCTTTACTCAACAAATTTGATTGTGTGATAACTCTTCTTTCCAGTAGGTAACTTTTAGCTTTCTATTTGCATCCAAAAACTTTTGCATAGGAAGTCTTTTAACATATCAACACAGTTATTTTGATTCCTATATATGGTATAACATATAATTTGATGTTCAAACAGTTGACCAGGTATCTGCGGGATTATTTGGAAGGAAAGAAGAGAATGACACTGGTATACAGTTTTTGATTCCAAAACTGGGTTGCCCAGTCAAGTTTCACTTGAAACATTGTTTATGTTCTTATAAGCTTTTTGGTCTCTATATGTTGAGTTTCTGTATTATGTTCTTTGCAAGAAGCTTTCTGGTCTATGTAGTAATCTTATCTAAGTTGGAAGTTTATTGTTATATTAATTTCTGAAATAATATGGAGTTTTGTGCTTTTATGTTGGTAGATTTTAACAGTAAAGTCAGGAGAAGAAGATTATCTCGATACATCCTACTTGCTAAGACAGGCTTCACCTTACATGAAAATCAAGTAACT
This sequence comes from Dimocarpus longan, assembly GCA_022984855.1. Classification (NCBI taxonomy): domain Eukaryota; kingdom Viridiplantae; phylum Streptophyta; class Magnoliopsida; order Sapindales; family Sapindaceae; genus Dimocarpus; species Dimocarpus longan. Next base: position 1,588,030 of record CM041018.1, read on the forward strand.
TCCTCATCGTTTCCTCGTCCTTACAAATTTTAAGTTTCTTTTCCATATGGTTTGTGTTACATCTGTAATTTGTTTAGGTTCGATAATGTTGATGAGCCATCCAACTTGGTCAGTAACAAAAGGCATCTTGGGACGTCATCTAGAATCGAACAGCCCAAAAGAACGAAATTAAGTGGGGTTGAAGCTTGTTTGGTAATTTTTTTTATTGTCTGGAGTGCTTTTTCTTTTTGTGCCTGTATCAGTTTCCTCTTATTTCTCTTTTTACTTGTAATTAAATAAGTATTTGTCTGGTTATTTTGCTCCTTGCATCTATGCAAGTAATGACTTCTAAATAAAGCTATAATGAATGGATGATCTAAAGTGCAGTAAGTTAAACAGTATATTTGTAGGTTTTAACGAATCAAACATTTTGCTTTCTTGAGGTCCAAGCCAGATCGAATGTTACAAAAATTTGTTTTGGAACTTTTAAATCTTACATTTTGTTTAAATGTTTACTTATTTGGCATGCCACAATGCTTAAGCATGGCTTGAAAAACCAGCTGAGGTGAAATAGGTTTGCTTAGTGAGTATTTTAGTTTCCTGCCGTCAAAAGATTGGTGTCATGTCTAGGCCTCTATTTATATGTCAATGATGTTGTGTATATCTGGATGGCCTGTAATGTTTAGATGGTAAAGTCACTTCCCGTCGTATAATATTTATCAAATTTTGCTTGTTGATTTATTACAGTTCTGCATTGAGCTTTTACCATATTTCCCAGTCTAGGGCTAGGTGGCTGAATTGAGTGAGTTTCAGTCTTTCCTGGACAGCATTTTACTATGGGGTTCAAGATGATTTTGTTTAACATAGTTTAAGAAAGTTTTTAGTACTGAAAGTACATTATTTTTGTAATTGATAATGCTATTGGATGTAATTGTATAGTTGGATATAATTTGATCTAGGTTGTAGGTCATACTTTACATATCTGCCCTTCCAAATTTGTGATGTTGAATCAGCACACCTCTTATCATTCCGTGTACATTCTTTCCATTTACTTTAGAATGAAGAAGAAAGGAGCATTGGGGAGGAATGCCAACTCTCTGGGGAATGTTGTTCAAAAGGTAGAAGTGACAGTTGTGGTTCTGTTTATTGTATTCATACTGCTACTTGTCTATTTTGTGGGTCTTCCCTTCTGGACATGTAATATACTTGCTAACATCTGCTTTAGATTTTATAAAAATATGCAAACCAGATATTAAAAACCGCACACCTGGAAAGCTCAACCCTGTTGACTTGGCAAAGAGAGAGAGAAACAATCAAATCACCCAGAACTTTGCTAAAGCTTTATGGAATGTCTTGAAGCAGTATAATGAAAAACTGAAGGTGATGTGATGCTTAGTGTTTTGTGCTTAAACTTGCCACTATGGGATTTTTAATGAAAGTGCCTTGTATATGCACTTTTAGCAGTCAACTAAATTATGACAGAAAGCTTGCAACTCTGCTCATAATCAGGTGGCAGAAAGTGAAATGCAGACACTAAGAGAAAAACTGAGTAGTGAAAAGATGAGAAACCAAGAGTTGGAAAAAGAGCTTAAGGATTTGAAGTCCTGCTGCAATTGTTCCAGGGAAAGTTCAGAGGCACTGACCTCTTCCACCGAATCAAATACTGATTTTGAATCCAGAATACAATCAGAAGGAGAGAAATTTAGTGAAATTGATGAGGTATAATACATTTTATTACTACATGCATTAGCACAGACAAGGATACAATTATACTAAGATTTGGTTGTGTTTTATATATTATTTTTCCAGCTTAACTTGGTTGATTCTTGTCAGTTGTCACTATTTAAGCATATCTCTAGTTCTTTACATACTAACATACAATTCCTATCCATAATGCTCTGTGGTAGTGTTTGATTTTAGAATTTTTTTGTTTCATGTTTAGGTAAATTTGGATGGTGATTCACCCCATTTAAGGACTTCTGAATGTGTCAGCACTCCCCCAAAACATAATAATCTTAGTGCAACTCCAGGACATAATAAAGATACACTTCCTCAGGTTCCAGACCTCTGACCTTCAATAATCTTAGTGCAAATCTTTTGTAATTTTCTTTGTATTTAAAATTATTATTGGTTTGCATAATTCAGTAGTGATATCATGTTTTGGGGGTTAACTAACATTTATGTTCTTTTTCTCTGTTAAGATTAATGTGGAGAGTCATTCTCCAATCCTTAAGACATCTGAACAAAATAGCACACCCAACAATTATGATATCATTTTAAGACAGGATCAAGTTGTTATATCTCAGGTACATTGTATTTAGTATCTTCTTTCATTATTCAAAAGAAAATGTGTATACTGCTTTGATGTATGGTTATTTTACATCTGTTTCTAATTTATTATCTAAACAAAAAGTGTATATTATAGATTTTTTTTCTTCCTTAACCTGGTTGCTTCCTGTCAATATTTAATCATAAAATCTATATGTAATACCTATACAATGATGCTTTGAGGAAGTGTTTGATTTTGGAAGCTTTTGGTCCATGTTTAGACAAATTTGGACGTATATTCTCTACACTTATGGGCTTCTGAATGTGGTAGCACTCCCCTATACCGTGATCCCACTCCAGAACATGAAAAATATACACTTTCTCAGGTACTAAACGTCTATACCCTCCGATCTTTAAACATCTTAGCCCATTCTTTTGTTTTAAGTTATTATTGGGTGGGCCCTCACGTCATTTAACTATTAATAATGAGTTAATTAATATTTGAAGTATTTGTTCTCTGTTAAGATTACTGTAAATATTGATTCTCCAACTCTCAAGACATCTGAATCAATAGCACTCCTAAGAATTATGATTTTACTCAAAACACGATCAAGTAGTACTACTACCTTCATTACATTGTCCATGGAGGATTGTTATCTTTATTTTACCGATTTCTCAAAAGAAAAATTGGTACTGACTTGGTCTATTGTTTTCTTACAATTGTCCCGATAATTTATTATTTGTTATAATTCATATTTGATTTGTATTTTGTTTGTCCTGCTTAACCCGGGCTCTTCTTGTCAGTATTTAAGCACAAAATCTATATCTATCTGGTGATGCTTTGGGGAAGTATTTGATCCTGGAGGCTTTTGTTCCATGTTTAGACAAATTTTGATGTGCATATTCTACATTTAAGTTGTTATTCTTATTTAATTGTATTGATTGATGGTGAAGCTTTTCTTCTGTATTTAGATCAATGTGGATATTGATTCTCTTACCCATAAGAAATCTGTACTCAATGGCACTACCAAGAATAAGGATTTCACTCAAAGTCAGGATGAAAATGTAATTTCTCAGGTACGATGTACATGAAGGATTTTCTTTTCGTTTATTTCCTTGATGTTCAAAATAAAAAATAGATGTTTTTTTTCTCTTGAAATTAAAGAATATATATATCCTTGGCCAATGGTTATTTTACTTCTGTTCCTAATTTGTTATGTCTGAATTGTTCTTCACGATCTATATAAGATACTATTGCATTTGTGCTATTCATATTAATAATTGTTGAATCTTTTCTTCTATAATCAGATCAATGTGGATGTTCATTCTTCCAATCTCAAGACATCTGAATGCAATACCATTCCTGAACACTGCAGCTTTCCTGTAAGAGATTATCAAGATGTATTTTCTGAGGTTCAGAAGCCATGATCTTTCAATTTTAGCTTCAATTATATATCTTTGCCTGGTGCCAGCAATTGCTTAGCTATTCTTCAAATAACTGTTTGTAATTATGATATCTTGATATATCTTTAATTAAAATCTTCCGGGAATTGCTTTTTCTCTCCTTCAGAGCAAGTGTCCATAGTTCAATGCTGCGCTTTGTCAAGCTATTTTATTTAGGACATCAACTTAAGCACACTGTTGGATTTATATATTTTGCTGTATTGTAACCTTTCAGTTCATTTAGTATCTGCAGTATGCTGTCTATGCTATATCTAAAGAGTCTGTTTATGACCACATAAAATTATGATTTCTAGAAATCTGAAACAAAATGTTTTTACCAGTTAAATGGTCCTTAAGTTTTTTTTTTTTTTATCATAATAATTGTGAGCAAATTGACCTGCAATATTATACTTTATGCTGACCACTCAATCATTCTTATTAAGTTTCTTATTATTTTACGATGTAACTCACTTTTTTTTTTTTTTTTGTGTACTCTTTAGAAACCACTGGACTCATCACCTTCTCCTAAGAAAGTTGAATCCACAAGTGCGTGCAACAATGTGCCAAATAATAAAACAAGTCCTTACACTTCCTACAAACCCGTGAATATGGAGAAACCAAAAAGGTAAATTGAGTGATATTTCATGTTAATTATGTTGCATTCCCTGTCTTTCTCTTTCCCATGAATCCCGACAACCCAAGTAATCTTCAAATATGTAACACATTCTAACCCTGTAGCGGTATGTTGTATTCAAATAAGCAGGAGACTTATGCCTGCTTCGTCCAATTTACTAAGGGATATCGGTGCTTTGGATATTGAGGACGAGTTTGAGAAACCAAAGGTAAATCAGTTAGTATGCCTAGCTTTCTCTTGTTTTGCTAATTTAGCGAAGTTAGCTACATTAGAGTCAAAAACAACATTGGTTATAATATTGTAAGTAAGGCGTAGGCGGCATGCTAAACAATAGGAAAAATAATATTCAATCTATTTGCCAAACATCAGCTATCAAATTGGACTAAGCCAATCAATAGTCCAATCTAATGTATTATATATTGAATTATGGGACTAACTCCATAAAAGTAGTTCATCTCTTGAAGTTCGCTACAAAGAATTTTGTTTCGTAATTTTTTTCCTTTTTTTGTTATATAAAATTTAATTATATAATCTTTTGAACTCCTTTTCAGGGGACTAGAAATGGTAAGAAAATGGCAGCAAATGAAGGTAAAACAACTCAAGGTAGCCTTACTCTTTTGCGGTTGCTTAAGAACAATCTTCGTGTCTAGTAAAGCAACTTTTGAAACTGGTAACTTGCAAGTAAAGTCTGCTTCTGTGTACAAGTGGGCCATTTTTGTTTTCCTGGGCCCTGATCTAGACGTATCTCATGTATATAAAAAAAACATATATAGTTTTTAACAAACAGTAACATTGTCCGGAAGCTGTCCTAGAAGCATTGATTTTTTCAACGTTCTGATATTTGGTAGTATGCATGATTTTCACTGGCTTGGTGTGAGACTATTGAGTTTTTGATGTCACTTATTTTTACTTTTGAACCATGAAATATCTCCTGCTTCTTGTGTGTGAGGTCCTAGAGAACATACCCGTAACATGGACGTATTTTTCAAGGCCCAAGTTGGCCAGAAGCTTTCGTTTTTGTACATACATACATATATATATGTATGTATATATATGTACATGTGTGTATGAAATATATTTTATAGTATACTTGGTTATAGATATATTTGTAATTTCGATCTTATAATTTTCAATAAATCAGATTTAAGAGTGTTAAATTATTAGTTGAAAATTTAGTCCATGTCCTTAGATCCGATTTATCGAAAATTGAAAGGTCAAAATTCTAAGTATATTCGTATTCAAGTGTATTGTAAATTGCACTTATATATATGTATGTGAAAACTTTATTTTGGTGCTCATATTTTTGAAAAAATTTTATTTTTTTAAATATGAATCATTTTATAGTGTTTATGATCCATTACATTTCAAAAATTCATCAAATTAACCTTTACTATTAATCAACAAACGGGCAAAAGTTGTATGTGGGGTGGTTGTCTTTTAACATTAATTAGTGATATAATGACACATGTAAGATGAATTTTTTAAAAAAAAATAAATAAAAAAAATAATTAAAAGTGCATATAAAGTTAAGGGTAAAATAGGTTTTTACCATTTTTTGTTGATGTTAACCATCAAAAATCATATTAGAGTGATTAATTTGATAAACTTTTGAAATATAAAGGATCATGAATTTATAAATGAATTCACATTTAAAAATGAAAGATTTTTAAAAAATATAGGGATCAAAATGAAGCTTGTTATACATATATTTATATTAAAATTTAAAGTGGATTCTGAATGGGTTAGAAATTATATGAAAGCACTAACTACTTACATGATTGGATATTAACTCTCATGAAGGATAAATAATTTTTCTTTCTTTTTGAGAGAAAGAAGAAACAATTGTTACCTTTGTAATAAAAGAAAAAAACTATCTATACTAGCATTTGATGGTAACTGAACTCTCAACCTTAAAATTGAGAGATACATAACTATATTTGTTAAAAGACGACGTGTGTTTAGTTAATTACAAGTAATTCATGAAAAACAATGCTACAGGAAAATTTTTTCTACAATTCAAAGTTTTTTTTTTTTTGGTAAATTTGGGATGTGTAAGTCAAACTAATCGACTATTTATAAGAAAAAACTGTGCCTCAGTGAACTAGTATTAGGGGTCCACCAGCCACCAGATTATTTGGTTTTATCTTTTTGATGATGGATGTTTGGTTTGCCATCATAGTACTTTCTTTTTGCAACTTTTTGGTTATAGATTCTAAACATTGAATAAAAATTTGGATTTAGGAGTAATGAATGTAAATGTTAAACTTAAAACGTCTCAATCTTTGTTGATTAGTGGCCAGTCTTCTTTCTTTTCTTGTCTGCCTTTAATCACCATTCACGACCTTTTTTGATGTTTTTGTCAACACAACTTTAGGACCCATGAACTTGGTATAATTCAAATGACCTGATTTGGTCAAATTGAATATCTTTTGATGGGTGTGCTTTTGTGTCTAGAGAAGTTGCATTTTTCGACATAGTGATCTCATGCAAAAGAAGCATCTCTTTATGGTCTTATCATTTTATCCTGTTTTTTACGTGAGAGGGATGATAAGTGGGTTTATGATTTGGGCTTGGGCCACCCAAAAAGAATTAGTTGACCCGGTTTAAGGAGAAAGGGGGTACTAATGAGTTTTATTGAAAATTAACCCATTTTTAATAACTCATTTAAAAAATAACCTTTATTTTTTAAATCTCAACCTCAGGATAAAGAATCTCAATCTCTAGGTTCGGAATCTCAACTTTCAGGTTGTGAGTCATAACATTAATTCAAATCATTTCAACTTTAGAGTTGAGATTTTTTCTTCATAAAAAATAAAGGTTATTTTTAAGGTTGACTTTTACAAATTGATGTTTTTGACAATTATTTCTACTAATAAACGGACAATAAAAGTTTTTAAGGTTGTTTCCAATAAAAAAAAAAATTGTTTTTAAGGAAACATACTTTTGTATGAGAAGCGATTGAAAAGACTATACTTGCATTGAACTCATTTAAAATTTATGATTGTTTGGTAATAAAAATGAATAGAAAGTGATAAGTTATTATTTTGACTTTTCAAAACTCCTTAAAAATTCTAGAACTAGAGTAATATTACAATTTACAATATATTAAATCCGTCTTCAATTGTTTGATTTTTTTTTTTTCAATTTAAATTGGACCTATTTTGGTTCATATAAATTTAGGTTAGCTATCTCGAAGTTCTTGGGCAATGAGATATTTTCTAGAATATTCTCTTCCTTAGACAATCTTACCAAATTGTATCCCATCTGGAAGCCTATTGAAAACAAACATACAGATCCAAACTCGTCCTGGCATGAGACATGGAAATGTCACTTTCTTGGCCTTTGCGATGCAAAAAAATAAATAAATAAACAAAAGATAAAAAAAAAAAAAATTACACATCAAAATATGAACAATAATTAAAATAGGACGTGACATAAAAAAATACCATACAAATAGTTTGGCAATCATTAATCAGAATATGCTCCATTGTCAATGGAAATGAAGTAATAAACAATAATAATTAGATGTATCTTCCTGGGTTCGTTTTATAAAGTTTCTCTCTCAAAAAAAAAAAAAAAAAATTAGATGTCAATTGCTATGCCCAATTAGGGGTAGGCATCTCTAACCCAATCCGACCAACCCAACCCAACCCGATCACTTTTTATCGGGTTGGGTTGGGTTATATCTTTAAAAAAATCGAGATGGGCTGGGTTGGGTTGGGTTCAAAATTAAATTGGGTTGGGTTGGGTTAAAAATTTTTCAATCAAACCCAACCCGACAAATGTCTATTCCTAATTCTAAATCTAAGTTTTTCTTTTTTTTCTAAAAGCATATTTGTTAGAGATGAAGATCAAGAATAGTCTATGTGGTGGATTAAATATTTTATTTTAATAATTGAATATTTATTTGTATTCATTTTATTTGTAATCAAATTATTAAGACTATAAAAGTTACTAACTAAACTTTTTATGTCTTCGTAATAGATTAAATCCAATCCGATCAACTTAAGATAAATCAACCCGATTATTATTGGGTTGGGTTGAAGAATTTATTAGGTTGGGTTGGGTTGAAAAATTTTTAAACCAACCCATGTTGGATTGAGGGGTTTTCAACCCAACCCAACCCGAACCCGAAAACGCCCACCCCTATTCCCAATTAATCACTTGCTTCTTGTGTTTATAAACAAAGAGAGCTGTAAAATAACTTGCAAAAAACCTAATAACTTAAACACATTATTAATGACATAATTGGCATTTATTAATTAATAAATGGGCACCTATAGCTGGGTACTAAAACAAGTTTGGTGCAAGATAAATTAATTAAGAATTTGATTAGACAATTAATTAGTATAGAGGTTGCTTAAATTATAAGGAATTGGGTATGTTTAGGATAAAACATGCTTCTAAATTTCATCTTTACTACCTAATATTAGGAATAAGGTCCCTAGCCCCGTTGTTGCTACCAAACTATATATCACATCAAGTCACAGTTTCCATCAAAGCACGAATTTGCTAATTACATCTTAATCTTTGTATCACTTTGCTTACTAATTCTAAAATGTTATAAAATAGGACTATCCTATTATGTACACCCTCTTATTAACATATAACATATTATTTTTTAGCTCAAATAATGTACAACTACTTTTCCATCGATCTAATTGTGCTCATTCTATAATTATGTAAAGAGAGTTTTCATCTATATATTGTAAAAGTAAATGTTTTATGATTGACATATTACCTCCCAAGTGAAGATAGATGTGTATTTTTCCACTTCAAAGGGATTAAACTTTTATTTCTATTACTACAGTTCGAGTGAATAGTTTATTATATTTATTGTAAAATAATTATCTTCGGCATATGAAAATAGTTTTATGAATCAAATAAATATTATTTGATTTTGACAGATTCTAATAAATTTTTTATTGATTTGATATCAATTTTAAGAGAAAATATCTGATGGTAGCAAGAGTGTATATCAAAACTATACATAAAATGTTTGATCATAAGAAATCATGACAATTTAATGATGAAGTTGGTGTCAAAGTTTTCTTTTAAAAAAGAGAGTTATTATATTTCATAAACACTCTCGAATTCAACGAGTCTCGCCTCTCAAGTGTAGCCTTAAATATATTGTCAACATATTCTTTGGAAAGACACCGCAAGATACTATATTATTATAAGGAAAAATGGAGGAGAAAGCATAGCATAGCAAACGTGGACTCACAAACAAGAAATCCCACCCAACTACTGAAAAATTGCACACGTGTACATAACACGTGACTAAAGTGGGGACCCTACTGGCTTCTCTTCTGCTACTCTGACAGTGACAACGATAACCTCAGCTCCTTTTCAAAGGGCCTTAGACCTTGTCCACCTCCTCCTTTCAGCGAAACTCGTTATATAAAACAAGCCCCACAAAAGGCATACCAGAATTGACAGTTTTTGGTGCAACTTCTGTCTTTTTATATTCCCTATGAATGTATACACCACTTAACCAGTTCACCGGACCAATCTCTGTCATACCCGACCCGACCCGCCCTGCCGTCTCTCTCACGGCTTGCGCGTGTGGCTGCCCAATTGTGAACTAAAACCGACCAAGAAAAACACACGAAATTGGTAAATGATTAAACTAAAAGATATTTGCAAACAATCCTAATGATTTCACGTTTTATTTTCCAAAATTAATCTGTTTAAACTCAAATTTAGATATATATATTTTATTGTATACTAAATTTGCACTGAATTTTCGAAATTTAATCATGCTATAAATTTTGTACAGTTACAAGACAATTGTAAGAATATTCTAATCTATTCTAAAATTTGATTTTTTTTTTTAAAATTTTTAATATTTAAAATCTATGAGTCCTTAAAGTAAATTACAAATATCAATGATAAATCGTATAATTAAATGGAACATGCCTTATAACTAGCATAGGCTAGTTGATAAACTATTGACAAAACATCTTAGTAAAACTAAGTTTCAATTCTAAATATCACCTCCCTCGGATCCAAAACTCGTAATTGGATAGTATTTTAATAAAATTGTGGTTTCAAGTTTAAATTTCTAAATAATTATATACTATAAATGCTCTGTAAGAGGTTTATTTAAATTCGAATTTATTAGTTTCGTTAAATTTATCAGTACCAATTTTTTCATTAGTAACTTTTAAATTAGTTATAAAGATGATTATTAAAAAATATTTCAATCAATCAAAGAATGATTATTAAAGATTTTTATCATTTTATTGGGTAACCTTATCAACGTAAGATAACAAAATCCAAATTGAAAATAACAATCAAGTTGATTGTTCTCATAAATAGGTCAAACTTGAGGGGAGTGTCTGTAAAGCTCCCATAAAAATAATAATGAGACATAAATAAAAAATAAAAAAATATTGAGGAAGGAACGTTGCTCTCTGTGTCTCTCTCTCTCTCTCTGGTTCGTAAAAAGGAGAGAGAATAAACACTTCTCTTTTAGATAGTGATTAAGGTAAAGACACATACAATTTTCGCTTCTTTTCTTTCTCTCTTTCTTTTTATTAATTTTTATTTTTCTTTTCCAAAATAAGAAAAATAAAAATTTTGCAGCTGAGTCACTCCTCTAGGGTTTCGTTTTTATTTCACTGACGAAGGTGAACTCTGTTTTTAATTTATTTATTATTTTTTTTAACTTCTTGTTTTTGTTTCCATTTTAATTGTTTTTGTTATCAATTCGTATTTGAGCTATTAATCACCTCTGTGTCGAATTAGTCAACATGAAATCTGGATTGAGTTTGTCTTTTTTTTTTTTTTTTAATTCACACAGGTCACATACCTTATTGAATATTATAAAGTTAGGGTTTTTGGTCTCGGCTTTCCACTTCTAGGGTTCGTTCTTTGCGACCTTTGAAATCGCTCATTCTTCGCTTTGTTTGATATTGTGAGGTGTTTACTAGTAATTTCAAGTAATTTTTAGCTCGAATTGGTGATTGTAGCTTCGCAAGTTTTGTTTTTGTTTTAGTGGTTTTTGTTTGTCTAGTTTTACGTAGTGTTGTTTTAGTTGATTAGGGTTTTGATATACTGTTACAAGCTTGTTGTGATTAGATTTTGTTGTGTTTGTTTCAGGTTCGAAATTTAATTTATTAATTTGGCGCTCGTTGATTGGGAAATTTTTGGTCTTCAGATTATTGCATCTCCGCTATTGAGCATTGAAGTGTCTGGTAATTTTCTATTTTCAGTTTTGATGTATTGTTGTTGATTTGTGCAATTGCGGCTTGTCTTAACTATTTGTTCATTAATTTTTAAGTTTCTGTTATAGAAGATCAATAGGTGTGTGGATGATCTATTTTGTGGATGTTTTTTAATGGTATTGATTGTTTTTATATTCTCTATCTTTTTGAGTAGTTTTGTTGTAGGTTTTCACATAGGTGTGGGCAGGATTTTGGAATTTATTTTGAAATTATTGATTTGTGGTCATAGATTGTAGTTTTATATTTCTTGCCTATTTATCGAAGAAATGAATTTGGGGTGTTGTAATTATTTTGGTCACTGCTAGTTTAAAGTCCCGATGAGCTTTTTTATCCGAGCCTCACTTACTAGTTTAGCTGTTACATTTGATATTTTATGACTTAATAGTACGGGGGATGTGATAAAGTAGGGAGTGGATCATAGTAAATTTGAACTTCAAGAGTGTCAAAGTTGTTAGAATGCGGATCTATTGAGTTGATTGATAAGAGAGGATTGACTGTTGTTCAATCTCCTTATAGAAGGAATGGTCTGTACATTCAGTAGAACCAATGAGTTTGGCTAACTTTTCGTCACATTTCAATTTAGAGTTATATTATGGTTTCATAAGTTTGTCTTGAAAGGCCTCTGTTCACTGAGCTACTACATTTGTTTTCACTCTTATGTAGTACGTTTTATCATCTAAGACAATTCATGAAGGTTTTGTTATATCAGGCATGTCTTCATTGATTAACATCTGTGAGGTTCAGTGTGGAATTAAATTTACTGAAGAGCCCTATTATTAGACAGAAGGTTGATCTTTAATCAAATTTAGTACAGTCAATAAATTTTTGCTTGCTGGTTGCAATGTTATCTAATTTTTTTTGTAATAGACTTAAAAGACAAGTAGAAAATGATAAATCTGCTGTCTGTGGACTTAGGCTTGTTACTAAATTTGGTGTCTGCAACATCAGTTTTCATTCTTGAAATGTTCAATGAATTTGGTATTTAGTATTTTCATTAATGACTATCAAGTTGGTAAGATTTGGGACTTAAATATCATCCAAACTAAGTATATTTGACTTAAGCTTATAAATATTTTGTATTTATGCCAACTTGTTCATGGGTTGAAAATGTTGCCCTTGCAATTTGTATATCGTAACTGTACTCTCAACTACCATTACTTATTGCTAATCAATGGAAGGGAGATTTGGAACTAAGAAAGTGTTTGTATGAAGATTTAAGTGTCATTAGGTGGCTTTGGTAGTTAGACCAAATCTGTGTGTAGGTGTTGCTGAATTAAACTATTAATTCAAATCCTTTTGTGTTTGTCTCTCTTAAAGTTAAATGTGTGACAATTTAATTGAGTCAACCAAGTTGAAATCTGGATGAAAAGAAGCATGCCAGCAATAAATTTTCCACTGGAACAGATAAAGCTAAGAAATTTGATATGATCTGAATTTGTATTACAAAGGATGTTTCAGTAAATAATATAAGATCCCCATATTGTGGAAATCTGTAGGATAACTTGAAAGATCAGATTTAATATTCTTTAGGGAGCATGCAATTATTGCAATCACTTGTGCTGCATATTGAAAATGTTACACAATGTGCTTGATCATCTTGCCAAGTTTTTGTAGCTCATGTTTATCATCTCCCTGTGAGACTTATTGTTGTCAGCATATTCTTGCATGCTTGCTGGTTTTATACATATTTCTACACTTGAGAATTGATGGATCATGATATTATCTACAGTCTCTCAAGACAAGTTGCAAAAATACTTGGTGCATAATGCACAAGAATTTGTTTAGCTTTAGGTTTCAAAATACTGTTTCATCTGTCTCGTACTGTCCATAGTCATATACATTGTTTATTTGCACAAATATTATGTGCACTTTAAGATTGCTTGCTTTTCTTGTGTTGTTCTGCAGGATGATCTTGTAAACACTCCTGAGAGGTTTGTTGCAGTTGTAGATGGAAGAAATTTTTTTTCACATGTTTCAATGAATTTTTCAATGCTTGGAGGTGTGTTATGTGAAGCACTATGACACTTGAAGATTTTTTTTCGCTGACTGAGATGAAGGATGGGCTCACGGCCCCTTCTCGAGTTGAGGAACTGGTCTGTGTAATGCAGAAGGAGAAAGATTGTGTTGTGAAGAACGTTGGTGATGCAGCCAGGCAGTGGGCTGCTGTTGCAAGCACTATTGCTGCCACTGAGAACAGAGATTGTCTCGATCGTTTTATTCAATTAGATGGCGTGGGGTTTATTGACAGATGGCTAAAGGATGCTCAAAAGTTGGCTAATGACTCAAATGATAACCTTGTAGAAGAGTCCATAATTGCAATGTTACGAGCACTTGAGAAACTGCATATAGATAACGAACGGTCTGTGTCTTCAGGTGTCTGTGTTACTGTTGAGAATCTTCTTGGCCACAGTATCTCTCAAATTCAGGATAGAGCAAGAGCACTCTTTGATAGCTGGAAGGAGGATAGAGTTACTGATGCTGTTGACCATGATGATGAGAGTGCCAGGACTTCTCAAAATGATGAGATTGCGGTTGGTTCAATGCATGCTGGAGAAAGTAGTAGGTCAACATGTTCTGCCTCAGATGTTCCTCTTCTTAAAGCTAGTACTAATGAAGAAAATATTAGAGCAGAACCTGCTGAAGTAGAAAATTTGCTGTCAAGTTCAGAGGATCTCCAACCACTTAGAGCTGAAGGTGTACAGAATGAATCCTGTAATAATGAGCAACCCTCCAAAATGGAGGTAGACCATGCTGACATGGGAGATAAACCTTCAGATCGTTCTACCTCCTCTGTTGTAGAAAATTCTTTTTTGAAGGAAAAGCCCCCAATAAGGACTGTGGAAGGCATCTCTTCTAGTGAGACTTGCAGTTCTCTAGTTCCAATGCCCAGCCTCAATGAAAGGCAATCTGATGCTCCAGAGATCAATGAGTTCTCTAAAGACGAACAGCAGCTGCACAACGACAGTAGCATCCCTGACAAAATCTGTGTGACGGCTTCTGCCTCTGCTTCTGGTACAGTTGAGCCTAGAACTGCTCCATCTAGTGCAGATGTGCCAAACACTAATGAGACCATGATGGAAACCACTTTAGAAAACAATCTTGACAACAACGAGGGTGACATGCACGAAAAGGCTATTGCTCTTGATGATGTGAGAACATCTGCTTCTGAGCCAAATAGTGGGATCAATGATATGGCAGTTGAAGTTAACTGTGGTACACAAGCGCTCAAGACAAATGGTGAAGATGATGAATGTCATTCTGATGCCATGCAGGACTCATCTGGCGATGAGTATTTGTATAGAAAACACAAGGATTCGGAGACCTCGCTTTCGAGGATAAAAGATATTGGAGCAGCCGATGAAGACAAGGACCATACTAGTGATGAAAGTTCTGATTCCAGAAATGATTATGATTATTCGAAACCAGCTGTGGATACACGAAGTCCTAATGTGAAAAAAAATGGAACAACTGATGTTGGACTAGAGTTTGGGATAGTTGATGCCTTGGAAGTAGCTCGAAAAGTTGCTCAGGAAGTGGAAAGAGAAGTTGTAGATTATAGAGAACCATCATGCAGTTCTTCAGAGAAGAATTCAATAGGTGGAACCAAGGAGCCAAATAGCCCAGATTCTATAAATGGAAAACAGGATCTACTTATTGAAGTCCTACCAAAAGAGGTGACAAATGGACAAAATTCCGCTGAGGTGGATCCCACGGGTGAAGGGCGCTTAATTAATTCAGATAATTTAGAAACAGGGCAGGAAAATGGCATAGCTGATATGGAGTCCTCACAGGTGACTGAAGCGGCTCAAGAACCAGAAGTTAACCAAGAGAAGGGTCTTTGTAATTTTGATTTGAATCAAGAAGTCTGTTCAGATGATTTGGATCGTCTATTTAATCCTGTCTCTACCACTGTTTCTGTGGTTTCTGCTTCTAGGGCAGCAGCAGCTTCTGGATTGCCTGCAGCTCCTTTGCAGTTTGAGGGAACTCTTGGATGGAAAGGATCTGCTGCTACCAGTGCTTTTCGGCCTGCATCACCTCGTCGGGTTTCTGATAGTGATAGGACAGCACTCACTGTTGGGGGAACCAAACAAAGACAGGATTTCTTTGATTTTGATCTGAATGCCGACTGTGCAGATGATAAAAATGCTGATCTCAGGCCTGAAAAACAGATTCCAGTCACATCTAGCCTACATTCTACAGAATCATCGGTGGAAGTTAGTCCAAGAAAATCAGACAGGCTTAAACTGGATTTGAATCGAATCAGTGATGATAGTGATGCTCCACCATCAGATTTGAGGATGGAGGGACGACTCCACTACAACCGTAATGGCCATCGCAGCCCATCTCCTGCATCTTCATCATCATCCATGCAGCCTTCCGTGAGAAACATTGATTTGAATGACCAACCGTTCTTGCAGAATGATTTTTTAGAACAAGGACCCTATCAAGGTAAAGCTTCCCAAAATGTAAGTGCTTTTGGAGTTCCTAAACCAGATAAACCTGTTATATCTATCATGGGTGCCAGAGTGGAAGTCAATAGAAAAGATTTTACTTCTCAGATTTCATCTGTGCCAAATGGTAGGGCCCTTGAGACTGTGATGGATGTTAATGCTGCAAGAGGTACTGGAGGTCTTTTGGGGTTGGGTCCTGGTGTGTCATACACACATTCTCCTGTTTTTAGTTACAATGGACTCACTACAGCGCCCGCCATGCCTTACTCTTCGTCCATGTATGGACCTGGTGGCGCAATCCCATACATGGTGGATTCAAGAGGCGCTCCTGTTGTACCCCAGATCGTGGGTTCTGCAGGTGCTGTTCCACCACCTTACTCCCAACCGCAATTCATGATGAGCATGACCAGTACACCCTCTGGAGTAAACGTTGCAGGGCCATCACGCCCAAACTTTGATCTGAATTCTGGTATCCCAATCGAGGGAGGAAACAGGGACACCCTCAGTCTGAGGCAGTTTTTCACGCCTGGTCAAGTCAGGTCAGTGGATGAGCATTTAAGGGGAAGCTCACAGCCCTCTTCGAGTTCTGGGGTTGGTGGGAAAAGGAAGGAACCGGATAGTGGGTGGGAACTGTACCCGTTCATGACTAGACATCAGCAACCTCCATGGAAATAGGTGAAGTTGATATTTATCCTTGCTCCTCGATTTCTTGGTGTTGATGAATCCAATCAAGCTGATTGATGTTTGTGTTTTGCCAAGATAATTGAGAAGAGCGAACGAGCCCATTGGCTTTAACGGGGAGGGAATTAGAACTGAATAAAACTGGGGGGTGAGGGGGATCATGAATGTAATATAGGTTGGTGAGATTAATTGCTGAAGGAG
This sequence comes from Dimocarpus longan, assembly GCA_022984855.1. Lineage (NCBI taxonomy): Eukaryota > Viridiplantae > Streptophyta > Magnoliopsida > Sapindales > Sapindaceae > Dimocarpus > Dimocarpus longan. The sequence goes on from CM041018.1 coordinate 1,604,919, forward strand.
AAAGTTAGGCTTAATTGTTTTTAACTTTGGTTTATTTTCTTTATTTTTCCATTTCTGTGTTTCATAGAAGGCCATTGCAACGAAGGCACGGTACATGTAGGTGTAACTTCTCCCATATATATCACAGAAATTTAAAGGAGCTAGCTACTACTACTTTCTTTTTGCAGCGCTTTTAGTTGTTTGCATGCATGTCTCGATATAATTCGTTTTATCAATGGTAAAATATTTTGATAAGTATATCTAAATCAGTGTAATATATAATGGCATTTTTGCAGAACATGAATTGGATTTGATTTGATTCTATTCTAGTGGAGGGAAAATGCTACATATAGTAAAATATTTATCGAGAGGGAAGGAGACATGGAAGACATTACACCAGCCCATTGAAATGGTTTTTTTTTTTTTGACGATTAAACCCCATTTAAGTTTCTATTGGATTTAGATGGGCATCTATTTTTATTTTTTCGAAATAAGATGGACGGCTATTTTAGTATTTGAATTTCTCGAGTTAACTTTGGCTCTTAATCAGTAGCCAAGGTTTTTTTTTTTTTTTCATAACATTACTCACACAAATTATAACTACATGGATCACTATGATAGGACACTAAATTCTAACTCACTAGCCTAAGTTAATGTGTTCGATTTTGATTTTATTATCATAGAAACAAAAGTTTAAAGTTTCGAAGTTGCCCCGCACTTGCTCAAATTGTCCACTGCAACGCGTTCTAGACTGTTTCAAGTTCTCAATTTTTACCGGTAAACTTTGACTGCTGAATTATAAATTTACGTGTCAACCTTTACCAAAACGAAGTCTTTAGGCTTTGCAAATTAACAAAAAAATTTACCAGTCTGAGCTACATAATCATATATTCAATTTTCTTCCCTATCTTCTATCTCGCCTTGTTTCGGATTTGAATTTTGTTCTGTTTATTTTGCCTTCTTGGAGACAAACAGTGTCAGACGATCAGATTGCAAATGGCCTTAAATCAGATGGACCATAGATCAAATTGCAATAAAGGATGATGATAAACGACTGGTAATCTCCTAAGCATTACATTTAAAGAAAATGGGGCAAATGGCTTAAATTATATGAAGCAATACATTAATAATGTACCAAAAATGAGGGAAGTGATATGCTACAACACTTCGTCGGTCTATTAAGCTTACAAGGAAAAGGAAAAAAAATTGACGAAAAGGGAAACTAGTCAATATAGTGGGTGCTTGCCCTCTCCTCATTAGTTGTCTAATACCTTTGACAGGAGTCATGGCTGAGTTCACTTGAAATGCAAGTAAATCTTGTCTTGAATTGTGCGGTATTGATTTGTTCATTCAATGGGCACAAACATTGACAAAATACTCTTTCCACGATTTATTGGTACTACCTCCGCTTATAACTGGAAAAGCAAACAGATAAAAGTGAGAACAACATATCCCAAAGTTATGACTATTGGTACGGCTTGATTAAGACTAGCTGTGAATGACGCAGCAGTAGATAAAAAAATAAATACTAAGCAAACCTACAAGATGTTATTAAAGACAGTAGATAAGACAATCAAGCCAGATAAAGACTATCACAGGGCATATGGCCTGCTCATTGGTATCTAGAGATGGCAGATTAAAAGTCCATGGTTTAAAAGAAGAGTTAATTTAGCACACAATTAAGCTGCTGGCCGTTGGGCAACATATGACAGTGTCAGAAGCAGCAATAAGAGTAAGCACTTCCAATGATTCTCATATTGTACATTAAACTCCGGATCATATGGTGCAATAAACAAATAGATTTAGCATGAGAACTTAAACTATGTGAACATGCAAAGCAAGCTATTGAGCAACAAACTGCAATGACCAAATGCAAGCTAATCAGCAACTGTGCAGATGTGAAACCAGACTAAACCAGACTACGGATAAAAAGAAAAATCTCAAAGAATCTCACAATGTTGTCCCAGCGCACTTTACCAGGGGCATCGATTTTAAGATAGTGTCTAAAGTTGATGAGCTTCATAGTGGAAATCATGTCAAGGTAGACAAAGGTGTCTTAAACACTAATCTTCTTTTAATAATAGCCGAAGGAACACGGTAAAATAGTTTATACGAGATATGAGAACCACAATGTTTGCAAACCAACAGAGCCCCAACATTTCCATTGACACTCACTTAAAGTCTGTTCTTAAACGAGCTCTCTGTTCACCCGAAAATAATATTTCATTATAAGTCTACAGCAGTGTTGATACTTTTATTATTAAGTTGTACCATCCACACTAATTCAAAACAAAATCCACACAAATGACACAGAGCATGCCTTGGAACACAAACAGGAGCCTGAACGAGGAAAATAAGTGTAAGCAAACTCATACCGTGATTTGCTCTTAAATGATTTGGACTTCTTCTTTCCAGTGCCACCACTACTTCTCTTCTGCTTTCCCTCGCTCATGTCAGCCTGGAACAGGTCTCGCATCTCCTCTGCCCTAGATTGAGTTTTCTGGGAAAGACGTTTTGATTTATTGTTGGCCACCTTAGAAATCTTGCCAGCATCTACTGCCTTATTCTTGGCTTTAACAGCTTTTGCTCGTCGATAGGCCATGTCAACCAAAGATATTCCAGTCTTTTCCTTCTTATCTTTTCCACTACCCTGCAATACATTTATGTATGAGTACCACGTGTCAATTGACCAAAAATGTCACATCACCCTGATAGACCAAACAGTGAAATAGAACTTTTTCTAGATCAGAACTAACATAAAAATTAACACAAACCAGCGTGCTTAAGTTAATGATTTTGCAGGAACTTAAAAGAAAGCATAGGATACCATAGCACACATATACACTGCAAGGAGAAGTCCAACTATAAAACATCTTTGTCCATAACATTTTCAGTTACAAACCGAGGGAGAAAACAAGGGAGAGGACAAGCACACTACAACAAAACACAAACTCCTGATAAGTTTGCCAACAAGGATACAAATTGTTGCCAACCTGCAGTTTTAAGATATGCCCTGTTCTGCAATTCTGATGACATTAAGAAAATCAAACTACCACAATTCAGTTTCAGTAGAAACGAATTTACATATAGGAAAGGGTTAAAAATATCCATACTTGTAACTTGTCATTTTCTTCATCCTCCAACATCTCTCTAGCTGCTTCCAATTTTCGACGCTTCTTTCGAGGCAAATTTTTCTGTTCAACAAACATAACAATGTGCATCCCAGCAAACATTTCAGAGAAAAGTCTTTGATAAAACTACAGTACAACTCAGATTTAGGATAGTGACCACCTCCCGCTCCCGCTTCCTCTTTGCCTTCATTTTAAGGTCTTCAGCCTGCTGGGCACTGATCAACTCATCTCCAGGACCTTTAACTTTATCAGCAGATGCCTATCGAAAAAGGAATATAAGTCAGCCAATTACTCTACGACCTATTACCAACAAAAACGATCACCTATTATCACATTGAAAAACTTTGCTATGTATAAAACTCTTTTAAGGGAATATCTTGAGGTAACGCTTGGATTATAAGGAGAAAGTGCAATGCAGAACAGGGACCAGGACAACTTGAAAAGTAGCCTTTGAGAAGAAGAAGAAGAAGCATATTCATCACACTAAAAGAATGTATGTATGTCTTCTACTTCAATAGACATACCAAACCAAGAATAAACCCTGTTTAACCATTAACGAAATAAGCCATACGAATTTCTAGCAGAAAAGTATAGCACTTCTATCTGCATTCTCCATGGCAGGACTAGAGTTGTACTGATAATAAAGTAAAAATTTCCATACAGCCACGCAAATGACAATTTCTGATATTCTGCATTCTGGAAATAAAAAACATTTCAAACATTTTTATCAATGTAAAAAACTTTGATAAGATAAAATTACCTTAGCAGCCTTTGCTGCTAGCCGTTTTTCTTTCTCTGTCAAAAACCAAGTTCTTTTAGGGCGGGAATAAATTTCTTCTTTATGCGCAATCAAATTTTCTGCCTGCATGCATAGTAGAAAAGAGTGAGATAATCAAAGCAGCAATCATCAAGCACAGCACATCTTAACTGCTAACAATGAGTTCATGCCCATGACATGATTCAGATAGTATGATAAACTATTAAATTTGATGATGCAATGATAGCAATCAGCTTTTTTATGTACGCGTCCACAGTTAGAGAAAACCAACAAATAAAAAATCATAAATGCAATAATAAGTAAAAGAGCAAATCCATCTCTCTTAAGATGTCAAAAAATAAATTGCACAGAAGTAGGATTCCATGCCTTTGTTGCTTCCATTTCAGCTTTTCTCAGGGCCATCTCTTCCCTGCAGTATTTGGAAATTGTAACTACAAAGACAAATAGTTCATTGAACAAAAAATATAGAGGGTACAACAAAAACCTCTCTTCTTGAAGAATGGCAGCCGCCTGATCTTCCATCTGCTCAATTATCTGAGACCACTTGGTAATAGATTGCTCTGCAACAATTCTGCTCTTCAACTTTGAACCAACTCTCTTAGCCTGTAATAGAAAATCAGGGCGGGGTTTACAGGTAAATCATATTTCCTAAATTCAATATAAATATACATGTAACAAGTGGCTTTGGAAAGCTCATGTAATGCCTTGTGTCAAGAAGTACTTATTGTTTATAATAATTTTCTAAACTTCATTTTTTGATGGTATATGCATTCTGCATTAAATGTCTTGATCACTTTTGTTGCCTGTAGGTGGAGGCAATTCGATTGTAATATTGGGATTTACCAGATTAAAGAAAGCAATTAACACAATTTCCAACTCCATCTTCCTTCGTTTTCTTTGTTCTTCTTCCTTCTTCCTTCTAGTTTCTCGATTGTTTTTCTCAATTTACTTACAACACGTTCACGACACGAGCAAAAAAAAAAATGAAATAAGCAAAAGCAAGAGAGCTTGATCTGCATATACTCTTTGATGTCAAAGTTTTAAAACAGATATAGTCCAGGTCTTCATATCATAACTGTCAGAAATGACACTAATAAAATGCAGAATCAGTTTTAACTAATGACAATAGATAGCCCAATAATTAAATGCCCAACAGCTCAAACAGATGCCAAAAGATCTATGTACATAAAACGAATTCAATCTAGACTAGATATAAACGGTAGAATATTAGACTCACAATGGCTTTTAGAAGAGATCGATCATTGTCTGTCACGAATGTAACAGCATATCCTTCTTTGCCAGCTCTTGCTGTACGCCCCACTCGATGAACATAGCTGCACAAAGAAACAAATATCAGAATCACCAGAGCACAAGAAGTCCAGAGTAAATCAATGAGTGCAAAAAATAGAGTTCAATAACACAATTGTGTAAAATCTAATGAGAAATGAATAATAGGATAATCAACTAGTAGAGACAAATGGGTAAAAGCTAATAGGTGTAACATCAATTATAAACAATAAACCGAATCCATTATCACCTAGTAAGGTCTCGAGGACATGCATAGTTAATAACTGATTGAACACCAATTATGTCAAGCCCCTGCAAGTGACAGCAACATGGAAATGTCAAATAAATAACACAAGCTACACTTGTTGAGCTGAAACTTCAAGTCTATGACATTGAACTATGGAAAAGAATGAGGGGGGGGGGAGAGAGAGGGGATGGGAAAGGGCAACAAGAACTTATTCTAATAATTCAAGATATAAAATCCATTTGTTAGTGTTCCCAGTAACCTCAAACTCCACAACCCAAACCGGAAAAAAAAAAAAAGTTGGGGAAAAAAAAACAGAAGAAGAAGAGAGAGAAAAAAAGGATCATATTTAGGCTAAGTAAGAGAAACAGTTAGAGTTGATGGTAAAAAGGAATGTGGAAGCAAAAGTACACTTAGAGACAGATGCAATAAATATATAATCTCTGCTTACACGAGCAGCCACGTCTGTTGCAATTAAAAAATCAACTTGCTGCTTCCTGAAAAGTTCCAAAGACTGCACAAACGACTATGAGTTAGAAGTACAGAACATAAAAAAAAACAAATACGAATTCAATAGGCAAGCAAGGTGAAGCATTCTTCCATGCTCCAGGTAGTTCAAATATAGAACAATATTATTGCAAGAAAGTTCTACGATGGTAAAAAAGAATAACAACAGAAACAACTCACATCAAGGCGTTGAGCCTGCGTAAGATTTCCATGAAGCTCAGCTGCTTTAAAGCCTGCTAATCCAAACAAAATCTTCAACCTATGAGCAGCCTGCTTGGTTCCACTGCCAATGGACGTGCAAAGTCAACATTGAATTTAAATTATTACACTATCCCAATACAGGAAGATCGACTCAAATTGTGGAAAGGTGCATTTAAATTGTCATTAACTGTAAAAGAGGATTTATATATCCATGAAAGTTACAACCAAGTTGGTAAGAAGAAAACTCTGTTGTAAGAACAAAAACCTGAAGATAATCACTTTGGATGTGAATGTCTTTGAACACAATGAAAGAAGAACTGCCTCTTGGTTTACCTCACGCATTCGACGTATCCTAACCACCCTGTAGAATAGTAATTATCATTTCTGATCAGTCGAATAAAACTTATCATAAGTACCAACCATGCAAAACCATAAAGATCCATAAAACAACTTCCACTTACTATTCTATCACTGATCAATGTGTCTTAATACCAAAAATATAACATAACATAGTCAGCATTTATAGGAAAAAGAGTCATGGCCAAAGAAATTACTCCTCAGTCAAAGTTGCCGGCCGTTTTGCAGAAGGATCAGCTGAGAGTCGCAAGGGTTTGGTCAAAGAAAGCTTGATAAGCTCGCCCACTTCTTCTGTCATTGTAGCAGAAAACAACATTGTCTGTCTCCTTTTGGGACATAGGCGAACCTGTAGAATTTTCAAAAAACAGAAAAAAAAAAGGAAATCAGGGAGAAGAAGATTCCAATTCCAAATAAATAATACTTTCTAGCGACCTGTTAAATAGCATGAACAAGCAATCAACAATTTCTGTTTTCTGTATACTCTCAGCCTCTAAAGACCTGAATTTTGGAGGCAATAACAACTATAACTTTAATATATGCGGAAAGCCATTAAGCAACTCTAACAAGAGAACGGGCATATACTCTATATGCACCAAAAGATACAAGCCAGAACATCTAACATAGATAAATCATATACAATTAGCACTCATGACAAAAGATAACAGGAGATAAGGTACCAGCTCATGAATTTCAGCGCTAAATCCCAGCTCAAGAAGGCGATCAGCCTCGTCGAGGATTAGAACTGCAAGATCATCCAAATCCACAGACATTGAATTGCGTAAGTGATCAATCATGCGTCCAGGAGTAGCCACGACAATATCTGGCATTGATCTTAACGCAGTCTCTTGAACCTAACATAAGAATCAGGTCACTACAGTACACTCAAAGCAAACATATAAGACCACAATGTTATATCGAGTATATAGATGACAACGTGGTAAGAACACTGCACATAGCCAGAGAGAAGATTCTTTCATCTTCTTAAACCTACAAAAGCAAGACAACGTCTAAGAACATAAATAGATGAAAGATTATAATCCAACCTTCGTCGAAAGCCCACCAACAACCAGGCAGCACCTAATATCAGTAAACTGAGCCAGTTTCTCTATCATACTGTGAACCCTATTATACATACATGAAAAAATGTTACTATTAGTGACAACAACAGTAATCTGATTGACAAGACAGAAAAATTCAGAGCAATAGTAACATTCACAAAACGACTGCGGTGGCCCCATGTTAAAATTTAAAATCATTCAATCACAAATATTTAGCATACTTTGAATCATAACAAAGAAATTAACTGTAAAAACTATTAAATAATCAAACAAAAAGAAACATTAAAGAGCTTTACAAAGAAAGGAACAAAGCACTACAAAAATAAAAGCAAGCGAAGGAAGATACTAACTGAACAGCCAACTCTCTTGTTGGAGTAAGAATGAGAACACGAATAGCTGGAATACGTTTTGGACGGAATAACAGCCTCTCCAGTGTAGGTAATGAAAAGGCAGCGGTCTGCATCAAAGAATAATCTTCAAATTAAAGCATCATCATTACCAATCAAACATCACAAAAATCAATCAAGTTTCACTAAACGAACAATGTACCTTCCCAGAACCAGTAATTGCACTCCCACAAATATCACGCCCTGTCAATGCTATAGGTATACACGCTGCCTACCAAGAAACCGAAAAAAAATATATATACATATTTACAATAAAATATTAGCACATTGATGCAATTGGCGCTACTCAAACCTGAATAGGTGTAGGCTTTGAGTAGCCTAAGGCCTCACAAGCACGTAGCAACGGACGAGACAAATTGAGCTCCAAGAAAGAATTCGCGTGAAATGACGTGCCTTCAGCTGGCGCGAAAAACGACTTGCTTTCACCAGCATTAGTGGCCTCATCATCGTCATCCTCCGGTCTATAATCCTCCTATAAAACAATAATCAAATAAAAATTTTTAACTAAATTCATATGAAAAACGTGGTTAAATTGAAGAGGAGGTGGTTACTTACTTGTCTATCAGGCTCGGAATCGGAGTGCTCTTCGTCGTCATCGTCGTCGTCGTCGTCGGCGACGGCAGCAGCGGCGGTGGTAACGGAGGCGGAACGCTGTTGGAGTAATTTGGAGATTTTGAAATCGATGGAGGTTGTGCTTCGACGAGCGTGTTCTTCGGCGACGGACTCGGAGTAGGCGGCGAAGTCCCACGGAGATTGTTTTTGTCGAGTTAGCGGTCTGTCTTCTTCTTCGTCTTCGTCTTGTTCGTCGAGTTCTTGTTCTTCTTGTTCTTCTTCGGTTTGTGCGTCGTCCAGTTCTTCGTCGCTGGGAGGTTCGAACACGAAAGATGCAACCATGGTTTCCAGGCAAGGGAAGGAAACTGTGTGTTTGCTGCTTTGAGCGGGAGGGTTTTGGTTTGATAGGGTTTTACGGGAAAGTGTCAAGGAAGGAGACAGAAGAAAACGACGCCGCCTAACCTCTATGTTACACGATGTCACTTTACTGCCTGTTTTTGATTTAGATTGGGCCGATTTTATCATTAATGGGCATTTTCTTCGAGATTGATGTTGCATCCTGTATAATACATGTACATATACATATACATATATATATATAATTATTGATGATAGTTAGGGCTGAAATTAAACACTACATATGCATTCCAAAATTTGATAAGAAAAGAAAATAATAGAATTCTCCACATGCTAGAACTAGATATTTGAGCTATAAATGGATATACTATTAAAAAAAATTATATAAGATATAAAATTTCATACATACTTTCTTTAGAATAAAGAAAAATTTTAATTTAGTCCCTAACGTTTGATAAAATATTATTTTTTTACCAACGTTTGCATTTCGAATTCTCGTCATCTCTAACGTTTCAGAAATGTATTAATTTAGGGCAGAATAGTTGAAGCCTTTCTTAAAGCCTCTTTATGGTTTCATTGGAGACGTCATCAGTCCAATGGGTTAGATAAGACTTTCTCTTACACTTGGGGATTCAGACCGACAAGCAACTGTATTGACAGATTTCTTAATAATTTATTGCTCTTCAGCATACAACGTAGTCCTGGGAAAACCTGCGATGAACGACATAAACATGATCACTTCCATCAAGACCTTCACTGTTAAATTTTCAACCCCCAATGGGATAGGTTATGTACAAGGCGAGCAACACCTAGCTCGACGTTGTTATGAAAATGTAGTCAAAATGGGAATCAGAGAGAAGAAAATAAACGTGGTGTTAGGGGATGAGCCACGTGCTATAAGTGAGAAATGGGTAAGTCATGACCTTGACCTACGCGAGTTGGATATGGATAGAGCAACTGGGCCTGTGGAAGAGCTCCAGGATATCAAAATTAGCAAGGTAGATGCTGAAAGGTGCCTCAAGATGGGACGAGGCTCGACTCCAAAAGTTAAATCCCAACTCACTGACTTCCTTAAAGTAAACATCAATGTTTTCGCCTAGAATCACGAGGATATGGTGGGAATTGATCCTAAGGTCATGTCGCACAGGTTAAACATTGACCCTCACCATAAACTAGTTCACCAAAAGAGGAGGTCAATGATAACAAAACGTTATGCTGCTTTGAAAGAATAAGTAGATAAGCTGTTAGCCAATTAGTTCATCTGCGAAGCTTATTATCCATAACGAGTTCTGAAAGCAGTCTTCGGAACATCTTCTCTATGGATTCTCAACTGATGATATCCTGACCTTAGGTAAATCTTCGAATAAACTCTAGACCCTCGTAGCTGATTGAATAGGTCATCAATTCTTGAGAGCGGATACCGATTCCTTATGGTCATTCTATTCAACTGTCTGTAATTAATACACAACCTTAAGCTCTCATCCTTCTTCTTGACAAACAATACTGGAGCCCCCCATGACGAATGGTTATGTCTCATCTTTATCCAACAATTCTTCCATTTGCAACTTGTTGACGTGGTAAACCAACCAACCAGATTCTTGAGCCCAATGCCGCACAGATAAGGAGACCTGCAACAAACAAACCCAATAATGGCAAAGAAGAGGAGAAGGAAGCAAGAAGAACACACAAAGTTTAAAGTGGTTCGGCCTTTTTAGAAGTGCCTACGTCCACTGTTTCTGGTATTAATGGCAGTCTCTCACTAAGCCTTTGCTCTCTCGGAATTTTAACAGAATAACAACCCTCAATTTTTCTGGATGCTTCACAATAAATGCCCTCCTCTATTTATAGAGGAGATGAGGCTACAAATGGAATAAACAGACAAAAAATGACTGATGTTGTCGTAATTAATGCTGCTGAAATGCATTTAATGCCTCTGACTTGTGCTAGGTCAACTCTGGCTTCACGTGGGCCGACTGCTAACCCATGCTGGTTTAGTGAGATTTCCCGAAATTAAGCTGTCATTAGGTGAGAAACCCTTACTTATCGTGCAAGACACGCCATTTTACTGTCTTGCACTGAAACTGGGCGAACTGGGTAGAAAACAGACTGAATCTTCGTCGTGACGATCTTAACTTCGAGCCGTCCTGGCGATCTCAACGTCGCAACGACCGGTATGCGACCTCAACGTCGCTAAGATGGCAACTGGCGTCCGACCTTGTCTTCGCTAGTCCCTTTACGGGCTCGATCTCGTTGACTACTGGAGCGATCTCGCGAGCTTATGAATAGTGCTTCATACCTGGTCTTGGTGGCTTGGGCCACTATCTTGATGGGCCTTTGCCAGTCCATTTGAGGAATCCGAAAATACCCATAACACAACTTAAACTCTTTCAGCTCGACTGGAGCCATTTGGTATGGGGTTATAGAAATCGGCTCACTTACTGGAATCAAATCTTTCTCAAATTCTATCTCACGCTCTAGAGACAAACCTGAAAGATCTTTCGGGAATACGTCTGAAAATTCTCTGACCATAAGGATATCTTCTAATCTCACTCCATCACCCCTTGTCTCTATTGCATAAGCTAGAAATCCTTGACATGACTTTCTAAGCACCTTGCTAGCTTACATTGCTAACATGATACTGAAAGAAAACGATTTCCATACTCCACGAAAAATGACATCAGGTTCCCAGACTCTGAACAGTTTAACTTCCTTTTCAGAAGCAATCCATTGAGGCTTGACGTACGAACAACCAATCCATTCCTAAAATGACATCAAAGTCATGGATGTCCAGTACAATCAAGTTCAACAGAAATTCTCTACCTTCAATGACTACCGCAATACCCCTGAAAGCTTTCTTCGCTCGAAGGGAATGTCCAGTAGGGATGGACACTATCATATTATACACTAGAGGTTCCGGTTCAATGCCAACGGTCTTAGCAAAATTCTTAGACACGAAGGAATATGAGAAATACGTAGCCCCAGGGTTTATTAATGCATCTGCCTCACTATTAAGCATCGAAATCATATCTGTCACGACCTCAAAGGAGGCATCTACATCCTATTGAGTCACAGCCAACAGTCTGGCTTGAGCACGAGGTCTACCTTGCTGGCTTCTGGATGGTACACCTCTACCTAATATGCAGTTAGACTGGCAAGAACTAATGGCCCTTCTAGCTTGAGAACTTATCTGATCTAATCTCCGACCTCCACTGGATTGCCCTGGTGCTGCTATCCTAATCTCTGGCTGGAAAGCTGAAGTTGCTATTGGATAATCCTTCATGAGATAGTCTTCTTGTCTACATTTAAAACATCCGATATTGCCTCTGAGGCACTCTCTCAGATGCCTCTTTCCACATGTCCAGCACGCAGGCCAATTTTTTCAACTCTCATTGCTATTCCCGGATCCCACTGATTGCCTTACGGAGCTTTGGCTTGACTGAGACCCCTGACTCGATCTCCGGCTACCAAATTTGGTGGACGACTCCTCACTTTGGTTAAACTTACTGGGTTTGCCTAAAAAACAATCGGTCTAACCGCGCTTCTGAGTCGGCTGTCGGGGTCTAGAGATGGCCTCTATACTTCTTTCCACTCTGATCACGGCTTCTACTAACTCTTCGTACTGGGTATGGACTGCTGAAGCTACATAAGCTTAGATCTTCATATTCAAGCTTGCTGCGAACCTCTTTGTTTTCTACTTTTCATTGTCGCTATGAATGGTACGACACGAACCAGCTCTAAGAATCTATTCTCGTAGTCGGCTACTAAGAGATTCTCTTACTCTAATTGGAAAAATTCTTCAATCTTTGCATCCTGGTAACTCTTCGGATAGAACTTAAAATAAAGTCTAAGGTACTCTGGCTGGATTCCGCCCCCACAACACCTTCCACTAATCCTTACCTCTGTTATTTAACATAAAGGTGGACAATGCTACCATTTGGTCCTCTGAGCAACCCATCACTTGGAAGATCTCCTTACTGGTTTTTAGCTATGACAAGGTGCTCTTCGGATCTCCGGTCTTGTCGTAAGACCTAGCGCCAAATTTTTGAGCGTGTTCGATGGAAACCCCTAATTCTTGCGGCTGATAAAGCGTTGCAACCAAAATTCAGGTCAGTCGCTCTACATCTACATTCCCTCATAGGGGCTCCGTAGGTCGCGAAGGTCCAACTTGCTCTACAGGCACGTTTACAGACTCGTCAACGTGTCTCTTCCTCGGTGCGGGTACCTCAGCCGCTGCTCTTCTAGTGGGTGGACAACCTCGATGACGCATGATTTTGTAAAAATAACCAAAATCATGTGATGCATGTAGTGAAAACGATTTCAGAAAAATCATGTAGTTATAAGAAAACTCTTTCTAAAATTATTGTTCAAATATTTTCTAATTTATCTAAAAATCGTTTAAAACTTTGACTCTAATATCAAACTGACAGGACCCGACCCGGATTCTCTCTAACCAATCCGACGATCCTACCGAACACCCCACACTACCCTTCTAAAGTTTAACTAATAAGATTCAAAAAGATTCGGTGAAACGAACCCGTAACTATTCTCACACTCAAAATATGCAAAAATCATGTCTTTCAAAATTTTATTTCAAGCATGCATCGGATAAATATATAATTTCGAATATTATCATAAAATTGAAAATATCTAAAATATGCAATAAATAAAGTGTTACAACATTTATTCATAAATCTTTAATATTCAAAATTACATGCTCCGGTACCTAGTCTGAACGTGGCACGCTGGTACCTTGATCACCTACTTCTACACTTGTGGAGGTTTTTGAAATAAAAGTATTATGAGCTATAAAGCCCGATAAGTGTGTATGTGTTTATTCTTAAAAAAATTTTACTGAACATATTTTGAAAATATTTTTCTTAAAAATCGTTTTATTTTATTAAAAGCTTGGTTTTATAAAAATTTTCATAAAATATCAAAGGCTTTTAAAAGATTAAAAAAAAAAATGTATAATATTTCTAAAATATTTTCTTTCAAAAAATTTTTTTCTTAACGGTACACTTTTCTTTTCTATAAAGTTCTAATGGCAACCCAAGGAAGCTAAAACCATAAAGACGACCGAACCAGCTCTACTGAGTGTGGAGGATCGCGTGGCATGAAGATTAGCATCGCTCACCATGACAAAGCTACTAAGACGTCTTGTATACACGTGTGGCAGAACTATCATCACTCACTGTGCATCGAGAAATACCCCACAAATATAGAAGGCGACTGACAAACTTGATCTCCCCAATATTAGCAGGACTAACTCTCTCAACACTCATCATACATTGTGGGGTATATCGACTGGGTTTAAACTAGAAGATCACGCTATAAATGCTCCGGCCATCCACTAGGTTTGAAAAATCTTTTCTCTTTTTCCATAATTTAAAACTACTTTTTTATCATGCTATAAAGATAAATAACATATAATGCATATCATATACAATTAGATCATTTATTCTCCTACTAAAACATAGGTTATTTATGAGTGAAAAGAATAAATAATGAAATTTAAAATTTTGCCAAATAAAATAAAAGTACTTCAAAAAATTTTCACACTCATTACTTGCTTCCCAAATTGCTTTACTTATGCCTTCAACGATCTCCTGATTAGCTCACTACGCCACCTACATTTGATCACACAAGAAATCTCATCTTAGCTTGCAAGTCACTTAAATATATTCTATCTTCTCTATCTTACCCCGTTGCAACGAACTGCTGACTGCCAGTCCGACTCAATCTGTGAGGCATAGAGGTGAGTGAAAAGAGTGAAGAAAGTAGGGTGGTTCGTTTTGTGATGATGATTCGGGCCAGAAGAGTGTGTCAAAATTGTAAGAAAATGGAAATTCACGGGGTGCTACTCGGGCAGTTATATGCCTTTAAGCGGTAGCCTTTGGATGTATTGGATATGTTGGATGAGCGGTTGTAGAGTTAATCCAATGGTCGTGGATTCTCGTTCAGTTCAGGTCTAGTTTGAGAGCATCAAGTGGTGGGTAATTGATGTGGAATTTTTGGTTGAAAATTCAAAAGATTTGTCATTGGTCTAACTGGCCACTTGAGGATCCATTTGAAAATATTGTCCTAGATATTGGGGTCTAACGTCAATTTTAATTTCTTAAAAGTTATGCTTGTATTTATTATTTTTTTTAAATAATTGCAAAAAAGACCAATTTAGAAAGATCAACCTCAAAAATAACATTTATTTTTTTATAAAGAACAAATCTCAACCCTAAAGTTGAGATGATTTGAATCAATGTAAGGACTCATAACCTGGAAGTTAGGATTCCAAACTTAGAGGTTGAGATTCTCTACCTTGAGGTTGAGATTTAAAAAATAAAAGTTATTTTTTAAATAGTTTATTAAAAATTAGTTCGTTTTCAACAAAACCCTTTTTTTTTTTTTCGAAAATGAAAGATTGTTATAACTATGGTGTCGTTTGGTTTCCATTTTAAAAAAATGATTTTTCATTTTAAAAAGCAACATAGGGATGAAAATGTTTGATTAACTATTTTATAAATTATTTTTTTTAAAATGGAAAAAATATATTTTTGAAAATGATAACTAAAAAGTAAAAAATAATTTTTTTTATGTTTTTCACTATTTAAAAACAAAAAAAAAAAATCAACACTTTTCCCTTCAAATAACTATGTGTTATGGATAAAATAGCGATCAGAATATTCAAGCCCAGACGGATCTACAATACAAGCCCACAAGCCCAGATGCCTAATTATTCGCCATCATCTCGGTCCATTCCCCTGGGAGTGGGGCCCATTAGTGGGCGCTTGCTGTTATCGCGGATCGCTATCGCTCAGCCTGATCGCTTGTTCTTACCGCATGCCGTCTATTCCACAAGACTGGCTGTGATCGCTATATTCTCCGACATTCAGATCGCTGTATTCCCAGTCAGTTTTATTTATTGAGGTGGATCGACGGTCCTTATCGCTGGCCGTTGGCTCTCACCCCTCAGATTTATCCGCCAGAATATCCGCCATCCGTGACAACCAAACCTGCTCACCATATTTCCGCCTCGATCGACCGCCTGTCTGTCCACTATTCTTGTCCGATTAAGATATCCGCCAAGAGGAGCCACCCGTCAGAGATGTCCAACAAGCCATCTGCGCCCAAAGTTATCCGTCTGAACCGGTTGCTGTTTTCTGAGCGTGAACGCATTCCGACTCTTTCACTCATGATGTTATCCGCCTTAATGTCGTGACCGGCTGCGGACATGCCAATCCAGAATCCACTCCATCAACTCTCCAGCCTACTGGAAAGGTCCGTCTCTCTCACGCCTTTGGAAGTTTCAAGTCAGCAGAAGTCAACCGCGCCATGCAAAATACAGTTCCGAGGCTTGCCATGTACGCTACGTCCACCAGAGTCTGTGATCGTGACCTTGATGGCCCATCAGGCCGAATCCAGCCTAATCATCAGAAATCTCTCTCGGGCAGACCTCAGATGCGACGGATTCGGCCGCATTAATTGTGTTTTTGACCACATTTAATGTCTTGTCAGCCGCATTAATGGGGTTTCCGGCGCATTAAATGCTGTCTGTCAATGCAACTGTAGTTAACTATTTGCTTTTGTCTTATTCTGTTTACTGTAGCATGTCCTATTTCTCTATAAAAGGGGACGATTTTCACTGTAAAAATGATGAAATTTTTTAGTGTCGTTACTCTGCCTAAATAGTGAGAGAGTGAACAGTGGACGTAGGCATCTTTTTGGGCCGAACTACTCTAAAAATCTTTTGTGTCTTCTCTTCCTCGCCTCTAACCTCTCCTTCTCATTCTCATTGTTCTTCATGCAACCCATTGACCGTACGAAACCGTGAGCTTGGGCCCTAAAACAACCTCGTTGGCTAAGGGAACCTTTTCCTGACGTTAACACTATGTTACTCATTTTCAAAAACAATTTCAAACATATTTGCATAATTTTTTGTTCTTGAAAATAAGTTTTTAAAAATCTTACCAAATATATTGCATTTTTAAAGAATCATTTTTAAAATATGTTCACCATTTAATTTTTATTTTTTTTCCAAGTAAAGTTTAATTGCTTTAATAGATAGTGTGAATAGTGTAAATATTCATCTACTTATCGATAAATATATATATTGATAACTGTGACTAGCTTAAGAAATAACTGAGACTAAATGATATCAGACACTGTTGACATGTCCTGGAAAATTATTTCCATTCGAGAAGGAGTGATGCACACATAAGTGGGGGGGACTGTCCATATAAAAGTGGGAAAGAGACAGCCACAGTTTGTGGAATTGTTAGGTGTCGAACTTGGGACTACAACCGTACCCAAGCAGTGCGCTGCCACTATAGCAACGCACCTTTCAACTCTACTTATTGATATTTGGACTAATATGATTTTATAGATTTGGGCACTCTTTGTTTTGTTATCTGAAAACTGAACAATACTATTGAAGACTAAATAGTGATTGAAATTTAAAATCTTAAATGCATGTTTTTCTTTTATTACCTCTAAATGTGTAGTAATTTTGTTGTTTTTTTCAAATTAACATTATTTGAAAACTAATAATTTAACATTTATATTATTTTACTATTAGTTATTATATAACTTTATTTAATATGATACAAATAATTACAATAAATTATTTAACAAATATTAAAATACTTATATATATAATATTCTCATTCATAATTAAAATATGATTAATTATTATGATAGAGTTAATTAAATTTATGTATTTAAATAAAAATAAATGAAATGGTCATAAGTTGAATTATTATTGCAACAAAAGTCGAAATTATAAAGTTATATATATTTTCTATTAAACTTTATACCCCATAAAAACATAAAGACCCGATGATATGTCCAAAGGCATCCAACACAAGCAATAGATTAGTGTTCAGATATGTGACATTCCCGTCAATAAAACTTTGACATAAAAAAATCCATAGGAGAAACAAATTCAATATACAAAAAATGAGAAACTTGAAAACTTCACTATTGTCGTATGCAAATAAATATCGTTGTCATATACAAATACAATATACATATTATGAGTATTTTCCCGATCTGAATAAATGAGTCGTTAATAAAACTCAAGGAATGAGCCTAATGGTCAGAAGCCTAGCAAGTCCGTTAATCTGGTCGTTATATGAGAGTCTGGTAATCTGGTCGTTATATGAGAGCTCGTTGATGTGTTTGCTATAAAGATCTCGTTGTAAGAGTGCGTTATTTCTTATCATCGGCTTTGCATCAGCTCGTGTTTTGAGACTTTCCATCTGCTGGATGAGTGATATATCAGCTCGTCAGAATATCAGCTTGTTACAACTGACACTGTTGACTTTTTAGAAGCCTGAAGCAGCCTAATTCAGAATGAAGTCAACTTTCCTGTTTTCAAACAAATCAAATCTCGAGATTTTCGGAGTCTATTGCTGATTTGTTGGAAAGAATTTTGGCCATCATAATTATCAAAATTAATATAAATTATTTTTTACTTTATCTGAATGTAATTCAAATTAATTCAAATTGAATCACCTCTCGCTATAAATAAAATTATAAATTCATTATAAATACTAAGAGATAAATATTATACTGTTAATCTGTCAAAATAAATAATGACAGTTATGTATGTAAGCTTGATTTCAGTCGAACCACGTAAAAACTTGTGTATGTTGTTATTCTTTTTTGTCTCTTTTTTTGCTTTTGTTGTGTTTATTGTTTAATAGCTGATATTATGCTTGAAGAACCGGGTCAATTAAAAAATAATATCGATGGTATACAAACAAATTCTCATCAATATATATATAAACCAACGACATCAACATCAGAAACTTGTCCTATTTATACCAAAATAAATAATCAATATACAGAAATTTTGAGGTTCAATATATAACAACCAACACACCAAAAACTTGATAGAAGAAACAAATAAACAAAATATATTGACCATACAGTAAATCTTTAACAAATAACATAATATGAGCTACTCCACGAGTAGTTTAATAAAATAAATAAATAAATATTTCAACCGGAATTTGATTGAAAAAGATATAACAATCTAGCTATAAAAAAATTTGATGTTGAAATGTTTTGAGTTTTTAAGTGGTCAAACCACTTAAAAAAATAAATAAAAATCACTTAATTAACCTAATTCAATATTATTAAGTGTTAAGTACAAAAAAAAAAAAAATAACCTTTTAGATTATAAAAATGTTCGTCTGTCAAAACTTGATCTACTGATTTATTGATTTATAAATTGATTTTACAATTAAATGATAGGAATCAGTTTAAATGTACGTTTGGGTGTAGGGAATTTTGATACGATTAATACTACGCAATGAACATTGTTATTTTATGTTAGAGCAAAATACACAAAACCCCTCTCAGGTAAGACATAAATCAGCTATAGTTGAAGATTAGGTTTAATGACACAATACCCTCGAATTAACAGTATCTGTTAGGTAACTCTCGATTGATCAAGGGTAATTTCGTCATTTACTAATAACAAAAATTATTAAAACTATTTTTCCAAAACTCTGTCTCTGTCACTCCCACATCCTCGCCTCTCTCCACCTGATCTCCACCACCTTCTTCTTCTTCTTCTTCTTCTCCTCTTTTTCTTCTCTGCCTCCACCTGATCTCCACCACCTTCTTCTTCTTCCTGATTTGGGTTCGCGGAACCTAGATCAGATCTGGGTTCGTGACGACGAACCCAGATCAGATCTGGGTTCGCGTCGTTCGAACCCAGATCTGATCTAGGTTCGCATCGTCGCGTTTGAACCCAGATCTGATATGGGTTCGTCGTCGCGAACCCAGATCAAATCTGGGTTTGCAACGACGAACCCAGACGTCTGGGTTCCTAGATGACGAACCCAGATCGATCTGGGTTCATCTGGGTTCGTCGAACCAGTCGTGGTTCGACGAACCCAGACCTGGGTTCGGCGTGCCCGTCGTGGTTCCCCGAACCCAGATCTGGGTTCGTCATGGTTGGACGAACCCAGACGTGGTTCGACGAACTCAGATCTGGGTTCGAACCCAGACAACCCAGATATGTTTGAAGATGATATCTGGATGAGTTTATCTTGGTTTGAAGAAGATGATTGATAATGTGTTTGGATTTTTGCGGATGATTAATAATATGTTTGGGTTTTTACATATTGATGTGGGTTTTTGCATGTAGTGGCCATTTATGTCTGGATGAAGATGAAGGGCCTGGAAGATGGTTGCTGGATGAAGATGAAGGGCCTGAAAGATGGTTGCTGGAGAGAGTTTTAAATTTTAAAAGAAAAAAAATTAATTTTAAAAATGGAGGACATTTATGTCTTTACACATTAAATTAAAGTTGACCGTCAATTTTAACATATTTTGACCGTTAAACTGGGGTTATTGTGTTATTAAACTCAATCTTTAACTATAACTGTATTTAGGTCTTATCTGAGGGGGTTTTGTATATTTTGCTCTTAAATTTAATCAATAGTTAAAAATTTGGTATTAAATGAAAATTATGAAAACCTTGAATGAAAATAAATCGAGATAATGAATGAAAATATATAAAATAATTGGAAAATAATTTATCAATTTCATTACGTATTAAATAATATCCATATCATGTCAGAAAATAAATTATTTGACATTGATGATAAACTTTTTTTTATAAAAAATAATCTATAAAAGCATTAAGATATTATTAAAATAAAACGTCAAATCGTCCCTACTAATAGATATATATGTACTAAATGGGGTGACCACAATGCACCTAGTGAGAGCGTTCAGGGGGAAGGTAAAGAGGCAGGGATTGGACTGAATAGCGGAAATCGCCCATTAGTCACCTCCCATCGCGCTATCGATCCTCCCGCCACTCTTGTTTAGCTTTTCTATTGGCCTCGTATTGCGTGCACCATCAACTCTTCGCCTGTAAACACTATCCATTTACACCATCTCTCTCGTCTTCATCATCCTACCCAATCTCAACATAAACGATTCAACATATACAATCTAAACAATCACAGAAACTTAAAAAAAGTAAATAAATAAATAACAAGAAAGCATGGAGCATGATTTATGCACATATAACTTTTTCCCCATTTCTAAACACTTTAATTTACACATATCTTTTATTCTCTCTCATAACCGCAAACAACTGGTGCCTCTCTAACAACAACAGCCCAACAACCAAAAAAAAAGAAATAAAAGCTCAGATATATTTATACACACATATATAATCTTACAGTATTTCCTATATATTTTTTAATTGGCTTTTATAGAGCACCGTAAGGGACTTGTTGAGGTAGCCTGAAACGGACTTGAGAGGCCGGGGACCGGATGGCGACGCCGTGCCAGCAGATACCTCCCTTGCAGAGTTCGTGGGTGTGAACGCGGTGGTCGCGTGAGATTGCGTAGGTGGCCTTACGCGAGACGTCCCACGTCAGCGTCCCAATCAAGATGAAACCCACTATAGCTGTCGACAGAACAAGCACCACTCCGCTACTGAAGCTACGCCCGGCAACCATCCCGTACACCTTGATCCCCGCTATCACCGCTATGTAGATCGTCGTCAAATTCCCGATCACGGCGTCCGACACGGCCATCTCTCTCTCTCTCTCTCTCTCTCTCTCTCTATCGCTTTCGCTCTCTCGATTTGTATTGTTTTTGGTACGTCGTCGTCTAGAGAATGTAGTTGGGGGTTTTGAAAATAGGGCAGAGTGAAATTACGAAAATGGGGTTTCGGCGTCGGCGTCTGATTCGTCGTGTTGCGCTTGTGTCTGTGGAATTGGGATCTTTATTGAGGGCTTATCTTCAATACGCCTTTGGGTGTTTTCTATTGAAGGGAAAGTGGAGGTTATCAATTTCATTGTCGTACACCCGCCGATTTTTTGACAGTCCTATGAGACTGCGCCACGTGTGAACATTCCTCATAGGAACTGTCACACGTGGCTGCTGTACTACCATCGTCTTTGTTTACTAGTCACTGCTTGCCAGTAGCCTCTCACCATCTCTGCACCGTTGTCAATGTTTTTTAAAGTAGTACAACGACTTCGCATTGTGATGTATGAACTATTTATAATATTTATTTACCTATGGTCTAAAGTAATGGTTTTATAAGAACAGTAAAGTTTAGATATCTTTTTTAAAAAAATTGAGATTGGCCTAAGGAACCGCCTAAATCAATTGGGATAAAAATATTAATAGCATGACTCATAATACGTACTCTTAGATGAAATTGATTTATCCACATGGAGATAAATAAGAGACTCACACTAGAATGAGAGGACAATCCACACGTTATAATGGGAGAACTGTTATTTTGGTTATTTGGGTGTTGAACCCATGCCACCATATATGCATGGGGATGACAGCGGGCTTCTAAACCAACAGTAAGCTGCCATTGAGATAAAGTTTAGATATTTGTATCTATTAAAATGGAAGATTACCATTATGATCTAAATAAATACCATTAGCATTGATTTAGATAACCAATGATTACGCGTGGAATATGTGCACATGTACGTCAAATTGATCGACTTTTCGAAATAATCCAGTTAATAATTTGAAATTTGATTAATCACACATTTGTTTAGTCCATCAAAATCAAGCATTGTTAGTACAGTTATAAAATTAATGTATTTATATGGCATGTGAAAATGAATTACTATTACTTACATTTGAAATTTGGAATTGTCATTGCTAGCACAATTCATATAATTATTTTCATAGGATAGAAATAAATATATACAGAATTAAACCAATTACTTCATGCTGATTATGATGTGATCAATATTTTATATATTGATTGGATAATTTGTATTGGAAATATAGAAGATATGGTCCATTTTATGGACGATGTGATTTGGGGCAACAATAATGCGAACAATGTTTTGGTTTCTGTTGTGGGTATATTTGAAACTGCACAAGTGAGTTGATAAAAGCCTAACAACCTGATCCACTAGATTGACCCAATAGACAAACCCAGTTTGCCAACATACATTTTGCAGAAACGAGCTCTTAGTTCGCTGTTACAGTTCTCAGGTTGCTAGTCAACCATGGTCAAGATTGTCTTATGCTCAGCTCCAAATCGTTCAGAATGGGGTTCAGCTCACAGCTCGAAGTGTTTATTAAAAGAATTTTTTTAGAAATATAACAGCCTAAATTGAGGAATAGTCAACTATCAAAATCGAAAATAAAATCAAACTTCTATTTCGACGGAGTTAATCTCTAAATTGATTGACATAAGTTTTGGAAGCATAATTAATGTTGAATTATTTCTTATTCTTATTATATTCAAATTGTAATACCCCACGCTCTAAATAGAGGTTGAAAGTTCACATGAAACAATAAAAAAAATATCATGACTCTGTCAAAATAGTCAGAGAAATAGTCGTGGACGTAAACATATTTTTTAACCAAACCACATTAAAAGTCCCCTTACATGCACTGTTCTTCCTCTTCCGTATTATCTTCGCATTTATTTTGTGTTATTTATAGATATTGGATCAAGAACTTGGGTCGATCGAATTCAGACGTCGACAGTTTAAAAAAAAAAAAAAAGAACAACAAACAATGATCAATGTTTTATACGTTGATCCGATCATTTGTGTTGGAAGGGTGGAAGATATGGTCCGCACTCCACGGGATGGAAGATGTGATTTGGGGCCAGTCTCATTTGTTTGTGGTCACATGTTAATGTAATTGTGAAACTGAGATCTGACCAAATCCCAAAAAAAATTGTTGTTGCGTGAAGCATCGTCCTAACCACATAATTGTGGAGTTGCTTGAATGAATAAGTGTGACATGCGAGTCCGACTGGGAGCCATGGAGCGCCCTCTGTGTTGTTAGGAGAAAAGGGAACACCATTATTAGTAGCAGCATTTCAATCAGATTTATTGTAAATGTAATCAATTTATCATAACACTTTTTTAATTCCTCGAAAGTCAGTAAAGGCAACCGAGATTTGAAATCCAAATGGTGCCCGGCGACACAAAGAATTTCGGCCCAATTTTTACCGATTCACGAACCTGGCGGTCCAACTTAATGCAATTTAGTAAGAGACTTTGTTTCAGGCGTAAAAAGTTCGCAATGGATTTTTTTAATAGTGGATACCTCATACCTGCAAAATCTCCGAAAGACTGTACATTTAACAAAAAAAAAAAAAAACCTATTACTTTAACTTTAAACATAGGATTTTATTAACTTACTAGTTGAATAAATTATTTAATACTATAATTATTTGATTGATTGTAAGAGTGATTATTGAAAAATATTCTATAATTATTATTGATAGGTAACTCAATCATTATGATAATCAAACTCATGAATGAAACTTCACTTATAAAGTATTTTTTCTTTTACAATCAAAGAGTATTTAAACTAAATTTGGGTATTTTAAGATGTCGGTTAACTAATGTAAGTTAGCAGATTTTGGCCATAGTTTCAGTCATATATCTAGAATAATTATGCTTCTAATATGTTTTTTGTCAATGCAAATCAACTTAAGTTTAACGTCTTTTAGTGCAAATTGATGAGTCGAATGAAATTTTTAATATTCGAATCTTGTAACAATATTGGAACTTTATCTTTAAAAAGAAAAAAAAAGATCATGGTTAGATTTAAAAATAGATAATATAAACCAAGCATAAAATTAAAAAAAATTACACTATTAGCACATCTTTTTGTGTGTTAATTGAAGTGTCAAATGAAGTTTTTAATACTCAAAATTTGTATTAATATTTGAGTTTGATCTTAAAATCATTTGACGTAAGTTTAAGTAATTAATGTCTTTGGTGTTAATTGAAGGGTCAAATAAATTTTTAATACTTGAAACTTACATGAATATCGAAGCTTTAATTTAAAAACCAGGATGTCAATTAGATTTAAAAACGGACAACGTAAATCAATCATAAAATTAGAAAAATCACACTTCTAATTCTATTTCAGTTAATGTAGGTCCATGTAAGTTTGATGTAGTTCAGTGTTGTTATGGGTGTTTTTCGAACTCCTCAAATGGGCTGGCAGAAACCCATAAAGATAGTAGCCCAAGCCATCAAGACCAAGTGTGAAGCCCAACATATCAGCTCGTAAGATCGGTCTATAGGCCAACGAGATCGAGCTCGTGAGAAGAATAGCGAAGTCAGGGTCGCGGATCTGCCATTATAGCCGTAACGACGTTGAGATCGCTGAGCCGTTGCGAAGTCAAGATCGCCCATGTTAATGATCCAGTCCGTTTTTCACCCCAGTTCGCCCAGTATCAGTTCAAAACAGTAAGATAGCGTATCTTACACGATAAGCAAGGTTACTTCACCTAATGACAGCATAATTCCGGAAAATCTCACCAAAACAGCATGAGCTAGCATTCGGCCCACGTGTTGCCAGAGTTGACATAGCGAAAGTCAGAAGCATTAAATGCAATTCAACAGCATTAATTGTAATAGATTTAGACATTTTTATCTGATTGTTCTTTTTGTAGCCCCCTCTTCTCTATAAATAGAGGGGAGCATTTATTGTAAAGAGAGAGCGAAAACACTTTGAGAGTTATACTGCCGGAAATAACAAAAACAGTGGACGTAGGCAGTTTACAAGGGCCGAACCACTTTAAAAATTGTGTTGCTTGTTTCTCCTTCTTCTCTTCTCTTTTGCCATTATCTGGTTTATCTGTTGCAGGTCTTCTTATCTTTGCGGCATTGAGCTCAAAAATCTGGTTGACTGGTTTCCCACGTCAACAAGTGTTAATTGAGTGGTCAAATAAATTTTTTAATATTTGAAACTTGTATGAATATTAGAGATTTATCTTAAAAAGAAGGATCTTAGTTGAATTTAAATGCAAATAACATAAATCAATTATAAAACTAGAAAAATTCACACTTCCAACATGATTTGGCTTAGTGTCGGTCTATGTAAATTTAACTTTTTTCATGTTAGTTAAGAGATTAAATGAAGTTTTTAATGCTTGAAACTTATGTGAATATTTGAGCTTTAACTTAACAAAATTATATCAGTTAGATTTAAAAATAGACAATATAAATAAATTATAAAACTAGAAAAATCGTGCTTTTAATATAA
Source organism: Dimocarpus longan (assembly GCA_022984855.1). NCBI lineage: Eukaryota > Viridiplantae > Streptophyta > Magnoliopsida > Sapindales > Sapindaceae > Dimocarpus > Dimocarpus longan. The sequence goes on from CM041018.1 coordinate 1,630,802, forward strand.
TTTTTGTTAGCACAAGTTTAACAGCTTTTAATATAAGTTGAAGGGTCAAATAAAATTTTTAATGCTCGAAACTTGCTTGGATATTAGAACTTTATTTGTTAATTAGATTTAAAAACAAACAACATAAATCAATCATAAAACTAAAAAAAAAAAAAAATTACGCTTTTAACATGACTTCGATTAGCATTGGTCCATGTAAATTTAGCGTTTTTTAATATCACTTGATGAGTTGAATAAAGGTTTTAACACTTGAGACTTGTGTGAATATTAAAGCTTTATTTTAAAGAAGAGGCTCATAGTTAAATATAAATGTAGACAACATGAATTAATTATAAAACTAGAAAAAATATCACTTCTAACATGATTTTTGTCAACGCTGGTTAGTATAAGTTTAGTATCTTTTAATGTTTATAGAGGGATCAAATGAAGTTTTTAATACCCGAAACTTGCATGAATATTGAAGTTTTATATTAAAAGTAAGGATTTTAGTTGCATTTAAAAACATAAACATGAATCAATAATAAAACTAAAAGAATCACACTTTTTGTATGATTTCCGTCACCACTTATAAGTGTAAGTTTAACGTATTTTTTATATTAGTTGAGAGGTCAAATGAAGTTTTTAATGCACAAATCTTGCATGAATGTTGGATCTTCATCTTAAAAAGGAAGATATTGATTGGATTCAAAAATAGATAAAAAAAAATCAATTATAAAACTAAAAAAATACACTTCTAATATAGTTAGCATAAATCAACATAAATTTAGTATTTTTAATGTTTGTTGAGGAGTCAAATGAAATTTTTAATACTTGAAACTTTATTTTAAAAGATGATCTTAGGTGGATTTAAAAACTAAAAACGAAAATCAATCATAAGACTAGAAAAATCATATCTCTAACATGATTTCGAACATTATTAATTAGCATAAATTTAGTGTTTTTTAATATTTGTTAAAGGGTCAAAACAAAATTTTTAATATTCGAAACTTACATGAATATTGAAATTTCATTTTAAAAACGAGAATGTTAGTTATATTTAAAAATAAACAACATAAAACTAAAAAAATCACACTCCTAACATAATTTCGGTTAATGTCAATCAACGATCAGCGTAAGTTTAACATATTTTTATTGTTAGTTGAATGGTCAAATTAAGTCTTTAATATTTGAAACTTGTGTTAATATCAAAGCTTTATCTTAAAAAAGAGGATGTTAATTGAATTTAAAAATAGATAACATAAATCAATAATAAAACAATAAAAACCGCACTTTCGACGTGTTTTCAATCAATCTGGTCGGCGTAAGTTTAACGTTTTTTTTTTTTTTTTGGGTATTAGGTGAAATGAAGTTTTTAATACCCAAAATTTGCGTGAATATTTTGACTTTATCTTGAAATGAGGATTTCAGTTAGATTTAAAAGCGGACAACAAAAATCAATTATAGAACTAAAAAAAAATTAGACTTCTAACACAATTTCGGTTGGCATTGGTCAACATAAATTAAGAATTTTTAATGCTCGTCGATGGGTCAAGTGAAACTTTTAATACTCGAAATTTACATGAATATATGAGTTTTATCTTAAAAAATATGATTTAAGGTTGATCTAAAAAATAGACAATATCAATCAATCATAGAACTAGAAAAACTATACTTCTAACAAGTTTTCGATCAGTGACGATCCCCATAAGTTTAACGTTTTTTTAATGTTAGTTGAGATGTAAAATAAAATTTGTATGAATGTTGAAACTTTACTTTAAATAAAAGTATTTTAATCAGATTAAAAAACAGACAACATAAATCAATCATAAAACTATAAAAATCATACTTCAATCACATTTTCATTTAGCACCGGTCATCATCGTAAAATGCTTTTGGTAGGAATCAAAACTTCCAGCGCTTAGATTGAATAAGAATGTGTATACAGATTCGTAATCTAAACTAATTTCGCGTCATCTGCAACATGCAACGCAAGATAGTCAAATCGTAATTTAATACATGCATGGTTTGGTTCCAACACCGCAATGTTCGACAAATGGAGTGGCCAATCCCAATCACCTCCGTGAAGGGACGAGGAAGTAGACTGCGACACACATTTAAACCAAACCAGTCCCCGTAGAGATAAATGTTAGGTGCCAAGTTCTTTTCAAACCCATTACAGTCCTCGTTCTAAAGTCACACGTATGGTTCGAGAGATGCACAAGACATCAAACTTTTGAAAGATTAGCCAGTCCAACTCGTTCAGCACGCTTGAGCTTGACAAAGACTTGGAAGACTTTAAAAGTGCTCACAGAAGACTTTGACCTCCTGTGGTTGTATGAAGAACACCTTATCTTCAATTGCAGCGAAAATTCCAGCAATCAAACCAACTTATGGGTCACAGCATTTTTTTTTTTTTTTACCAATTATCAAAACTCTACGGAATTTATAAAGATTAATAGTTAAATGCAGTGTTCGAAAATCAATAGCACAATGGTTAATCTCCAAACTCTATCAGGAATGTAAAGAGGAAATGATCGTTATAAGTGTAAATAATTAGTTGTAGAATAGTTAATGCATTGACTTTCAAATTATGAGTGAGTATATACATCATGCATTAACTAGTTGTATGGAAAACACCTTAACCTTAATTGCAGCGAAAATTCCAGTAACCAAACCAACTTATGGGTCACGGCATATAATTTCAACTCAATTCAACATTGATTATCAAAAGTCTAGGGAATGTATAAAGATTAATGGTTACATACTGTATTTGAAAATCAATAGCACAATAGTAAAACTCAAAACTCTATTAGATATGTAAAGAAAAAATGTATTAACTATTTAAATTATGAGCATGAATATACGGTCACGATCATTATAAGTGTTAATAATTACGTGTGGAGTATCTAAAAATTTTTTCACATTGTTTAATTTTCATTGGATTGAGAAGAAAATTAGTGTTACCATCATATCGATGATATAACGTTTGAAAATTGGATGCAAATTTCTCCATTTGAGTTCATAAACTAAATGATAAAAAAAACTAAATTTCTTTTGCTTGCAAATTTGATTGATTATCTTGGGTGATCAGATACGCTTGGGCTATAGCTATATAACCATTTTCCATCAAGTAGGCCCGCCCATTTCAATAGTTCAGGGATTGACCGGGGCCCGGAATTTGAGAGTAGACTTTGGATCCCCCAGGAATAGAATTTTCCAGAAATCTTGACACCTCCACGTCGATCACAGAATAAACTCGAATAAAATCTCGCCACGTTTAACTAACGCATCAACAATCGTCAGATCATCCACCCTGGCAGCGATCGGCCAATCGAATGGCCAAGTTGACTCCGGTCCTTAGTCGTCTGGCGGGGCCGACCACCACACTTGTTTTCTCCACGTCAATGAAAAAACCGAAAACCAATAAAACCCCGCCACGTTGCAATGACCAAATACAAACCGTCAGATCCTCCATGCTGGCGACAAAAACATAATCCAAATAGTCACTCCCAACAAGTTAGATCTAAAGGTCCCCATCTAAAAAACCACCACTATATATAACTACCACGAACCACTGCACAGAAAATAAAATAGGTTACACTACAAGTGATCATTTTTAACTTATCGAAGGTACTAGAACACGAAGTTTTGCAAGCCTACGATGAGAAAGTGGACGATCCCTTCCGTTTTGCTTCTCTTTTTGCTTCTCGCTACTCTTCCAGATCATGGTAAGCTAGGTTTTTGATTCGGATCTCTGATAGCTATTACACGAATCATTTTTTTTTTTTTGAATTTTAACTAAATTTAGCTCTGGATCTGTGGATTTTATAGGTCGAAAGTTGCAGGCCAAAGCAGAGGCTGAATCTGATGCACCGGTAGATCCTCCAAAGGTTGAGGAAAAGCTCGGTGCTGTACCAAATGGTTTGTCGACCGATTCAGATGTCGCGAAGAGGTTCGTGTTATATTTAGTGTTTGTTTTTTCACATTTCTGTGTTTGTTTTGATTAAATGTAGTTTTAATCTTTTGTTCGTTTAGAGAAGCGGAGTCGATCTCGAAGAGGTCGCTTCGACAGTACAGCCGAGAAGTTCGAGTTCCAGGCTGAGGTGTCTCGGCTCATGGACATCATTATCAATTCTCTCTACAGTAACAAAGATATTTTCCTCAGAGAATTGATCTCCAATGCTTCTGATGTAAGTGAATCTCTATATTGAGTATTTTGTGTTTATTTTGTTTGTGTCTGTGAAGTTCTGAATGGAGTTTCTTCGTGTTTGAATTCCAGGCGCTGGACAAGATTAGATTCCTTTCGTTGACAGACAAAGAGGTTCTCGGTGAAGGCGACACCGCTAAGCTTGAGATCCAGGTTTGTAAAGAATATGGTTATAGAGAGAGAGAGAGCACCAGTTTTATTTTAGTAGATGGATTACAGCAGTGTTAGCATGATCCAACAGACTTTATTTGCTTGGATATGTATTTATAGTTTAATATGTGGTGAAATGTAGATTAAGTTAGATAAAGCGAAGAAAGTTCTTTCGATTCGCGATAAAGGTATTGGTATGACAAAGGAGGATTTGATCAAGAATTTGGGAACTATAGCGAAATCTGGAACTTCAGGTATTTTAAGTTAATGATGTGGCATTAGTCTAATGAAGGTAATGTTTGGACATTGTTAATTAGAGTTATGGTTTGTTGTGCAGCGTTCGTGGAGAAAATGCAGACAAGTGGGGACCTCAATCTTATTGGGCAGTTTGGTGTTGGGTTTTACTCTGTGTATCTTGTTGCTGACTACGTTGAAGTCATTAGCAAACACAATGATGACAAACAGTGAGTTTTGCATTTATATGAATTTTGTGATTTGGTTCTTCAAGTTGTTGAGATTTTGAAATGATGGTCATTGTTTGGCTTCTAGGTATGTATGGGAATCGAAGGCTGATGGTGCATTTGCAATTTCTGAGGACATATGGAATGAACCATTGGGACGTGGAACTGAGATTAGATTACACCTAAGAAACGAAGCTGAAGAGTACTTGGAGGAGAGCAAGTTGAAGGTGGATATATGAGCATATATTTGATTGTTAGAAATTTATTGTTCTGTTCATTTACTGTTTATTTTTGTGGTTTGTTTTTCAATCAAATGTGGATTCTCTCTTTCCTTTTGCCTATATTTGGCAACAGAGATGAGAAAATTTTTCTAAACAAGCTATCATTTAGATAGGCTTTACAGTTCTTTGCCTTTTTTTTTTAAAAAAAAATTAATTAATTAATTAATTAATTATTTTTAATATTGTATTTGCTTTGATTGTGGATGAATGTGCATAATGCTCTGCTAATGTAGGGGTGGTTTTATCTGGACACTCTCAGGTTGCTTCTTGTACCATCCAGATACTCAGTTTCCCAATATTAATATGTTTAAAAGCTGTTCAATTTCTCCTTAATATCTTTACCTTCACCCATAACACTCACATTCCATTGGTAAATATGTTGACACAATTGAAATAGTTGGAACGCAGAAGACACTGTACCAGTGGTCTCCACAATTCCAACTAATTGTCTTATGCATTCAGTGATTGCCTATCACTATTGGCTTCTCATCTTAAGCTTTAATTTTGCAAACCAAACTGAATTCAAATTTATGTTTGTCAAAATCAACATGTAGAATGAATGGTTTGGTATGCGAAATTTATTATTTTTACACTTTCTAATCTTCCACTCCTCATGCATTCTTTCTTTCCCATCCATCTAGTTTACATAATGTTAATTGGGGCTAATGAAACATCAGTAACTGGACATAGTTTGTGTTTTCATGATACATTAATTTAACTTCCCATAATCGAATCTCCTACACAGGATTTGGTGAAGAAGTATTCAGAATTTATCAACTTCCCTATATATATCTGGTCTACCAAAGAGGTTGATGTGGAGGTTCCTGCAGATGAAGATGAGTCAAGTGACGAGGAAAAAGGTCTACATTAATATTCCATATTGTTTGATTTTGATTTCATGGATATAGTGTTAACAAAACCATTTACTTTCTTATGCTCAACACATTTGATTTTTTTTATTTTAAGAATTCTTTTTTCTTGTATTAACTCTGGTGCTATACAAACAGAAGAAAGCACCTCTTCAGAGGATGAGGAGACTGAGAAAGGTGAAGATGAGGACGAAGATTCTGAGAAAAAACCAAAGACCAAGACAGTTAAGGAAACAACATCTGAATGGGAGCTTCTGAATGATGTTAAGGCTATATGGTTGCGAAACCCGAAGGAAGTGACAGACGAAGAGTACTCTAAATTCTACCGCTCTCTGGCAAAGGTACTTACTATATTGGAATGCTGGGGTATACGCAAATTTTGGAACAGTAACAAGTTTTGCAAAGTACTGTTCTCCTAATCAGTTGCACTTTTTCTCTTGGTCTGCAGGATTTTGGTGATGATAAACCTAGATTGGAGTCACTTTAATGCTGAAGGTGATGTTGAGTTCAAGGCTGTTTTGTTTGTGCCTCCAAAGGCTCCTCATGATTTGTATGAGAGTTATTACAATAACAACAAATCCAACTTGAAGTTGTATGTTAGACGAGTCTTCATCTCAGATGAATTTGACGAGCTTTTGCCCAAATATCTGAGCTTCTTGCTGGTAATAATTAAGTCTTTGCTAAGTTCTTGTACTAGGATTTATTAGATTAGAATTGAGGAGAAATTGAATTTTAAATTGGCTCTCAAATGGCTGCAGGGTCTTGTTGATTCTGACACTTTGCCACTCAATGTATCACGAGAAATGCTTCAACAACACAGCAGTTTGAAAACAATAAAGAAGAAGCTCATCCGGAAGGCCCTTGATATGATTCGTAAAATCGCTGAGGAGGATCCTGACGAGTTTGCGAACAAAGAAAAGAAAGGTAATTTTTTTTATTTATTTTTATTTTTTAATACATGTAATTCACTTCATCATTTAAAGCTTCTCTAAAATATGCTCTAGGTTATTTTGACTGTTTACTTGTGTACTTAATTAAACCATTTGCCGGCCTGATATATTGTTTGATTCATATCCCATTAATACAACTATCATCTGCCAAATCAATATACAATTCTCTTTTGTTCTATGATTTCAATATTTAAATGGTACTTAAATCATGCTGGTGCTGAACTTTTATTGCAATGCAGATGTTGAAAAAGACACTGATGATGAAAAGAAAGGTCAATATACAAAGTTTTGGAATGAGTTTGGCAAGTCTATCAAACTTGGTATTATTGAGGATGCGGCTAATAGAAACCGATTGGCAAAACTTCTCAGATTCGAGAGGTATCTATTAAGTTAATGGAATTATTAATTTGTATTTAAACCATGCAGCTTTCTTTGTCTGTAAATATAAGTTTCTATTTCTGGGAGATGATTTGTAATTTCTCTTGCAGCACACAGTCGGAAGGTAAATTGACTTCACTGGATCAATACATCTCAAGAATGAAAAAGGGACAAAAGGATATCTTCTACATTACTGGAACCAACAAAGAACAATTGGAGAAATCTCCATTCCTTGAGAGGCTGAAGAAGAAGAATTTCGAGGTATTGTGAATGTGAATGGTTTAGTTATTTATGAAAGACCAACCAGGCTTGTTTGGTTCAATGATAAAGTATGAGCTTTTCAGTTCTCTACTTCGATATTTTCCCCAATTTTAGTAGTTGCGTTGAATTTATTTGTTTTGGTTCGTGTTTTTGCCAGGTAATTTTCTTCACAGATCCAGTTGATGAATACCTGATGCAATACCTAATGGATTACGAAGACAAAAAGTTCCAAAATGTATCCAAAGAAGGTCTTAAACTTGGAAAAGACTCTAAAGACAAGGAACTTAAGGAGTCATTCAAGGAACTCACCAAATGGTGGAAGGGTGCTCTGGCCAGTGAGAATGTTGATGATGTGAAGGTAAGCAACCGTTTGGATGACACTCCTTGTGTGGTCGTGACATCGAAGTATGGATGGAGTGCCAATATGGAGAGGATTATGCAATCTCAGACTTTATCTGATGCTAGCAAGCAAGCATATATGCGTGGCAAGAGGGTGCTTGAGATCAATCCAAGGCATCCTATCATCAAGGAGCTTCAGGAGAGAGTTGTAAAGGATGTGGAGGTAATTTCATTACTCATTTTTCTCGTGGATGAAATTATGGAAACATAAACATAGAAATCCAAGCTGCAGGTTTCGTGAATCTTTGTTCTTAGCATTGATTTACTTTCTTTCAGGACGAGAGCATGAAGCAAACAGCTCAGCTCATTTACCAGACGGCACTCATGGAGAGTGGCTTTGTAACAAATGACCCCAAGGATTTTGCCAACAGAATCTACAACACAGTGAAGTCTAGCCTTAACATTAGTCCTGATGCAGCGGTTGAGGAGGAGGATGATGTAGAAGAACCTGAGGCCGAGGAGTCAGCGACAAAAGATGGTTCAGCTAAAGATGGTGAGGAAACTGAGCCTTCCGCTGTCAAGGATGAGTTGTAGATTGCCTAAGTATGGGCAAAGTTCAAGGTTTTTGTGAGAACCCAAAAAGCACTGCATTGTGCATTTTTAAGTTTTCGAAACTTTGCTAGTAGATTTTTAGATCATAGATTTAATGTAACCATAATCATCAGGAATTTTGTCTTCAAATCTTATTATTAACGAGTTGCTGAAGTTATGATGTTTGTGCAAACACGTGCATAGCTCTGTTCTTTCTTTTTCATTTAGGGTTCTCTTCCCTTAATTATGGAAAATTTGTTCCACGCACTGTGATTTTGTTCAGGGGGCTACAAGCCTCTGCGCCCTTCTAGCCTGATTGGCATAATGTTAATAATGTTAGGTATTCTAAATTATATATTAACTTGATCTGTATGACGCCTGGGAGATAAATTATTATTATTTCTTGGGAGATAGTATTAGCGGTGAGTTCCATTCTCATCAAAGACATTTTCAGGTTAAAAAAATACCCCTTTTGTCACGAGTTTCATTTGATGGTGGTGAAATAATAATTATCATCAATGTTTTACATAGTTAATACAAAAGTTGGGACTAGTGTTTGGTATAATACTAATTTGACAATCGCCATCAAATTAATCAAAAATTCGGTCAAGGGTTGCTGGTTGGTGTTTACTTCAATTTGAGCTCAAGCCAAACCGAACACATTAGGTAATCCATTTGGCTGGCATATTCTTTTAACAAGTCGGGTGTTGTAACACAATATGCGTTTGATACAAGAATCCGCCTATACACTATTTATAATGAAAAAAAAATACGAAAATGATTTGACTTTACATTTAAACGTATTTACGGTTGATGGTGTAGTTTTGAGTGCGTAAAAACTTGTTGCATTAGGATTCTTTGTTTTATAAATAGTCGAGAAAGGGATCTTAAACATCGGGACAGAGTGCCCACCGATTTCAAGCTTTTGGCTTGGAGACGTCATAGAGTCAAAAATTCATCTCCAAGAAGTGCCAAAAGAAGCTGATTTTATCATCTGCAGATCAGCTTCAAGTTACTGTTATGCAAATCATTATTATATATATTTACAAAAAAAAAAAGGTAATGACCTGTCTCTTGTTCTTCATTATCCAAACTTTCGCTACTACGGTTTACAATTGTTTTATAGTCATAAGATTTAGACATGCATTTAAAGTCTTTATTGTCATCAGAACAATTGAGAGGAGTAGAAAAGCAAATTGTTAATTATATTTCTACTTTTTTTCTTCTTTACTTTGCTCAATCCGTGAATGATTAAACTTAATCAAGGACCCTTTGATCTGAATCAAACTTGTGCAATGTCATTAATTGCATCATCTCAACGTCACCAAGAATCAAAATTCTAATGGCCTTTTGATACCATTGACTTTTGGTTTTTGGTGCCTAACTTTTGACGAAGAAAAATGTCACAATTTGTGGAAATCATTATCCTAACACTGTTTCCTGCGCATGCTAAAAGTTAATAACAATTTTATATTCTATTTTACGTTTACATTTATCTTTTTATGTCGTTTTTAGAGGAAAAATAATTATAATGCATACGAAAACTTTAATAGAGAACTCTTTCAATCTTTTAATACATTAATTTATAATTTTTTTTACATCTTGAAGTTAAAAAAAAATTTGCTTGACATGAAACGAAGAAACAGATTAAAAGAGTGTCATGTCGTTCCTTTCTTTGGATAGAGTTTGAGCTATACTGATTGGATTGATTAGCTTTTCCACCACCAACTTGTAACCAAAAGATTGAAGCAACATTAATTTGCAAGTTCCATGTGGATTTCTTTTCCATTGTTGTATGCAACAGTTATTCAAGAAAACTATGTTATTGTCCCCATATATCTCTTATTCAATCATTGAATTTCATTGCCTTCAATTCACACATTGAACTAATGATAACAAACATCCAATCAGAGGCAGTTCATGCATCACATGTATAGAAGGTTGTTGCTTTTATAGAAGATATATAGCCCATGCTATAGAGAATCCGACCCCTCATTTTTTTTTTTTTTTTGATATTTGGGATCAATAGCGATAGATATTGGAGCACGATAAGAGGATCAACTCTCATAAATGGGAGGGGGACAACCTATATTTGAGAAAGATAACAATTCACAGAAAATTAAATATATGTAAAATTGGAAGGTGTTGAAACCATCTCCAAAGAAGAGAATGGAGGTCAGTTACTTACCATTACACAGCAAGCCTGAACCTGTTGACACCAATATGACCCTACTTATCATTACACTGCAGGCC